>JAPPVO010000007.1:41371872-41866432 GCA_030407325.1 Camellia japonica
TCTTCCGCTAATCCCGCACCAATTAACTTAGCTTTAATTTATCTGTTATCTGGGTCTGTTGTCTGGCCCATCATCCAGTCTAGCCCACTGCTCCTGACTTCAGCCTCTTTTCTTGGCCCATGGTAGTTTCACTGCTAGTCGATGGCCTATCTTGCAATGAGATTGGAGGGAAAGATAAAAAGGCATAACTTGTGCTTGAGAATATATATATATATAGGTAGGGTTGGGTCTGTTTATATAAGTAGTAAAGGTGTTTGCGGTTCGGTTGCGGCTACGAAATTTCTAATCCATCATTCGTCTGTTGGATTGGCGGATTGGAAAAAATCAATTTGTATCCGTTCGTCGGATTGACGGATGCGAATTGGCACATTGAGGGATGGATGTGAATCAGTTTGAGGATTTAAATTTTTATAAATTTTGAACATAATAAAATAACTTTACAATATTTTTTTTACATAATAATTCAACTTAACATAATCAAAAAATTATAAGTAAATTATCAAATACCAATAATAAATACATATAAGAAAATCCATGCATTATCAAAATTATTTCATTACTTTTTTAAAAAAAAATAACAAAATTAAATCTTATATTTTTCACACAAAAATATCAAATATCAATACTTGTAATTTGATAAAAAGATTTTCAAATTTAAAACACAACAGAATATCTAAACTCTTTTTCAATTGAAAAAATAAACAGAATATCTAACTAAATTAAAAGCATAAAGTCTTACAAATTACTAGAGGTGGTCGTGATTTGGTAGTTCGGTTATAGCCAAAGGAATATCAAATCCGCCATCCGTCCAAAACTAGGTGGATTGGAAAAAATCAATCTGCAACCGTTCGCCCGTCATCACGCATTCGTCCAAAATGTGGAAGATCGGTTCGATTCGGTTCGGTCAGTTTGGACGGATCAGAATATCTGCTACTCACCCCTAATAAGTAGGGATTTGATCATTGTCCTTCCAAACAAATGGGTGATTCTATTTTAAACCATTGGATCATCAATTATTTTATCAAATTTAAATTTAATGAAAAATAACATTTTTCATGCTTCAATGGTTTCATCAAATGAGTATCAAATCGAATATTTCAAATGAAATTTTTACTAAAATTTGGTGAAAAAAAAAGATCCACTGTTAGAGATGTTCTTACACCCTTAATTTTAAGCTTTATTTTATTATTAATTAAAATTTTGCTTGTTTGTAAAATTACTTTTAAAGACATATAATAATGAAATAGCATGTTTATTTGAACGGATTGAATAAGGAGATTATAATTCATTTGATTGTTAGTTTTGAGATACATAATTTTTGAATTATTTGATTGAAAATGATGTGTATTTCATGCTTGTTAAGCATTAGTTTTTTTTTTTTTGGTGAATAAGTCATAAAATAAAACAAAGGATTTACAAGAATACAAGGGGAATACCCCAGGCCCTAACCCAGCTAAACAAAAGACCAAACAAAAGGCAGCCAGACACCAGCTGCAAACAAGACTATAAGATAACCACAAAACAAGACTACAAGACTACAAGATAACCACAACCTTGTTCACCCACCATATCTCAAACAAAAATAGGGGGAGTGAACAAAGGGCGAGAACATGGCCCAAAAGCATCTGAATTTGCAAAGCACCACACCATGCTACAGTAGCTCTAGACGATTATACAACAAGTGTAATAAAGAATAACCCTACACACCCCGTAGGGATAGGGAAAACAGCAGGTGCAAATAGACAAAAAAAAACCACTCAGACCATTTAATAAAAACAACGTATTTTCCATCAGAAACATTCACTCAGACTGGCGCAGCTTGCAGCCCGGTCTGTGTAACATCTTCACCACGTGAGGCTCAATCTGGATAGCACTCATATAATAGCCCATCTCCACTGCTTCCCAATACTGATTAGAGTAACCTGGAAAAGGCAGCGACACATAATTGAAATACACAAAGATTGTTCTCACAACACTGCATATATAGCAAAACTCACAAAGTATAAGGGCTATTACACTCAACCCTCAATAACCACACCCCTCAAAACAAAACAGTGTTCGGATCTCAGATAGAAATATAACAGAAATAAAGAAGTAGTGAAGTAGAGAACAAACTAACAACAATTTGTGGCTCACTTCACTCAATCCTCACCAAAAAACATTCCCTGCCCTAGTACCAGCTAGGATCCCAAACCTGCAATACAAATATAGAGCAAACATAAGCACTCAGTATGTGGCTAACAACACTCAACCCACATATAGTGAACTCACGACCCTCTTTTAAGAGCTGCCACATCCCATACCTGCAAAACATAGAAGCTTATTAACGAAAACAGATGAAGGAAACTCACTATAGAACCTTGCCAAACTCAACCCTCAGTATAGTGCTCCCATTCACTCGACCCACACAGATAACACAACCCTCAAATTTTGATGGTATTTGGTGGCAATCTCCATTCCTGCAGAAACCATATATCATTTTGGGATTTCTTAATATTGTTGAGAGCAAGGGCTCTATATCTGACCATGCTAATGATGTTCTTCAAAATGATTTCTTCTGGTTTCCTTTCCTTGGTAAATATACAATTGTTTCTCTCTAACCAAACATGGTAATGGTACAAAGTACAATAAATGACTAAATAATAGCAATATTAAAACTGACTTATAAATTTATTTATTTTTGGTCAAACTTCTAAAAAATTAAATAAATAGGATATTAATAAAAATTAAATAATTTTATTTTATTTTTTGGCTGAAACTTTTATATTTTATTTTATTAAGTGCAATACATATCATTAAAAACAACATCAATAAAAATTATAAGTGTTAAAATTTGAGCTAAATATGAATCAGAAAATCAGAACTTCCTAACTGTAGACACCCCATTTTTGACTGTCCTCAAGACTTGGACGTCACCGTTTGAACACTCGGTGATTATCCATGTTTGTGTTCGTTTGGAGTTCCCGGAGTCCTCGGCTACGCGCCCTGCCTCAGGATCTCCGAACTCGACCGATTTGTGTCTGGTTTTATACCAAACACTTGTGTTTTGCCTTGGAGGGGCAGGGAATGCCTTGTGAGGCATCCCCACACACCACCGGCAGTGGCTAGAGGCCACCGGCTGGTTTTTGTTGCCCCGGCAATGTATGTGCCGATCGGCACTCTTTGTTGCCGGTCGGCAGTCATTTTTGTCAAAATGACATTTTTGGCCAGCCGACTACTGTTCATCTGCTTTTGCAGATATTTTAGGACAGCTGTGTGGCATTTTGTTCCCCTCCATACACGTGTATGGAGGGATGCCCTCCTTGTAAGCTTGTTGTATAAGCTTTACAAGTTTGTTGCCTATAAGAGAAGGGCTCTTCTCTTGGCATTAGGGTTAGACAAGTTGGAGAAGAGAGTTAGAGAGCTCTGGTTTTAGGGTTTAAAATAGTGTATCTAACCTATATCTATATCTCTCCCTCTCTTGCCTTTGTGTGTGCTTTAGGCTTAGTTTTGTGCACAAACACCTACTATCACACCATCCTCTTGGAACTGAGGATTTGAGGCTTGTTTTTGGATCTTTGAAGCTGGTTTGGAGCTCAAGAAGGCTATTGGAGCATCATTTGTGAAGGTGGTCTTCAAGGGTAAGAAACTTCCCTCTTATTCCCCATTTTTGCATCCTATTTCTACCTATCTTAGAGCTGTTTTTGTGTTTGGTGTATAACATAAAATAGTTCTGTTTTTAGGCCCTCTTGATAGTTTATTAAGAGTGTTTTGTGCTTTGGGGAAGTTTGACCCCTCTTAGGCCTTGTAAGGCCCTTGTTTTGTGCCATTTTGTGCAAGTTTCGAGACTTTGGTGTTTGGGCCTCTTCACCACTGAAATCTTGAGGGATTTCAGTGGTGGAGATGGTGCCTTGAAGTCTCCAAAAGGGGAGGGCCACCCCCTCTCCTTGTTGTCCTTGAAAGGGACCATTTTTGGTCTCTTAAGGGAGCTTATGTTCAAGTGTGTGTTGAGCATGCCATGGCTATTTTTCATGCTTATATTGCCATAATATAACATGGTTTTAAGTTGGTTTTGGTGTACCATGCATGCCTTGCATACCTACCTTGTAATGCCTTGTAATTGCCTTAATATGCCTTAGGTTGTGTGCCTTTGTTCTAGCATGTTTTAGGCTTAGCATTGTGAAGGTTTCATGTTTATTTTGCCATGCTTTAGGTCTGTCCATAGTTGTTTGGATCGATTTTGGCATGCTTAGTATAGCTCCTTTGCATTTGTGGCTTGTCGGGCTTGTATGCTCAAGTATGTGAATGTGTAGCATGTGTTGCTTGCATCATTTTGGTGGTTTGGAACCACCCAACATGTTATTTCAGTCCCTTTGACATGCTCATATGCTTACCTTGGATGCCTCTTTGTTGCCTTAAAAGCATGTGTTGTATGCCCTATGTTTTGACCATTGTGCATGCCTTTGAATTCAAACCATTTAGATGCCATCTAAGTGGTCCTTTGGGCTTGATTTTGTGTCTAAAACTCTGATTTTAGTTGCTTAAGTCTTGCCATGTTAGGTCTTGTCAAGTGTAGTTCAATGCCTCTTGGCTTGCCTCAAATACTTGGGCCATTTGCATGCTTTTGTTTGTCTTGTTTGAGTTGGTTTGGCACCTCTTCTAACATGATTTCAGAGCTTAACTCGCATGCTAATTGTTCATATTTGTGCCCTTTTAAATGTGTTTAAAAGTTGCCCCATTATGCTTTAAGTATTGGACCATGAGTGCTCGCTGTGTGTGTGCATTTTGGCCTTCATTTCCTTGGTTTTGGCTACTGATTTTGGGCCTATTTGGAGTTGCCTAAGTCATGTTTAAGTCCACCCCTTTGCTTGGTTTGCATGCTTGCCTGTATGTGTGTTTGCATACTAGCATTCTTGTTTGCATCCCATGTTGCATACTAGTTGACATGCTTAGGATTGCGCACATAGACATGCATGCCTTGTTCCTTGATCTAGTGATAGGAATTGGGCCCCTTTATTTGTTTGGTTTGCATGCATTTAAATTGAAAGTGTACACTCGATTCTTTAGGCCATTATGCATGGAAATGCGTGATTGTGGCCCGAGAACGAGGCACATCCTCCCTTGAGTCATTAACATGATAGGGAATGTGATTGGTGCATACATAGCTTGAATAGCATTGCCATGCAAGATTTTGCCCTCTGCTGCTGTGAGTTGCAGGTTCTGCAGGAACTTATTGCCGCCGGCAGTATTTAGTGCCGACCGGCATCAATCGATGGCCGGTGGATCTATTTTGTGCCATGGCCACATCCTAGTGCCGGTGGTCACTTCCTCCAGCCGGTGGTGATTCCCAGTATCCAGAGAGGCATCCTGAGACTTTGGCAGTTTTCAGAGGAGCAAAGCAGGGAAAACAGAGGCAGACTATGCATGGCAGTGCAATTCCGAGCGGAATCCAGCGCGCATGCATTGAGCCCTCGCCCCGAGGCGGTTTACTTTTTTCTTAGATTGATTAATTTGTTTAGTTAATTTAATCAATTTGTAATATTTAATTAGCTTGCTAGTTAATTAATTTGTATATTTATTTGGTCCCTCCGAGCGAGGGCAAATCTGTAATAAGCGTGCGTGAGTGGTTGTATGTCTTCCAACCCCACTTCTTTCTTCCCTTTTATTTACCCGCTTACGATGGTAGATTAGGGCACGTTTATTTTAGCATACCTTATGCAATGCATGCGTGCATCCATCATTTGTTGACATGCACCGGGCTCGGTACATATACAAACCGCATTGTATCTTTCAAATCTAACTTGAATACGTGCATCGAATGATTGCATTTCACATGCCATTTTAGGGTTAGCCGAGCCTATCCTAATCACATTCTGTATGCGATGCATTAGTCACTTAACATGAACTAGGACATGCATGTTTGCTAACTAGTTTATTGTTTTGGCACGGAGTACGATGTAAGTATTTATGCTTTAGCATATCGCATCGTGTGAATGTTAACATGACAGTATGCTTACCATGTGGCTAAATGCTTATTGAGATAAACTGTTTGAATGCCTGTGGGTGGAGGTTGGATTGTTGGTTGGAAAAACTCGTTGAAATCCGTGTTTTAGCCTACTTGCGAGTAGCAAATTCCAAAGCGCTTTTAAAACAAACGGATATGCAATGCTTGTTTCCAAATTAGGCAATCTAGTCTATACTTGTTTGCTGTGCGCATAACATAGTAATTCTAGGCTAATAACCGGAATAAGAAACATAACGTTTTCAAAATCGGATATCATGGTTAGTAGAGGCGGTCTTCGGACCGGGCGAAAGGGGGTGCTCATAGCTGACCTTCCCCGATCGTACCCAAGCTCCCGAGCCAAGACAACTTTGGTGATGACGGACACGTGGCCTTCGGCACCGAGTCAGGGTTTCCTAAATTTCCCATTTTAAAAAATATTTAGGTGGCGACTTGTATCTGGCAAGCAGTCCATGTTTGGCACTTCTTTTCAAAATCTGTTTTTCTCAAAACGATTTGCCAGAGTTGGACTCTTTGGTTCATGATTTAGAACCGACCTAAACGAGTCCGAACTGTAACCCGTTGAGGTCCCCTCGCGGGCATGTTACACTAACACAATGGATGCATCAAATGTCCTAATGTAAATTAGAATTAGTTATCCAATAACAGTACAAATTCAAGTGGATTATATCACAATAAACTATTTTTTGAATTTTTTGAATAAAAAATAGAAACTAATTTGACAAAAATAAACAAAAAATATATATTTTTGAATTTTTAAAAATAATTTTTTATTTTTTTATTTTCTTTATGAAACTAATTTTTAGTTTCAAAAAAAAATCTGAAACAAGATTTTAATACAGATCCAAATCTGGCCTAAATACTTGTCGACAAAATTATTTTTTAATTAGCTAATCCAAATGAGAGGTAGTCCAATAGTTTTGTATAGTCCCATATATGAAGACTAACAGTCCAATCAGATTATTAGTTTGGCTTACAATTTTTCATTTGAACAACAAACTAGGTGAGATATTGGACATGAAGTCTAATCTCACCCTTCAATCCCTCCAAACAAGGATTTTAGGGTGTGTTTGTTTGGACAGACTGGATAAGGAGGGATTGTAATCCATCGGACTGTTAGTCTTAAGATACATTATCCCCGGATTATTTGGTTAGATTGGATTTGTATCCTATGTTTGTTTAGTCATGGGATTAGATGTTTGGATTTGACTATTTTATTGAATCCTATATTTGTGTAAGATATTACGGAGAAGGATAAATGCTCAAAAGACTATTTTGTCCTTTTTAATTGTTTACTAAATAATAGGAATATTAAATATGAATTACAAATTTTATTTAATTTTTTTACTAGAACTTTTAAAAAATTAAATAAATAAATATTAATAAAAATTACATAAATTTATTTTAATTTGTAGTTGAGATTTTTAAATTTTATTTTACTTTACTTTACTAAGTATAATTAATACAAAAGAAAGATTCACTTAGTTAACTGGAAGGATGTAACAAGAAGAAAGGAGCAGGGTGGGTTAGGATTACGCAGGATTGATGAAATGAATGAGTTCTTGTTGGTCAAGTGGTGGTGGAGATATGGGGTAGAAGATAATTCATTATGGAAGAAAATCATTATTAGTAAGTATGGGGCTGAAGGGGGTAGATGGTTACCAATGAAGGAAGGAAGTGGCAATGAATCTATTATGTGGAGTGATATTCTAAATGTGGCAAGTTCTAATACAGGATTGTTTGAGTTTTTTGTATCGAAGTGTCAAATTAAGGTTGGAAATGGAAACAGGGTTGCATTTTGGCATGATAAATGGTTATTGAATATCCAGCTGAAAAGAGAATTCCCTAGGCTGTTTATGCTCTCAGTGGATAAGGAAGGTACTTTAAGCACCTTTATGCATAGCAGGGACAGCTCTGGGGATTGGAAGTTAGTGTTCAGAAGATCATTACTTGCCTGGGAAGAAAAGGAGGTAGTCAGGTTGTAGGTATTACTAAGAGATGTTCCCAGTATTAGATTGGAGCAGCAGGATTCAGTTGGCTGGACTGCTACTTCTTCTGGTTTGTTCACAGTGGCTTCGTTAAGAGAATGGTTAGAGGCTAACCAGGGTCCTTTATCTATGGTACCGAAGTTGCTTTGGAATAATGTGGGTCCTCCAAAGGCTCAGTTTTTGAGTTGGTTGGTGTGGAAAGGGAGGGTTAAAACCACTGATATGATGGTAAAAATTGGGGTGTTAAGTCTAACAATGGGAAATGAATGTCCGTTTTGCAAAAATGAAGCTGAAATAGTGGACCATCTATTCTTGCTCTGCCCTGAGGTTTGGTTAGTCTGGTCAAAATTGTTGCTCTGGTGGGGAATAAGTTGGGCCACACCTCCTAATGTAGTGAATATGTTGTTATGGTGGATTGGAACAAAGTTCAAGAAAATGGTGTTGAAGATTTGGAGACTTGTTCCGATTGCTATGCTCTGGTCTACCTGGAGGTTGAGAAATGAGTGTGTCTTTAAAGGTAGTATGCCTAACATGGATGAACTGAGTGAGATAGTAAAAGTAAGGGTTGGGCTATGGGTTAAGTATAATTTGTCTAGCATACATTATTCAGTGCATGATATTGTGGAGAATTTAAGCCAGATTAATATGTCTGTGAGGTGCCTAGTGGAGCTGCTGTGTAGTGTTGGGCCGTGGGTGATCATCTGCAGTATAGAGGTATAGTGCTCCTGTTTTTGGCTGAATGTTTCTCTGTTGGGTTGAAGCTAGCTGTAAGTTTAGGTGGATGACAGAAGGTCTTGGTGGTTGATCTGATCTGCTAGTTGGAGGGGTTGCCTTTCTATGTTGGAATGTTATGCTCAGCTGTATGGATGAAGCTCTGCTGAATGGATGAACAGATCAGAGGTGTAGTGTTCTCGCTTTGGCTGTATGATGCTCTGTAGGGTTGAAGTTGGCTGTAAGGCTTAGTGGATGTCATAAGGGCTTGGTGGTTGACCTGATCTGCTAGGTGGAGGGGTTACCCTGATGTGTTGAACTTGTGATAGGCCAGGCTTCTGAGGATTGATTCATGATTTTTGGTCTTGCTGTATTTGGCATTTTGGTCTTGTTGATCTGTTTTGTTTGGTGGCTGAGGCTGTTGTTTTGGTGATGCTGTTATGCATTAATCTGTTGTTGCATGATCCATTGTCTCTGTGACTTTATGGACCAAATTAGAGCTGTGGTGGTAAGTCTATTCAGGTGTTCATCAAGCAGCAGGAATGGAGGATGGGTCTGTTTTGGTGCTTTGCTGCTGTTCTGGCTGAAGTTGCTGCTAGTAGATAGCCCACTAGTTTGGTGAGTTTGTGCTGAAGTTGATGCTGTTCTCAGGGCTGTGGAGCATTAGGATGTTATTTAGGTTTGGTTTTTTGATTATGGGTGATTTGCAGGTGAATTGTGTGGGATTGAATTGTGTGGAATGTACTGTGGGTTTGTTTTGGGGGTTGAGTTTGTGGAGGTCTTCTTTTGTTTTTGTTTTTGTTTTTGTTTTTGTTTTTTTTTTCTTGTTGGGCATGGTTCCTCACCATCCCTCTGTGGTTGAGCTTGCAAATAATTGAGCTTTCTTCTCAGTGCCAACCTAGTTGGGATTGGGTTTGTTAGCTATGATGCTCTTCTGCTTTTCCACCTCTTTATTGATGTTTCATCTCATATGTATGTATATTTTCGTCATCAATAAAGTCTTCTTTTGTTGAAAAAAAAAAAAAAGAAGTAATTTTACTATATAATTCCATGGGATGAATTATCTTACCCCCCCCCCTCCCCAGGATAGAACAATTCCATATATTTGGGATTAATAGTCCAGTGCAAAATTTTTGAACTAAACAACGGACTATTTCATTCAACGGATATAAATCCTATCCCATGGCTCAATCTCTCCAAACAAACATCCCCTTAGTGTTTGTTTGATTCTAGTATTAGAGCATAGGATTGGATTGTTAATCCAGTGACATGCACATTCCTACGTTTGGATGACACAAATGATGATTGGGTTAGAAATATGTAGAACTTTTAATCCCACAAAATCGTGAGATATTCAATACCATATGTAGGTAAGTATTAAGGCTTCGTTTGGGAACATGCTAATTTAGTAACTTTTTGGCTATTTGGTTAAAATATGAATTAAAAAAAAAATTAGTATGTTTGTGATGACTTTTTGACTTTTTACGAAAAGATGTGCAAAAAGTAGAGAGAAAAGAGATTTTTTGACTTTTGGTATGGGTTGTTGGCTTTTTGATTTTTTTTTAGCGACTTTTTGACTTTTTAGCTAAAAAAATCACTTGTCAAACGAGGCTTAATAATCCCACACATATTTATCCTACTAATGGAGTTGAACAGTCAATCCAGTGGTTAATTCCATGGATTATTAATCCCATCACTATTACTCTAACAAATCAAACAGGTCTTTAGTTTTTCTCTGGTTCGGTGAAGGAATTAGACCGTGTTGTTTGGGTATATGAAACCCACCATAGGCCCTACCTCAATGATCGAACCCGTTCGTTTTTTAGACTATAGTGTGTAGAACATTTATAAAAAAATTTAAGGTCTATCTAATAGTTTTACCAAGTTATTAAATTCTTATAATAAAAAATAATCATTTATTTTGAAAATAAATGTTAATTCCATCCTCCATCTCTTGTCTTGTGTGGCCCTTATGAGTGCTCACAGTATCAGATTGGGTCAAATGGTCTCCCATTTGTTATCCGTTTAAACTTAAGCAGATTAAAAAAATCAATTCACATATGCATCCATCCGCTTAATTACCAAATGCAGATTAAGCGAGCAATGTGAATTATTGAGCGAATGTGAATCGTCTTAGCGATTAGACTTTACTGTTTTGGGCCTTTTTTAAACCTAATTTTCAGTCATTCTTTATTATTTTGGGCTCAAAATTTTTAATTCTTCATTTTGTTATAATAAAAATAAACCCTAACTTTCATATTTCATAAATAACTAATATAATTAATAAATAAAAGGTTATTAATTTAACAGAGAAAACATAAAAAGCATAATATCATTTTTTAGGAGGTGTTGGCGGATCGAGTGGCTTCCTATCTGCCATCTATCCAAACTTAGATGGATTAAAAAAAAATGCATCCACATTTGTCTGTTTGAATCGTTGAAATCGTCCATTATGTGACAGATTGGTTTGGGTCATTTAATTTTGACGAGTCAAATGAATGCTTGTCCAATCCTAGTGGCCCGACCCACTGCCTGTTTTTAAATTTTTTCAATTGTTAAAATCACAAAAATGGCACATATACTTTTATTGGAAATGAAAATAAATGTTATAACCTTTTTGTAAAAAAAAAAAAAATACACACTAAGGTGTGGTTTAGTAACTTTTAAAATTTACTAAACGTATTTATGTTTTTTTTTTTTTTTTTTATAAGAAAACAAAAAAATATGTTTAGCAGGCATATGTATTTTTAAATTTTGTTTTAAAAATAGATGAGAGGGGTGGGTTGGAGGTCATTGTTAGCCATGGGAGGCATGAGACGGCCAAACTGTTTTTTGGGCCTTTAGGCGAAATTTGAAAGTGGCCTTTTATATATTTATATATTAATTTATTTAACATTTATTTTTTTTGTACTTCAATTATTGTAATTAAGATGAGATTTGTTGTGTTTCCTTTTGAAGGGCCATTGAACAATTAATTTTGTTTCGTTAGGCCTTTCAATAAATAGATAAATATATATATATATATATATATATATGAATCTTTGAATAAGAAGTGTTTTGTTCGAACCTTTATTATTAACGAGTTTTATTTGAGGACTGTTATATATAACCAAAATATTTTACTTGACATTTTACATCTGAAGTGATATGAGGGTTTCTAATATTTTATCAAAAAATTAGGGTCCTAGAATTTGTGACTTAGAAATGGGTATGTGTTTGGTGGAGATTGAATTGATGAAGTGTAGAATCCACATATGAAATGAATCTGAGCCATTGATATGAAATTTTGAATAATTTATGCATTTTTATGTCTGGATCCACAACATTACTGATATTTTATAGATGGACTATATATATGGACATGGCATTTATTGTATGAATACACATAAAAGGTAAAATAAAGTGGTAAATATGTATATGATAATAACTAATATTTCTCTTTTTATTTAAGTGGGCCTTGGGATAATTTTATTTTTTAAATAGAAATGCTATTTTACACCAACTTTATTTTACCATTTTAATTTGCTATCTATGTGTATTAATGTAATAGAAATCATGTGTATGTATAGGATTTATTAATTTAACAAATAGTGAAACTTATTATGCTATATAAGAAATAACATAAAAAAGTGGATAATTGTTAAAATTTTAGGAGATATATGGCGGATTTTTTTTATATATTTTAAATAGGTATTTAGATATGGCCTTTCTTTTTGGATAAGGCCTTGGGCAAGCGCCTTTCTCACCTAAGGCATGGACCAACCCTAATGGGAGGTGGTGGTTAGAAGAGAGCGCTTGTGACGATGGTTACAGTTGGAAATGGCCGAATGTGGTGATCATGAGCGGTGGGTGTAGGACAGAGATAAATGAATGAAATTTTATTTTTAAAACAAGTGATTTTTTTGGTTACAAGAATTTAATAAATTTTATAAAATATTTATAATATTTTTAAAAAGAAATTAATACCAAATGAGTTTTTGTTTATATTTTTAAAATTTTTTGTAAATTTTTTTTTTTAAAAAAAAAAAACAAACATAAATTTTATCAAATTGCTCCTAAAAAAGTTTGGTTTATATTTCTTAAATTTTTTGTCAGAATACATAAAAAAAAAAATAACATTAACATTTATAATCTCTACATCAAAAGCTCTGAAGTAGTTTGTTGACTTGAATGATCCATTTTTTTACTGCAGTTATGAATTAAAGTTGTTTGTATAATTTTACATTTTTTCCCAACCATGTTGGTCAATGCATGTTCATTTCAAGAATCCTTCAAGGTCTCCCTATTGGTCGGTCGATTCAATGCGCAATAGTTTATAGAAGGGCAAATTATATCTATAATTTTTGTAGATTGTTTATTGTGTCAATTTGGTTATTTAGTTCTATTTGTATCAATTTATTTATTTTATTTTTTTTTTTTCATATTGTGTCAATTTAATGTAATTGATAATATCCCTTTAAAATTTGGACTGAAATCAAGAGTAAAATAATTTATTCACTCTCTTCAAAGTGATTGAGGGATTAACATCTAATTTGAAATGGTCCATTCCCTGGATAATTTTGCCCTTGATTTGTGTCCAATTTTACTCTTCTGTGTCCAATTTGAAATATTAATTTCGTTTTGAATGAATAATTTTACCTTTAATTTTAGTTCAATTTCTAAAGGATCATTATCAATTTTATTAAATTGGCATAATGTGAGATGTAATTGAAACTATAAAGATCAAATTGATAAACATAAAAAAAAAAAAAACAAGTTACACGGTCCTTGGGTATAATTTGCCCATTATAAATTGTTACTTGCGAAAGAAATATAGGTGGGATTCTATTTACACCCAAAAAATCATTAAGTGCTCCTAATTTCTAAATACACCTTATTTAATTATTTAAAATTTTATTTTACTCTCATTTCACCCTATTATTTTTTCTAAATTATCCTCAAGGTAAACCCAAATAATAAATAATAAACAAACTTAAAAACTAAATTATTTTGAAAACTTTTCAATACAGAAAATAATTCTCAAATACAGAAAAAAAAAAAAAAAAAACCAAACTTATAAGCACATAAGCATTATAAATACAGAAAAAACCAAACTTTTACATAAGCATTATAAAACTTTTCAGTACAGGGAAAAAAACTTTTGCATTATAAATTATCTACAAGAATGCTCGTTAAAAAGTAAAAACCAAACTTATAAGTATCAGGCACTAACAAGACAGAGTAGTTATCAAATAATGTACTATTTCAATGAAAAAATAAGAACAACTTCAATAATATGCTATTGTTAATCTAATTACTGGGCCCTTTATTTTTTGTCAAAAAAATGATATATAAAATAATTGATGGTGCTCTACAAAAATTGTGAAATCCCTTTATATGAATACTTACATCTTTTTTGATGGGTTGCTTCAAAAAACTATTTTGATTATTACTCTCATCAATTATTTGATTATGTTCAAACTTTCTTCTAAGGTTTAAGGTTTTAAAATAATAAAAAACAATAATATTGATGATGATTGTGAGTTTTGATAGGGTGAATTGGAGTTTGGAGGGAGGAGGAGGAGGAAGAAGAAGAAGAAGAAGAAATAACTTTGATGTCTTGGAGAAGAAAATACAGAGATTTGAATATGAATAACTGATTAGGATGTAACATGAGAAAAAAAAATTTATTTTAGGATTTAATATGCGTTGTCCTTGTTAGTAAATTCATATTAGGATATAATAGGAATTAAAATTTATAAATTTAAATTGAGCGTATTGAAACATATTTTGGGTACAAATAGAATCCCTCAAATATAGGCTACCGATAATTATTAGCAATTAAGCATGATAGTGCTACATACTCCAAAAAAAAAAAAATCCAAAAAGGTATCCAAAAATTTATATCAATGGGCTACATTTATTGTCACATATAGAACTCATATCATACCGACTTTAAATATACTATACAAACCTCAATTTCAGAATAATTATCAAGATATAAATTTTGAACGCATAGCATTTTTCTGGTATTGTATAACATTTTGGAGTAGTTTTAAGTAGTGCTAAACACCAGGGACAACATATCTATTATTACTGAAAAACAAGCCACAAGCCACCTTTATGTCAAGCTCATATGCATATGCATATGTGGGTGGGAGAGTTGTTACAGTACATACATATATATAAAGACGACATATATATCTGAGTAGAGTTTTTCAGATTATGATGACAATCCAAACCAAGCAAAACAAACATATTAAAAACTAATTAAACAAGTAGTGATGACTCTTTTTTGCAAAGATCCATCTTAGTTACGAACCCGAACCCAAACTATATGATCCTCAGGAAGGAAATGGCAAATTGGATGCAAACATACACTTTTGAAGGAGTGAAGAAGATGGCAAGCGATGCAGCCGTAGTGTGCCATAAGCAAAACTACAAGTACACCGTGTTTTATTGCCACACGACACAAACCACAATAAAGGCGTACAAGGCTTCAATGGTAGGCGTCGATGGAACGAAAGTAGAAGCAGTTGCAGTGTGCCATACCGACACATCGGATTGAGATCCACTGCAGTGTGTCGGTATGGCACACTGCAACTGCTTCTACTTTCGTTCCATCGACGCCTACCATTGAAGCCTTGTACACCTTTTATTGTGGTTTGTGTCGTGTGGCAATAAAACACGGTGTACTTGTAGTTTTGCTTATGGCACACTACGGCTGCATCGCTTGCCATCTTCTTCACTCCTTCAAAAGTGTATGTTTGCAAAGGGGTTTCTTTTTTGACTTCTGTGGAGATTGCTTGGATACTTTTCCCAAGCCTGTAACGGCAGAAATCGATCATGGACTCTAGTGAAGTCGCGCAATATTTCTCTTCTCCTTTGGTTGCAGGCTCTTCGCATTCTTTGATTGTTTGCTTGATTGTCTTGGCTTCCATGGAGTTGGGTTTCACCGAGAACTAGTCAAGAATTTGTGGCATTTTCTTGGATGAAAAGGGTATTTTCTCGGCAACCTGGCGAGGCAAGAAAGTAGTTGATGTGGTGGTTTTAGTGAACTGCAATGTCATTTTTGTGTATTTTTTCAAGTCATTTTCAAAGAAGAAAAGAACGATGTTGGGATTATAATGGAGTTGATCCGGAGTAGCAGCGAAACCGTAACCGATGTTCACAGGGCCTTTTGCGATGACATAGGGCTTTCTTTTGTGTCCGGTGTTCACAGAGACACCTCCTTTCCCGACACCAACACTAGTGCCACCGGGCTTTCCTTTCCCTGCATCGACACTTACGCCGCCCTTCCCTACCCCGACTGAGGTGCTCTTATCTTCCATCCATTCTGCAAATTAGGAAGATAAAATTAAGTATGAAGTTTGTGATGTTTTCTCTTCTACGTATCTATTTCTCTCATCTCTTTCCTACCTCTTCGTTCGCTCCAAGATTTAAATGAAGGGGTTGTTGGCAGTGGTGTGGCCAAAAAAGTTATTTAGTAGTGTCATTTAATTAATTGTCATCGATGTCATTACATACTTCTTTAGTGGAGAAACATGTTATGAGGATTGGAGGATGGAGCGGAGAAAGAGGAGGTAGTGGCTCATATGTTTTTCAATATATATATATATATTTTTTTTCTTGTGATTTAGGTGAAAATTGAGATGAAATTAACTTTGCCCAATCACCGTTCAAATAATGATTTCCTACTTTTTGTTTGAGTAAAAAAGTTAGTGGAGAAATCAATGCATGACAATTAATTCTCTTTTAGTGCGATTATAAGAATCTTTATTTATCAATAAGAGAAATAAAGATGTACAAGCTTAAAAGATTCACAAACAGTGCTTAAAACAAGTTAAGTCAAGCCTGACCTTAATATCGTCAAACTATAATAGTAAAGGGTTAGTGATTCAAAATTAATGAGCGTGAGTCTTGTACCCCAGTAGCCGGTAGTGAAATTTGGACCCTTAACCTCACTACAGGAAAAATGGCCTATAGCAACGTTTCTTTTATGGCGTTTTGGGAAACGCCATTATAGATGGCTGAAAGACAACATTTTAGACCGCAGTTGAACGACGTCGTATTGGGTGTATATATTGACGCCGTCCATACTCCGTCTCTCACTTTCTGTCTCTCACTTTCTCTCCGTCTCTTCCGTAGCCCTCGACTGATATTTATCGAGCCAGATCAAAGCCCTCGACTGATGGTCTCTCTCCCTCTCTCTTTCTCTCTGTCTTCCAAAGCCCTCGACTGATATTCATCGAACCAGATCAAAGACACACACACACACTCTCTCTCTCTCTCTCGCTCGATTGCAGATTTTGCATTGTATATTCGTCGAACTCTGGATCTCTGTTGCTCTTCATCGATCTGTTGAACAGGATAATTTTGCTCCTATCTCAGGTACAATTTTCATAGGACCATCAAAATCTGCAATCGATTTTTGTATATTATATAATTCTTTAGATCGATTTCTGTTTATATAATTCTTTAGACAATTGAACGTTGTATCTTCGTTGTATCGATCTAAATTGTACCTGAGATAGGAGCAACAGAGATCGATTTCTGTTTTTTTTATATGTATTCCATAGGTTCTGCCGATGACTTCTCATGCTAAAGTTTGATCTTCTCTATTTAAAAAAAAAAAGTATGCATTTTCTTTAGATCATTATTCTTCTTTAGATCAATTGATAGAGAAGGTATTCTCGCAAGTATGCATTCTTTAGATCTCTGGAGTACGCCGTGAATAAAATAAATTTATAGGAAAAAAAATTTTCTTCATTAATATGCCACATTTTCTTATCATTTGATTCTCTTAATCGGACAAAGTCATATAGAATTATATAATATTAAGTATGCATTTTCTTTAGATCTAAAGAATTATATAATTGTACGAATTACGTATTCGTTGTGTGAACAAATTCATTAAAATTTATCTTAAAAACACTCTGGGTAAAAAATTACTTTTCCCTAATAGGGGATTTAAGACTTTTGTTTGGTACTCAGTTCTTCTTCAAGTCACTTTTTTTCATCTTTTTAAAAATGAAATCTATAACTCTCCATATCAACAAATCACATGAACAAATTTTCAAATGAAAGACAAGGCCACAAACACATAAATACACCAAAACACAGCAGAAATATACCTAAAGAAAGCAGATAGCATGATTGATACCTGAGCTGCAACAGTATGTGAACGAGTAGGGAATAGCTTGGTAATGCAAGCGGTATTGAATCCATGCTCAGAAAGCCCTATGGCTGCTCTGAGCCCGGCACCACCAGCACCTACGACAACCGCATCATACGTATGATCAACTACAGTATACGACGATCGTCCCCCAGTCTGCTTCGAAATAATTTTTGCCAAAAATTAAAACCAAATACAATCAATCAAACATTGTACTGAGAAATCAGAATCCAAAACATGAACCATCAATTAGATTGAACTAAGACAATCAATTAATAGACGAAATTGCAGGAGTGAGGAGTACAAGGAGATTCAACAACCCTAAGATTCAGAGGATTGAGAGAATACGTACTGATTCAGTGGAGAAGGGTCTTCGAATGTGGGGTTTGAGGGAGATCGATCGATTCGAAGGAAGACCAAGGCCACGGTAGACGCACCTCCACATCTTGTTTTCTGGGATATCGGAGTGAGGAGGTGCTAGAAAGACGGAATAGTAGGATGGGAAAGAGAGTTGGAAGTACATAGACAAATATTTGTAGTTACGGGATATTAAATGTGACTCTCGTATGAATCATTGAAAAAAAATCAGCAAGGACATTAATAAGGTACTAATATTAAATGTGACTCTCGTATGGAAAAAAAAACGTGCACACTATAAATAGACTATTGTAATATTTGAAAGTATCTTAACAAGCTCTTGTTTTCTAGACTCAGAAATTTTTCTTGATCCTTTGCAAATCCACATTGAAGATTCACATTGAAGAAATTAGAATAAAATTATATACACTAATTAGTCTTAAAAAATAAGAATCAATGAGGACTACGAATTTCACCACTAGAAATTCTATTAGTAATAAAAGTATTGCGTCAAAGTCATTCAAACATTGTCTAATTTGAATCAATGAGTGAGAATCTCTTTCCAAAAGTTCCACTACTAGTAAAAAAAAAATTGGCATGCCACATTTTCTTATCATTTGATTTGGTGAGACATTTAGAACCGTTGAATATTAGTGAAACTCGAACCAAACCAATCATACCAACAGGTTGCAAATGTGCCATCAAATTGTATGTTTATCATTATTCCACTTCTAAACATGTTTAACTGTGAACTAAAACTCCAAATTTTAAAGCTATAAAAACCAAAGAAGTTTAAGTTTGTCCATAGTATAGAAAACAAAACCAAGGGCATTTTATCGGGTTTAACGAGCTCCTATATACACTAATTAGTTTTTTTTTTTTTTTTGTAATTTTTTTGATTAGCAATTAATGTCAAAACATATAGATCATGTAGTCTAGATTATGGAGAATGATATCTTAAAAGAGTTTCATGTTTCATTTTTTTGGTGTTTTATTACATCTTATCCAGTAATATTCTGCTTTTTAGATCATAATTAATTTAATTTTTTGTATTACAAAATATTCTATTTGAGGTACGATAATTGATATACTGCTTTCACAGATAGTTGAACCAGATCGATCTCTCTTGCTCTTCATCTCAGGTACATTTTTCAAAGCAATTAATTCTTTGGTAGTTTTGTTTGTTTTTCATTACTTCTTTGTTTTTCAAATCAATTAACTCTCTAATTTAAGATTTTGTAGATTTGTTTGTTTTCATTACTTTTGAGAGGGGGTGGTAATTGATTTGCAAGACAGTTTGGGATTAGATAGCTTATACTATAGCTGGTCTCATGATCTCAGAGTGACAATGTATGAGATTATTTGGATTTTTGCAATTAATTATCTATTTGGCAAGTGTGCTTGGTCTATATTTTTTGTGCTTATATTTTTTGTATAACATTATGATTTTGAATTTCTAATGTTTATCATAATTTTTTGTTAAGTAATTTGAAATCTACCCTCGTCTGCACAGTTTTCTTTTTGGGCTTTGATAGGGACACAAAAATGGTGCTATACAAATGAAATAGAACACTACTAAGATATATTGGTATGTGTGGGTGTTCATGTAGTAGTGAGAACTTGTTGCTTACTTGTGAGTACAAGAACAAACTAAATGAAGCATACCTAATATCGAGTACTTGCCATTGTTATGTGCTATCAATTACAATCATGGAATTTTTTACTTTGTGATCAATCAAGATAATCTGGTTGTTCTTGTAGAATCTTCTTTAGAGATACCTAGTCATCTTGATGAAGTTCTATATCATAATCTATCAAGAGCATTGTAGAAACTTTTAGTTTCTTCATTAATATGCTTCATGCTAGAAATGCTTCTAGTATGCTTGATAGTGTTGATTCAAGTTGCACCACTGGGACGCAAAAATCATGACAGTTGTTAATTTAGCAAGTAATTATCTATGCATGCATAAATAGCCGTAGACCCGTCCAAGAATATTCATCAGAGATACCTAATCATCTTTGATGAGGCTCTTCTTGGATTGTCCAGTTTGGACAGTTCAGGAGCACAAGTCTATATTGTAATTAGTAGTTCTACTGCTTAAATATAGTCCATCTCGTAGAGATTTCGTGTAGTAGCTCCTCATGTTCTCCGGGTGCATACTAGACAAGGTGTAGCAATACACCCAGTCTGTGTAGTGTACTTGGAGAACCATGGGGAGATGCTGCCAAAATTTCATTAGATACGGATAGAGCGGTATGAGCTACTTTTTACAATATAGGCTGTGCATTCCTGAATGGGAAAATAGGATGAACCAACCTATTAGAGAAGAGTTAGAGGTGAATGGTGTCATGTCGCATGCATTATAAGGTACTTAATTGAGGTTAAGAATAATTAAAATGAAATGATAATTTTAAACTTTGTTGATTTGACAGTGACATTTGTACTGTAAGACGAAGTCAGATGGATAAAAGTTGGATAAATCAGCATAGGTTGCATCCAGAATATATAGAAGGGGTTAAGGAATTTGTTAAACTTGCATGCCAAAATAATCCTCTATCAATTGAAGTCACATGTCCATGTAAACGGTGTCGGAATGTCAAACTAGTAAAGAAAGACCTTTTGGGGGAACATTTAATGGTCAATGGGTTTCTTCCAAGCTACACCAGATGGATTTTTCACGGGGAAGATTTACCGGCATCTGTGCCATTGAATGAGAATGTCAGTGATTCGAATGATGGCGATGAAGTCAATAAAATTAGCTATTAATGAAATGGGATGGAATTGTTTCTATTGACATACGAAAATGTGAATAATGATGAAAACCCAACAATCTTTGGAGCCAATGGTATATATTTTGAAATTTGAGGCACGGTTCTTGTAAGTTTTTGGCTCAAGGAAAATAATTGTCGATCAATAAGTCTATGAATACAAAATGGGACGCAAAATGTATTTTTCAAAAGTAGACTCCACTAACAAATCCAGTAACTTTAAGTTATTTTTCATGAGTGTTGGGTCATTCAATAAGTTATTATCAATGTTAAAAATTTTATACATCTTATTAATACACTGTAATTTTATTTATTTTCAATTACATTGACAATTTTTATCATTCTTTCTAGTATCTTCTAACTTGATATTGATATTTGGATGAGTAGGTCATAGTTCGAGAGGCCCAACACTCATGCATGGTAGTGATTAGAACCCAAGTGGTGGCATTTTACATATTGTGCCTAATGAGTTGAACCAAGTGGTTGACGGGTATACACCCTTAGCTTCTCGTTTGGGTGTTTTAGCTCGAGTGGGAACCTTATGCCCCTCACTTATAGAACTTGGAGCCATGTACCGAAGGAAAACAAAGAGAGAATTTGGAGAGAAGTAAAGGTAAAAGAATTATTGCATGGTGTTTTATTTCTTTTCTTTTATATTGAAAATATCTGGAAGCAGAGTGAAGGGTGCTACAATTGAAGTATTTATTCAGTCAAATATATTGAAGTATTTATTCAGAATTATTGCATGGTTTTTTCATTGTTACTATACTGTTGCAATTTTTGTTGCGTGGTCCCATGGGAATAGTTTGGAACCATACTGTCCATGGTAACAATTCACTTAACCAATAACCTGAGTCCTGAGGATTCCTATATTAAAAGCATTTACGTTTTGTTTTTCTGTCTTTTTTTTTTTTTTGGGTCTTAAATTCCAAACTCTTCTTATTGTTGTCCCATAGTTAAAACTCCCAAGTTATATATGTGAACTTCTTTATTTAGAAGTATTTATTCAGTCAATATATTCAAGTAATATACAAGTATTTGATTAATTAGGTTTATTTATTTTTTATCTACTTTTTAATGCTTAATGAACTCTTTCTATCAGTTGAAGCCTACTCGCTGTCTAGTTGATTTTGTTGATATTCCTCTTTAAGAATGATATCTAAACAAGGAGTAAGATCCATATTCCATAATATAAAAGTCCTCAAACATTATACTGATACTCTTTTTGCTTTTCATCATACGAAGTCATCTACAGATAGCACAATCCAAGAATTTATTGATGGGTATGTGGGCTAGCCTGCTTGACCCTAAACCACCTAATCTTATAGCACAGTGAACTGTCTGAGGATCCATTATTAATCATTAGTTAAACCACACACTACTTAAATATTGGGTTATCCTTGAGGAGTTAGCAAATCCATTTTCACATGATACCTGCAACATGCAAGACAACAACTAATCAGTATGTGGTTTTAACTCAGTCGCCTTGGATGTTTTATCTACTACTCTTAGAAATTCCCCTTCAAATGAATGATTGGTAGATTTTGCAGGTTTTACCTGCTAAATTATGTATTCCATAGGTTCTGCTGATGACTTCTCATGCTGAAGTTTGATCTTCTCTATTTAAATTTGAGACATGAACTCTATTCATGTCAGCACATGTTGCCTTCTATGGTTCCATTGTTTGGTTTCAATTATCTGGACAGAGTGTAAAGGTCTAGCATACTGGTTATAGTAATTAATCCTACTGCACAATGGTTAGTGTTGCTGTTTCATTGGTTGTTGTCTCTGTATTTGCTATCTACTTCATCAATTCTTAAACAACAATATTCCATCTGCTGATTAGTTTGCTTAGTTTAAGTTTGTATTCAGTATTCTGCAATTTCACTTTGTTGCAATGGTAAGGTCACCATCTACTCTTGGCTCACCTCCAAAACATAAATATTTAGAGGTATGGAACCATAGATTGAGCCAGGATTGATAAAACCACTAATTACTTGTAGTAGCTTGATTTTTGGGCAACTTGTCTTGTGGCAATGAGTTGTTCAGATATTGAATTATGGGAATGATACAGTGTAATTTCATAAAGTAATTGTGTCCTGATCTCTTGATTCTTGTCTTTTAAATGTCTACAAGCCTGTGATCTTGAAAACAACTTCTGAAATATAGAGTTTCAGTCTTCAGTCATCTGGCATGGCACAATTTATAGTCACAAAGTTGCCAATTATTTGCAGGTCAATACAGATGTCGATGAGTCAATGAAGAAATTTGTTTTGGCATCTGTTGGAAAAAAATGGAGAGAGTGGAAGGCTAGAGTTAAACAAATGGGTATACGCCATTCGACAACGATGCTGATAGGTTAACTCATCGACCCGAAAGAGTACATGAGCATCAATGGCGAAGCTTAGTCTATTATTGGGGCACTCGGAAGGCACAGGTATTATTTAAATTGTTTATTGATCTCTATCGTAATCTCATAAGATGAGTTTGTTAAATTAATAAATTATCTTGTGTTTGTGTTCATATGTAACAGAAAAAAAGTACAAAACACAAAGAAATTCGGAAGAAGAAGACATTAAATCACATAACTGGCAGAAAACCATTCTCAGTTGTTCAAATAGAGGTATATAGTTTCTTTATATTTCAAATTGAAATTGTATATTTTGATTTTGTTACTTAATTTGAAGTGTAATTGTAGGAAACTAATAAGAAGAATGGAGTTCCTGCAACTCGCTTAGAGGTGTGGATGGCTGGGTACTCGAAGGATAACAAACCAAGTAATGATAAAGTTGCTGAGGTCATGGTATGTAACACCATAATTATAATAATGCATTTTGCAGAACATTGACAGCTATGATTAGTTTGAGAAATCATTTCAAGTGCTCACTCTAGAGACTAAGTGGAGCACTAGCTTCAAGATGTTTATGATATCAACCCAAGTAATTTTGAACTCTTATTGAATTAAAGACATAAATCTACTACTAACATATATATAAGGTAGTTGGTAATTATTTTTGGTTGGTGTATTTATTGATGAGGATGATAATTTGTGCTTTGCAATTGTTTAAATTTTACTGGTAGTTTGTTTGGTTTTAATCAGTAAATCACAAGTAACAAACCACTTACTCCAAACCAATCGGGCAAATATCACAATTCTGTAGAAGACTATATATACCTTTCCACATAGGCACACAAGTGTGAGTTGAATAAAGTAGAAATCTAAACTTGAAGAGAGACAAAGTAGATAGTTAAATTTGATAGAGAGTTACCTTTAACAGTGCCTGCAAATTGGAAGTGAGAATTAACTAATTATGTCTTGCTCGTAGGCTGAATTTTATTGGTGGCTAATTACTAATTAACAATTGTAGACACAAATGAAGGATCTTGGGGCGCAATCCAATGCTACAGATGAAGAAATTATCACACAGGTTCTAGGGCCTGAGCGACCTGGTCGTGTTCGAACATATGGATTGGGTCCTTCTCCGACAGATGTCTTTGGAGGCGGATATAGGCAAGCACAAGAACAAACTCGTATCATCCAAATGCAAGTCCAAGAGCAACTTAACCAATATAAAGCACAAATGGAGATGCAAATAAAAGAGATGATGGATGCTATGCTTAATCAACAGAAAGTACAAATGGAGATGCAAGGCACAATCCAAGCTCAATAAGCACGAATAGAGCAATTGGAGTCTCAACAGGCCATGGGTGGGCCTGTTGCACCAGCTGCTACACATGTGCATTCACAACAATAATCCCATGCATACACCTCATCGTTTAATTGCCATCGTTCGTCCGAGGAAGTGAGTAAATAGTTAATTATGAAATTTTCATATGACATTTTATTCATGTTATTTGTTCTTATCAAATGCAGGTTCACATATCAAAGAAAGAAAAGAAGAAGAAGAAGAAGAAGAAGAAGTAGATATGACAAACTCAGGTTCATTCTAAACCATTCTAGTTGGATTGCTTTCTCCTTCTCACTTATTTGTTGATTGGCTTCAGGTTCAGTCTAGTTAGTTGAGTTCTATGATGTGCATGGTCATAAACATTTTAAGTCTTTGTTGTGTACTTAATGTTATTAAGAAATGCATTAGAAAATGCTAATTTGTGAGGGTCAGGAAATTAAAAGGAGAGATTTAGAATGTGGGAAGTTCGTGGATATTAAATGGATTTTGAGGCAAGGTGCTCTTATCAAGTTAACAGTCACACCTAGAGCGTGGCAGGGCCGTGGCTTTGCAGTGCTCCCTTTTTTGTTTAGCTTATCCATTAAACCTTTTATACTGTCATTTCTAGCTGCATTTTGTGTGAAAATATTAGTATTTGCTGGTTGATTCTCACAATTATCACTCATATGTTCTCTTTAACATTTCTGTTGTGAGATATAAGATACATTTTGTCCTAGCAGATACTATTATTCCAAATTCTATCTCCCTTATCCCTTCCAAATTTGAGAAAAGGCACTTGCAAGATGAGTATATTTTGATGAGAATGTTATTGTGAAAAATTACTTCTGTTGCAGCCTCTAGAGGTTGACTCTTTTAATGTTTGTTGGAATAGATGGTTTCTGCCCATGAGGAGCAAGCTCAATGGGGGATGTTCAAACAAATTGTAGGCTAATGATTCTTATAATTATTTTCTACATTATTAATCCTTAAGTTTAGGTCAAAGCAACCTTAAGTGGAACAGTTGACAGAACAGAGATTTTACTGTCAATTTAACTGTCAATTAACTGTCAATTTATGTGAATTATTTGCAGATGTCATTTCCGAATCCCATGATCATTTACATGGTGCTTTGATGAACAGTGATGCTTTGGTTAGGCCAACCAGAAGACAATGCCCCAGTAGATGTGTTCTGAACATTCACTCTCCTCTTTGCCAGTCCATAGGGGTAAAAGGATGGTGGATGTTACTATTTTGGATTCATTGTTGTTATTACAATTTTACTACTACTATTTTGGTTCTGTTTTGATAACCGAGAAACTAGATGATGTATGTTTTTGCCTAAATGAACTAGATGACAGCCCTGTTGATGCTATTCTTATGTTGCTGGTGATCTTTTGATGTTCCTGTTATAGATTTGCTGCTACCGCGGTCTCATTGATGCTCTACTACTACTGTTGCTGTATATACATGTTGTGTTGCAGTTGATGTTAGTAGTAGTTTCTAAGGGATGTGCCTCATTTTAGTGCTCTTTTTCTTTTTTTTTCTTTTTTCTTTTTTGTCATACAAGAAACGATTCAAATGGAACCAAGAATAGCTTCATTTTAATAAAATATTTCCTAATTTCAATTAATGGAAGAAAAAAAAAATATTCCTTACTGAGCTAACAAGAAAAAAAAAAAAAACCAACATATCATTCAAAATGGTATTTTATTTCATATTTTTGCATCAGCAGCAGGCCCCCTCACCCAAAAAAAAAAAAAAGTGGCGTTTTTCAAAAAAACGCCACTAAATGACATCATCGTGACGTCACACGTTAATTTGGGACGGAGGGTGGGATGGTTGTCAAAGATTTTGCGGCGTTTTAAGAAACGCCGTCTAATATTTTTAGCGACGTTTTTTAAACGTTGGGTAGCTATTGCGGCGGCCGTATCAGCGGCGAAAATTTTACATGTCGCTATAAGATATTACGGCGTTTTTAAAACGCCGCTAAAAAACGAATTTCCTGTAGTGCCTCGTCTACTAAAGAGTCACTCTTGCATCTTGACCACCAAATCATTACCTATTTTTTATTTATTTTTTATTTTTTTATAAACGTGATAAATTGAATATGTTATGATTATCAAATCGATCTAATATTTTATATAGATAAAATACATAAAATATCTGTCAAAATAAACAAATTCAGATGATTAAAACAGAACTCAAACAACGGCATGTCCTAGTGGAACTGCCTCCGTCACAATTTCTCCTTGTTTTACATGGAAGCAAATAGTGTTGAAAGTTACCAAGTTAAAAAAATAAAAAATCAAAATAAAAAAATAAAATGACAAAGAGGAAAGGAGTCTATAGCCGGCTCAGCATTAATTAGGCCACTTAGCCCTAGTCCAAGGCTTCTTGAGAAAATTTATATATATATACATATATAGAATTTTGGCCTTCATTTTTACAAAGATTTTAATAAAATAAAATCTCATTTTAATATTTAATTTAAGATCTCAAAAAATCTTAAATCATTCCTGCCTAGAGTGGAAGACTAACGAGAGTGTAAAAGATCCTTGACAGCCTTAGGCATGAGAGAGTTTGGCAGAATCGCATGAGAGAGTTTGGCAGAATCGAGTTTCAGTATGCTTCAGGAGATTGAGTTGCATGACTTGCCACCAACGTCAACTATAAAAAAATAAAAATCTCATCAACTAATTTCTCACTTTGAATACCAAAAAAATTGCATTAACTTACATAAATACTTATTTATTAGGTGAATTATTTTTTGAAGACTATTTTAATGATTTTTTAATATAAAATAATTGTTGGGTTAATTACACTAATAGTCCCTATAGTTTAGGACTTGTGTCACTTTGGTCCCTGACTTTTCAATTGTGACACATTTGACCCTGAATTTTGAATCTTGTTTCAAATAAGGACAATTGAAAATATTATTAGATTTTTCAAGGGTAAAATCGTCAATTTGATAAAATATAAACTAATTTGATAAAAATAAATGTCAAAAAAATATTTTTAATTTTTTTAAAATTATTTTTATCCACCAATGATAAAATTATGTAAAATTACATGATTAATTTTTTAAAATTAATTTTACATGATCATCATCCAAACACATAATAAAAATTAATTTGGTAAAAAAAATAAATAAATGTCTAAAAGATTTATCAATTTTACATAATTTTATTTTTAGTAGGTAGAAATAATTTTTTAAAATTCAAAAATATTTGTTTGACATTTATTTTTGTCAAATTAGTTTATATTTTATCAAATTGACAATTTTACCCTTGAAAAATCTAATTATATATTCAATTGTCCTTATTTGGAACAAGATTCAAAATTCAGGGTTAAATGTGTCACAATTGAAAAGTCAGGGACCAAAGTGACACAAGCCCTAAACTATAGGGACTATTTGTGTAATTTGCCCATAATTGTTTTTAGGAAGCAATAAAAAAATTATTTTCAGGGAATTTTTTTTTTAAAGATCCATGATATTAAGATTTTATAAGATAAAGGATATATAATTTTTTCATAATAGTTAAGATCCCTCAACATTTTCACAGAGAAAATTCAGCTCAGAAAAATTTCACCTGACTCAGAGAAATTTCTATCTCGACACAGAAAAATTTTAATTTTCAAATTTTGAAATTTCTCTGGTATGATACAGAAAAATTTCATCAAGGGACCTTAATTAATAAAAAAAAAACATCTTGGACCTCAAAGTTGGAGAGGGATATTTCATTAATTTTTCTTTATTTTTATACAAAAATGGGAACGATATGAATGTTGAATGTTTTCAAACTTTTCATTATTTTTTGTTTTCAAAAACATAACAACTAAAGTAAAGAAAAGTTAAACAACATTTGTTGAGGACATAAATACATGGACAAATTATATCCATAATTTCGGTAATTTGTCTGTTATATCAATTAGTCCATACAGATTAAATTGTATTAATTTTGCTTTTTAATTTTTCATATTTGTGTTAGTTTAGTTTAAATTAATAACATTTAATAAGAAATTGAACAAAAATAAAAGGCATAATGGTCCATTTAAAAGAGAATAGGTCATTTCAAATTGGACACAAACTCCTCATTCACTTGAGGAGTGTGAATGGATAATTTTTGCTATTTGATTTTAATCCAATTTGTTAAAAGCGTTATTAATTAGATTAAATTGATATAATATAAAAAATTCAAAAGTAAAATTAATAAAATTAAAATTACGACAACTAAATTGACACAAAAAATGAACTATAAGAAGTACCAATGTAATTTATCCAAAATAGATATACACATACAAGAACATATATCTATTCAATTATTAAAAACACACAACACAGAAGATGAAACTTCCTCACGCTTTTCCTATTTTTCAAGAATGCTCCTCAAATTGCTAACTATAAAATTTCATATCTAGCAACGTCTTTAAGTCATTTTCAAAAAACTTTACTATTATATTTGGTTAAGAGATTTACGAAGGGATTTAGAAAGGAAAAAAGAAAAGATAAATAAAATGTAAATAAAATGTGTACCTATATTTTATATAATTTTAAATACTTTTTCTTTTTTCCTTTTAAAATTATTTCTTAAATCCCTCAATTAAATACAGTGTAAACCATTTTCAAATTCAACCCGTCCTCTTTCTTTTTTTTTTTTTTTATATTAACCCGCTCAAAATTGCAAAAAATAAAAAATAATAAAAAAAATACATATGTTAATGAGGATTTGGGAGCCGAGAAACTCACAGAAAGAAATGCAAGGATGGGTAGGAGGTGGAATTCCATGGAAAGCTGCGGAAAAGAAAACTATGATATGAAAGAGAAAGAAAGGTTATTAGTATAGCTAGCTCGCACTTGGAAGTAAGAGAAGTGAGACTCTGATATTTATAAGTGGAGTGTCAGTGTTAGGACTTACATTGCATGCACAAGCCATACTCATCTTGTCACGTGACGCACAATCAGTACCAATAGGGGAGTAGGGGCAAACAGGTCATTTGTATATTTATTACAATAATATAATACTTTATTTTTTTATTTTTTTTTAAAGTTAAAAAGTTATTCTAAACACTCATCTTTTTTTCTTAATTTTTAGCGAAAAAGTCAAAAAGTATATTTATCTAAATCATCCCAAACAACTGAATACAAAAAAAAATATAAAAATTTAGTACATTTTTATATTTTTGTGTATTTATTAATTTTTAAAAATATTTTTTCACAAATATTTTACTATTTAGATATATCTAAGTAAAGTTCATTTAAAAAAGTAAATAATTACTTAAGATTTTAAAAAATATTTATTAAAAACAAAAAAACACGAAAAATAAAAAACTCAATTTTAAAAAAATTGAATTCAGAAAACTAAAACCAAACACACTGATTATTCATATAAAAAATTAAGTTATTTGGATATTTATAACTCTATAATTAGGTTATAATTATTTTTAAAAAATTAAGGTAATTGTTAATTTTAAAAAAAATAAGGGCTCGTTTGGGGTGTCTTAAAAAAGTGCACTTTTTGTCTTTTTGGATTAAAAAAGTTGAGAAAAAAATATAGAGGTTTGGGTTAACTTTTTGAATTTTTATAGAAAAATGTGTATTAAAAAAGGAAAAAGATCCGTAGCTCGAAAATAGGAGCTCGAAAACGGCTCGAAAAAACAGAGGAGGAAGGGAGGGAGAGGAAAGAGGAGAGGGAAGAGGAGAGGAGGAAGGGAGGGAGAGAAGAGAAGGGAGGGAGAGGGTCGTCTGCCTCGCCGCCCAGCCGCCGTGGGTCGTCTGCCTCCCCGGCGTCGTCGTAGCTCCCCGCCCCGGCCTCCGCCTCTGCTTCCTCCTCCGTCGTTCGTCGCCTCACCACCGCCACCGCCTCGCCCCGCCTCCTCCTCCAGCCGATTTATGGCCCCCTCCCCTCTCTCCTCCTCCTCCTCTTCCTCCTCCTCCCCGCCGATGCTCGTCACCTCGTCTGCCCGGCCTCGTCTGCCCAGCCTCCCCTGTCGTCTGCCCAGCCTCCCCTCTTCCTCCAACCGATTTTTATGGCCCCCTCCCCTCCCTCCTCCTCCCCCTCCCTCCCCCTCCTCCTTCCTTCCTTCCTTCCTTCCTTCCTTCTCTTCTCTTCTCCTTTCCTTCGCTGCTTCCGATCTGCAACAAAGAAGAAAAAAAAAGAGCATCGAAACGACGTCGTTTCACTCTCGAGCTACGTCTCGAGCCACGTCTTTCGAGCTACGAATCGGAACCGATTAAAAAATTGTATAAATAATTGTATAGAGGAATAAAGTAATGTATAGGCGTACGGAGGAAGCAGCGCCGGCAGAGAGGGTGGGTAGGAGATGATTCACTACTTTTCGGGCATTATATTGGATGGTTTTGTTCGGCCTTGGGGGTCATCACAGGTCCCATTTTGATAATCTGAACCGTTTAATGTGTATAAATCGTCGAGTACTACAAGTCTATAAAAAATCACTTTGATCAGATATCGATAGCTATCTGATCGGATTTGTTTTTTTTCCAATCAATAATTATAACACCATCCATTTGTTGTACATAACTGATTTGATCATATAGTTATCGATATCCGATCAATGTGATTTTTTACAGACATATAATATTTAACGAGTTCTATATAGTGAACGGTTTAGATTATCAAAATGGGATCCGTGATGGCCCCCACAAGGCGAACAGCAGTATGTGTGAAAATCACACCCAATAATTTCGTTTTTCTGCACAGCCGCTGCACAGCCGCTTGTCATGCATCAATTCAATGTGTACTTTTTGTACAAAAAATAATTTTTTAATTTTTTTTTGTGAATAGTGATATCTTTTTGGATTTTAGAGTAAATTTTTGACTTTTTGGCTTATATAGGACATGCCAAACAAGCCCTAAATGTGCTCTTATTATAGGGTTATAAATATCCAATCAATTTAATTTTTTACATAAATAATTTATTCGACGAATCATATAATATGAATTATTTAAATTAGTTAAAAAAACTCTAGACAAAACCTCCACAAGGGATAACAACCTGCTCCAAATACCTTTTGGGGACGCTCCAAATAAGTTATTTATTGACTTTATTAGCTTGTTCCTATCACATCACTTTTTTATTTTTTTTACATTTTTATATAATAAATAAAAAAATTCAAAAAATAAGTCATCCCCAAAACAACTCTTAATGGCCTCGCCACAGTTAACAAATCTTGTAATATCTAATACCAAAATTTGTTCCTAACATTATCACTAACATTCCATTTATAAAAAAAAATATAAGTTTAATTATTAATATTTATAATATTTATCACTCTTGTATAAATATTTTTTAATTCTCACTGATGTGTAATTTAATATAATAAGTTTCACGAGGCATAGTTACATTTGGATTTCTTAAGATTTTGATTTATAGAACACATAATTTTCCTTTCATCAAAAATTTATTAGTCGTATATATTAAAATATTATATATTTTACCTTGTGTATCTTTACATGTTCATAAAATCTATAGTTTCTAATGAGATGACAAACAATTACTATCAATCAACTCTTTTCAAAATATAACACTACTTTCATATAAGAGTGAGTATCGTCATTAAAAATTGAATTAGAGGTACAAAACTTTCCTAACAACTAATCAACTCTTTTCAAAATATAAGACTACTTTCATATAAGAGTGAGCTGCGTCATTAAAAATAGAATTAGAGGTACAAAACACCACCCCCTCCCCCTGACATGAACGGGTTGATATTCATTTGTTTTCAAATTCATTGTTTTGATTATAATAAAAACACAAAAAAAAAATAAAAATAAATAATGACTTAAAATGAAAACATCATAAATGAATAAAATGAAAACATCATAAATATCATAAATAATTGATAGGGACAATTTAATAATAATAATAATAATAATAATAATAAAAACAGGGTTCAAACATTTTAACAAAATAATAAATTCTAAATTTTTTATTTTGTTAATTTAATCTCTAATTTTTTGAATTTTTTTTCAATTTAAATTTTTTGCCTATATTTGTTAAGTAAAACCAAAGGAAAATAAGTAACCAATATAAATTTATATAAAATGTCTAAAATATTATTTTATACTGAGGTTAATAACTAAATACTTATTTTTTTTTCAGCAATGATTTAGAGCTCTAAATAAGGAGCTCTAAATCCACCATTAGTGAGGTGGAAATTGAAAAAAAAAAAAAAAAAAAAAAAAAAACAAGAGCAGTGCCACAACCTTAGTGGTGGTTCTAATTAGAGCTCCCAACTATTTTTCATTTTTTTTATCAATTTGACTTAACAGAAATAAGAAAATGGTTTACATTGAAAATAAATTAAAAATTTAGGATTTAAATTGATAAGATTAAAATTTTATTTTGTTATAAAAGTTAAATCTTAAATTTTTTTATATAATTTTTCCAAAATGGTATTTGACAAACTAATTAGATTAACTGCAAAAAAAACTTACTTTTTCGAAAAATATCAAAAAATTGTTATCGTTTTTTTTTTTTTTTTCTTATTATAAGGAAAATATTTATTATCTGAAAACAATGGGTTATCCAACTATTATAGGGTTATAAAGAAAGTAATAGTTGGATTGAGTCGCGTTGTTTTGGCCCTTAAGGCTCATTTCACGTATCATTTCTATGATTGAAATTGTTCATATTTTAAGTTATATTGCGTACGTCATCATTCAAAAAAAAAAAAAAGTAAATTACACGGACACTTCTTGGGATTTACATTTATTATAGTTTCTCTTCTCACCTTTTGAAAATTACATTTCCCTCCTGAGGTTTAAAGTTTCATTACAGATTCTCCCCTTCAGTAATTTAATTTTTTTAAATACCAATTTTGCCCTCATTGGATAAATTATATTGACACCCCTCACATTTTAAAAATTACAATCCCCTCCCTAAGGTTTAAAGTAGCAATACCAATTACCTCCTCGGTTAGTATTAGTTGGAAAAAAAATTCATTGAAAAAAATTAATTGGAAAAAAAAATATTTGAAATTTTTTTTTCTTAGCAAAGTTTTTAAATTTCTGTTTAAAAACCAACATAAGCTCATTTTTTGAATTTACATTTTTTTCTCAAATTTACAAACTGAGACAACCATTTATAAACAAAAAAAATTATCAAACAAGTTTTTATGACAGTTTTTAAATTTTTTGTAAATATAAATTGAAAACTGAAAACGAAATGGTTACCAAACAGGCTTGATGGTAAAAATGTCGTAAAATTAACAAATAATTAAACAAGTTATCAACGTAAGAAATAACTTATCAAAATATTTTTAGGCTATATATGGTTTGATTTTTAGAATTTTTTTTAAAAAATTAAAAATTAATTTGGTTAAGAAATAAAAAATAAAAAATAATTTTAAATTGAATTGAAATTAAAACAGCCATACGTATGTATATAACTTGCCCAAAAGTTAAAATGATAATTATTTTTTACCCTTAAATGATAATTATTTCTTATTTCTTAACCAAATTAATTTTTAATTTTAAAAAAAAAATTCTAAAAATCAAACCATACATAGCCTAAGAATCTTTTGATAAGTTATTTCTTACGTTGGTAATTTATTTAATTATTTGCTAATTTTACTACATTTTTACCATCAAGCATGTTTGGTAACCATTTCGTTTTCAGTTTTCAATTTATATTTACAAAAATTTTAAAAACTGTCATAAAAACTTATTTGATAATTTTTTTTTTTGTTTATAAATAGTTGTCTCAGTTTGTAAATTTGAGAAAAAAAAGTAAATTCAAAAAAATGAGTTTACGTTGGTTTTTAAACAGAAATTTAAAAACTTTATTAACAAAAAAAATTTCAATTAATTTTTTTTTCAAATGATTTTTTTTGCAATTAATTTTTTTTTCAATGAATTTTTTTCCCAACTAATACTAACCGATGGGGTAATTGGTAATGCTACTTTAAACCTTAGAGAGGGGATTGTAATTTCTAAAATGTGAGGGATGTCAATGTAATTTACCGAATGAGGGAAAAATTCATATTTAAAAAAAATTAAATTGCTGAAAGGGAGAATCTGTAATGAAACTTTAAACCTTAGAGGGGGATATGTAATTTCTAAAAGGTGAGGGGAAACTATAATAAACATAAACTCAGGGGTGTCAGTGTAATTTACCCAAAAAAAAAATCATGTAGATCCAAGGGCAAATTACGTATACCTCCTCAAGGTTTACCTAAGTTACAGATATCCCCCTGAGGTTTCGAAAATTACATCCCGTCCCCTGAGGTTTATATTTGCGTAATAGATAGACTCCTACCGTAAACTACACCGTTACAAAAGTGTGCTCACATCACCAAAATGTATATTGATGGACCATATTACCCCTAGGATCTCAGGGAGGTATCTATAATTTAGCTAAATCTCAAGAGATATATGTAATTTGCTTTTTCTTTTTTTTTAACACAACCAAACAACCCGATTTAACCGAAAATCCATTTGGTTTGTTGTTTTAAAAACAAACTTTTTGTTTAAAAAACAAAAACTAATTTAATAAAAATAAATATGAGAAATATATTTAATTTATAAAAAATTATTTCTAATCACTCGAAAGATAAAATTATATAAAAATAAAAATAATTTTTTATTTTTTAACCAAATTAATTTTTTATTTTTTTGAAAAATTTCTAAAAATCAAACCATACATAACCTAAGGGGTAAATTACAAATACATATCTTGAGGTTTGATTAAAATATAAATCGTTCCCTGTAGTTCTGAAAATTATATTCCACCCTTTAAGATTTCTAATTTCATAACAAATCGCCCATTTTATTAATAAATCATCAAATTAATGATGTTAGAAATATGTTTTAATTAACAATTTAGGTAATTTTATTATTGTATAGAAGAGCAATTATGAATTTTATTTTTTTAGTTAATTCTGTTAGATAAATTTTTTTAACAATGGGTGTTTGTAATTTTTTAAACCACAGGGGGTTATCTGTATTTAAGAAAACCTCAAGAGTGTATTTGTAATTTAACCTAGCCTAAAAATCAAACCAATCAAAGGGCATTTTAGTCAATTTACTGTCTTGGTTAACGGAGTTAATTGTCAGGAGGTAGGATGTAATTTCCGAAACCTCATGGGGTATCTGTAATTTAGCTAAATCTCGAGAGGTATATGTAATTTGCCCTAGATCCAATATACCTAGATATAAAATTTTATAATATTTTTCTAAAAAAATAAATAAATGACATAAATAATTTTGAAAATAAATCATATATTATTTAGAGACAAATATAATAAAATTATGTACCTATGTGTATATCTAATCTATTTAATTTTTTTTATATAAATAATTTACACAAAATAATTTTAAAAATCAATGATTGAAATATATCAAATAAGATCTGTGATAAACCTACATTACCAAACAATACGACCCAATTCAATGACAAGTTTTCATTTAGGGTGTGAGTTGATTTTTTAATTTTTTAATTTTTTGATTATTTTAACTTGAGGATAAAAAGTCTCGTTTAGGATAAATTTTTTGACCTTTTTAACTTTGTAAGAAAAAAATAAAATAATTATAATTTAAATATGTAATTTTTTTTAATATTTTTTATAACTAAAATAACTAAAAAAATATATGCCAAACATAGCCCAAATTGGGGACCAACCAGTCGTAAAAGATGGGGTCACAATTGGCTTTAAATTCAAGCCTCGCGACACACGATGCATAAAAAATAATGAATAAAGGTTGAGACCCTTTGGGGGTCATCCCTTTCGCCTCTTTAGTTTTGATTGGTCAATTTTTTTTTTTTTTTTTTTTTCTCACTCAATCCCCAGCTTCCATGTGTGTGAGGGGGTTGTGGGGTGGGTGTTTTAAGAGGGTCTAAATCAATGTCCAAAAATAATATGTACTTTTTCGGTGGATGGATACTGATGGTTGTTTGGGATATCTTAAATAAGTGTATTTTTTAATTTTTTAGATTAAAAAGTTGAAGAAAAAAATGATTATTTGAAATAATTTTTTGACTTTTATGAAAATTTATGAATTAAAATATTATATAAAATAATAAAATTATCATTTTATTCCTATGCCCCATGCTTAGTGACAACAGTGACTATTGAAGGAAGCATTATGGAATGATTTGAATTGTCTGGTGGGGCAGACATGCTTCAGATTTATATATTGGTTTGGGAAGTGGGTTGTTTTTTAGTTTTTTGGCTTTTTTGACTATTTTAGCTTGGGTTAAAAAACTTAGTTTGGGAAGAACTTTTTGACTTTTTGATTTTTTTGACTTTTTTTTGAGAGAATAGTGTAATGATTATGAGTTTGATGTGATGTTTTATTTTTTGTGACTAAAATAGCCTATTTTATTTTTTGTGGCTAAAATAACAAAAAAAAAAAAAAAACCCACTTTAGCTCTTGCCAAACGGACCAATATAGGATGAGACTTTTTTCTAGTCCTTCATCAGACTAGAGGGGCTTACCACGAATCCCATTTCAATAATCTAAACCGTTGAATGTGTAGAACTCATCAAGTATTATATATTTATAAAAAATCACGTTGATTGGATATCAATAGTTATGTGATCAAATCAGCTTTGCATAAAAAAATGGACGATTAAAAATAAACGGCTGAAAAAAATCTGATTATCAAAACGGGTTCAAATTAGGCATATAGTACTCGACGAGTTTTACATATTGAATGGTTCCAATTATCAAAACGGGACCCGTGGCGGGCCTCCACGGGCCAAACAACACAATTTTTTGTAAAAAAAAATTTCAGCCAATTAAGTAATTTGTACCATCTGGTCTAGACTATACTATCATGTCAATGACTTTTTGGGTTGTATGTTTTTTGTGTAAATTTATTTTTTATATATATATTTTTTTGAATAGTGGTAACTTTTTAACTTTTTTAGTAATTTTTTGACTTTTTATATTTTTTTAAAGATGCCAAATACTTTCTTGAGAGAATGTTTTAGTAATATTTTTTAAAAAAATATTTCAAAAATTTTTAGATTTTTAGAATACTAGAAGAACTAGGAAAATAAAAAAATAATAATAAATAGTTGAATTTTTTTTGGTCTTTAATAAATTTTTAATTTTTTTTTTTAGATTTTCTAAAAAAGTTCTTCTCCAACCTACTAATTATTTTTATATCATATTTTAGCCAAAACATAAAAACGTTATTAAAAAAGTCTGTATCCAAACGAAACCTAAATGAATCAAAAAAATTTAAAAAAAAAATTACACATTTTTAAAAAAAGTGGTAAAGATAAAAAATAATGTCACGCAACGCAAGACAATTGAGGGATATTTTGAGAATATGGTTAAAGTTATGTTTGGTTTTAACTTTTTGGCTAAAAAATACAAAAAGATAAAATTAGCTACATAAGTTAATAAGAAAAAAATGTCATATCTAAATCATAATCATTACACTTTTTCTCTTATAAAAGTCCAAAAAATAAAAAATAAAACCAAACTAGGTTAAAAAATTAGGCTAAAAATGCCAAAAAAACCAAACTATTTTAGCTCTTCCCAAACGAAGACTAAAAGTTGACTTTTTGATTTTTTTTTTTAATTTTTTAAACTTTTTTTTAGAGATGAGATAGGTTAAAAGTTAAGAAATGACTTTTAACCTACTTCTCAAAATATTGCCGAGTGCGCCAGGTAAAAGCTTTTTTTTTTTTTTTTCAATTATATTAAAATAATGTTTGTATATATGCAAATAACATTAATATAAAAATTAAGAACAAATTGTGGGATGTATCTTTAAATATTGTGATTATGTTATAATTAATATTATCTATACTATATATTAAGTAAAATGGGATTTTTAACCCCAAGTTTTGTGGGAGCTCCAATCTCCCAATCTAAATTTCTTGTTTTTTTTATTTAAAAAAAAAAAAAAAGCCTTAAGCTTTATTAACTTCTCACAACCCTCAAGTCTTACCCTCATAATAACACTTTAATACATTAAGAATAAGTATAATTTTTTTTTTTTAAAAATCCAACACATATGAATTCCTTGAAAAGTCCCAACACATATTATTATTATCCCTCATAATAACACTTTAATGCATTAAGAATAAGCATAAAAAAAATTTCTTGAAAAGTCCAACACATATGATTATTATCAAAATATTAAACTTTAATATAATATAATAAAATAAAAGACATTTAATTATTTAAAAAGTCTAACACATATGATTATTATCAAAATATTAAACTTTAATATAATATAAAAAAGGAAAAAAAAGAAGATATTTAAAAAAAAAAAAAGACATTTAAAAATCGCAATTCACATATATAGATAATTATAAACACAATTATCTAAGGAAAATGAAGTTTTTAACCTACAAGCCTTGTGGGAGCTCTAATATCCTAATCCTCATTTTCTAATTTTTTTATTTAAAAAAAAAAAAACTCAACATTTGTTAATTTCTTCCAATCCCCATGCCTTTTGGGAGATTTGGTCAAAACTCCCTCATAATTAAACTTTAATGCATTAAAGACCAGTATAAACAAAATTCCTTAAAAATTTCAACACATATATCTATCTATATTATATTATCTATATCTATATCTACATCTATCTATCTATATCTATATCTATACTATATATTAGGCAAAAGGAGTTTTTTTAACCCCAAGGCCTGTGGGAGCTTCAATATCTCAATTTGAATTTTTTAAATTTTTTCTTAAAAAAAAAAACTCAACATTTATTAATTTGGTCAAAATCCTCTGATCAGCATTTATTAACTTTTTTCAATCCACATGTCTTTCCACATGCCTACATTTATTGATTTAGTCAAAATCCCCTGATCAGCATTTAATCCTCCCGTACAAATAATTATAGATACAATCTGTGTATAGTTACTGCAATACCCTTTTCAACTTCTCTCATACACTATGGTTAGTGATAAGATTGTTAAATTATTTTTATAAAAAATCTTAAAAAAACATAATTTATATATTAAAAAAATCTAAAATAAATATAAATATTTATAATTATCCTGTGCATAGCACGAGTGATAGGCTAGTATAAATGATACAAATGTGAGATTTATTTTTTATTAATTTTTTGTTTTTTTGGTTGTTGTCTTTAGTTAATATTTTTTAAAAAAAATAAAAAACTTTACATTTTTAGGTTACTACCGGACCGTGCAATTTTTAAAAATTATATAATATAAGAATAATGATAAAAAAAAAATACATATATAATATTTGTTATTCAATTGGATTGATTTTTTAGTTTTTTTAATTATTTTAATTTGAGATTAAAAAGTCTCGTTTGAAAAGAATTTTTGATTTTTTTAAATTTTTTTTAGAGAAAGAATATAATAATTATGGATTGGATGTGATATTTTGTCTTATTAAATTAAAAAATTTATTTTATTTTTTGTCACTATTTTAACTAAAAAAGCCCAAAACTAAACTTCCCCAACGAGCTATCTATTCTATTGGACTAATAATATATGTATAAATTAGTGTACTGACTAATGTATCAATTGATGATATAACATAATTTAAGATATTTTTGATACTTGTAATTTATATAATGAGTAAAATCAATAATAAAGTCATGACTAGAATTGATATACTAATTAATATATTAATTGATGCATGTAACACCACTTGTTTTATTGTGGGCCTTATTATTTTACTTCAAACAATTTAAGTTATTTATTTTATTATATATTATTTATATAAAATATTAAATTAATCCGATAATCATACTTCATTAGTTCATCAGATTTGCACCCTATATATTAGAACAAAAAAGACTGGGACCCCCTTTTGGCAGCACCCTCACGACCCCCTCTGCTTCTTATTAGTTGAAAACTGTTTGTTTGTTTTTTTTTTTTTTTTCTTCTCCCCCACTCACCAACCCCCACGTGTGTTTGGGGGGGTGGTGGTGGTGGTAGTGGTGGTGGTGGTCTGTATCGCGTCTGATATTAGAATAGAAGATCGATACTTGACTAGACAAAGTGTCCCTATCTATTAGAATAGAACATAGGTACCTGACTAGACAAAGTGTCCCTATATATTAGAATAGAACATAGATAGATACTTGACCAGATCATGCTAGGGAAGATGGCAAGGGTATGATACATAGTGAGGTAAAAGAAAAAGTGCAGAGAGATGGAGAGAAAAGTGTGGTTTCTATTTTTATGACATTTTGTACATCATTATAGTTGTATTAAAATTTTTAAATTAAAATTTTAAAACATTATTGTAAAAACTCATCATTTTGTTATGAATACTGTTACGAATCCAAACATAAAATTTCAAAAATTATTCAAAATTTTATATTAATAATTTAAATTTATTTCATATATAAATTTTATATTTTATCAATTTAATTTTTACTATACATATCTATTTTTAAATAAATTATGGTCTTAAATTTTAAGATCCTAGCTTCTTTTCTTTTTTTGGTTATTGATCATTGACGAGCCACGTGGTGCGGTGTCCCGTGAAATAATTTTTTTTGAGATAGATTTGGAAATTGGATTGATTTTTTAGTTTTTTTAATTATTTTAATTTGAGATTAAAAAGTCTCGTTTGAAAAGAATTTTTGATTTTTTTAATTTTTTTTAGAGAAAGAATATAATGATTATGGATTGGATGTAATATTTTGTCTTATTAAATTAAAAAATTTATTTTATTTTTTATGACTATTTTAACTAAAAAAGCCCAAAACTAAACTTCCCCAACGAGCTATCTATTCTATTGGTCTAATAATATATGTATAAATTAGTGTACTGACTAATGTATCAATTGATGATATAACATAATTTAAGATATTTTTGGTACTTGTAATTTATATAATGAGTAAAATCAATAATAATGTCATGACTAGTATTGATACACTAATTAGTATATTAATTGGTGCATGTAACACCACTTGTTTTATTGTGGGCCTTATTATTTTACTTCAAACAATTTAAGTTATTTATTTTATTATATATTATTTATATAAAATATTAAATTAATCCGATAATCATACTTCATTAGTTCATCAGATTTGTCTGCAAATAAAATTTAAAATAAATAATTTATTTTTCAAATTATTTTTGTTATCTATTTTTTGGTGCATCGTAGTGAAGTGAAGCCCACCAGGCAGTTTTTAAAAATTATTTTTTAGAATTTTTAATTTATATTTTTTAGTTTTTCGTAAATTTTTTAATATTTTAATTAAAATTTTACTTTTTGTATTCACACAAAGCAATGCACATCACACTTTTTATTTTTTACTAGTTAAAATATAAAAAATGCATACTCTTTATTTTGTCAATTTTTTAAGGATAAATTACACTGATACTCCCTGAGGTTTATGTTCATTACAGTTCTCCCCTCATATTTTGAAAATTACATCTCCTCTCCTAAATTTAAAGTTTTATTACAGATTCCCTCTCTTAGCAATTTAATTTTTTTAAATACCAATTTTGCCCTCATTGGGTAAATTACATTGACACCCCTCACATTTTAGAAATTACAATCTCCTCTCTAAGGTTTAAAGTAGCATTACCAATTGCCTCCTCAGTTAGTATTAGTTAGAAAAAAAATTCATTGAAAAAAAAAATTAATTGGAAAAAAAATTAATTGAAAAAAAAATTTATTAGTAAAATTTTTAAATTTTTGTTTAAAAACCAACGTAAACTCATTTTTTGAATTTACGTTTTTTTCTCAAATTTACAAACCGAGACAACCATTTATAAACCAAAAAATTATCAAATAAGTTTTTATAACAGTTTTTTCAATTTTTGTACAAATAAATCGAAAACTGAAAATGAAATGGTTACCAAATAAGCCTCAGATGGTAAAAATGTCGTAAAATTAACAAATAATTAAATAAGTTACCAACGTAAGATATGACTTATCAAAAGATTCTTACGCTATGTATGGTTTATTTTTAAATTTTTTTTAAAAAAATTAAAAATGAATTTGGTTAAGAAATAAAAAAATAAAAAATAATTATCATTTAAGGGTAAAAAATAATTATCATTTTAACTTTTGGGCAGGTTATATACATACGTATGACTGTTTCAATTTAATTTGTAAAAAATTATTTCTAACCACTCGAAAGATAAAAATTATATAAAAATGATAATTATTTTTTATTTTTTATTTCTTAATCAGATTAATTTTAATTTAAATTTTTTTTAAAAAAATCAAATCATACATAGCCTAAGAATCTTTTGATAGGTCATTTCTTATATTGGTAGCTTATATAATTATTTGTTAATTTTACGACATTTTTACCATCTGAAACCTGTTTGGTAACCATTTCGTTTTCAGTTTTCAATTTATATTTACAAAAATTTTAAAAAATGTCATAAAAACTTGTTTGATAAATTTTTTGGTTTATAAATGGTTGTCTCAGTTTGTAAATTTGAGGAAAAAATGTAAATTCAAAAAATGAGTTTATGTTGGTTTTTAAACAGAAATTTAAAAATTTTATTAACAATTTTTTTTTCAATTAATTTTTTTTTCAATTAATTTTTTTTTTCAATTAATTTTTTTTCCAACTAATACTAACCGAGAGGGAAATTGATAATGCTACTTTATACTTTAGGGAGAGGATTGTAACTTCTAAAATGTGAGGGGTGTCAATGTAATTTACCCAATGAGGGCAAATTTGGTATTTAAAAAAATTAAATTGCTAAAGGGAAAATCTGTAATGAAACTTTAAACCTCAAGGGGGAGATGTAATTTCCAAAAGGTAAGGAGGAGAACTGTAATAAACATAAATCTCAGGGGGTGTCAGTGTAATTTATCGTTTTTTTTATTTATATATTTCAATATCACTCATTATTTTATCTATTTATAGACAAATTATTTAAAGAGCATTTTAAGACTTTTCAAATGTAATTAGTATTGAAGAATTTTATTAAAATAATTACTCCATTCGTCCCAAAATAATAATTCATTTTGGAGAACCTAACTTTTTTTGATAGTATAATTATTATATTTTAAAAATATTAATTTTTCAAAAGGCGTTGGCTTTCATATACTGAAGGATACTGTTGGTCTCGTGGGGGCTCATCACAGGTCTCGTTTTGATAATCTGAACCGTTCAATGTGTAAAACTCGTCGAGTACTATATATTTATAAAGAGTCACGTTGATTGGATATCGATAACTATGTGATCAAATCAGTATTGTATTTAAAAAAAGGACGGTGAAAAGCTAACCTGTTGACAAAAATCTGATCCGATGAGATAGCTATCAATATCCGATGAAACAGGTGGTGGACCCCACGGGTCCAACAATACCCTCTAGTCCGTTCTGATCGGAGGAAAGCCCAACTCTTTTCAAAATTATCATTTGATAGTACATTTTTTTGAGAATATCAATTGTCATAATTGTACTTTTTGTGTTATTAATGAATTTAAAATAAGGGAAAAATAGTAAATTTATATTATTTTATTCATTAATATTTGAAAAAAGACTAATATTTTAGAATAATAAAAAATAAAATAAGAGACCAATATTTTAAGACGGATGGAGTATTGTAATAGCTAGCCATTAAAGTAACTAAAATATGATGATTTTAGTTATAATGACAAATATGTCTCGGGTAAAGAGTCTCTTAGAGATGTTCTTAATCTATGGTGATTATTCGGTAGTCTGGGAGTATGGTCACATGGTGCTCCATGGTAGTATAATTTGTGGACAATGCAAGGTATTAATTATTTGTATTTGGTGATTGAGGAATGTGAGAGGACATAATGAATGATGATTGGTAAGAGAATATGACCACGTGATACTCCAAGACTATTGTATAATTTTCTCTTTATCTATATATATTTAAAAAGTAAAATATTTAAGAGTATAAAAAATTATAAGAACGTATTAAATTTTTATATTTTTTATTAAAAAAAGTCACAAATTTTATTCTTTTTAAAGTATTATTGTAAATGTAAAAAGTACAAAAAAATAAAAATTAAAATTAAAACATTAATTAAAAAGTATAAGTTAAAAACTTAAAAATATTGTTTTGAGTGTTTAAACTTTCAGTAATACTGCGTACGTACCAACCAACCAACCAACCAACCAAATCAAGTCTTAAGTCCTATTAAATGGGATCGGTTACATGAATCCTGCTTCTCCACGCGACTCTATCAAAAGCCATTTCGTTAAGTAGATCCATATATCTATTTACAACGCTAGCCAACGTTAATCTAAGTCTATTCGACCCCTTAACACTTCCATCTACCATCACTGCATCGCATTTCTTCACTACTGCCTCTGTTGGTCTCCATTAAATATGACCAAACCATCTCAATCGATTTTGTCTTAACTTATCTTCTATCAGTGCTACTCTTATCTATTCCTGAATACACTCATTCCTAATTCTATCTTGTCTAATTTTTCCACACATCCACCTTAGCATAATCATCTCAGCCACATTCTTCTTATCTACATGTTGTTTCTTTGTTGCCAACACTCCGTCCCATACAACATCGATGATCTAATAGCCGTTCTATAGACCTTACCTTTTAGTCTAGTGGGTATTCGTTTATCGCACAGTACCCCAGACGCACTGCTTCACTTATTCCATCCCATCTTAATCCTATAGGCCATATCTGCATCAATCTCCCCCGCCGTTGTGATAATCGACCCTAAATAACAAAAATGTTCACTCTTAGGCAGTTCTTGGTTCTCAATCTTCACTTCTCCTCTGTTTTCATTGTTACTGTTACTAAATTTACACTCCATGTACTCTGTCTTAATTTGTTCTACTTATCCAAAATCCTTTAGATTCAAGTATTTTTCTTCAAATCTCTGACTTTGTGTTAACTCCTTCTCAAGTCTCATCCACTAGTACGATATCGTCTGCAAAAAGCATACAGTATGGTATGTCATCCTGAATATTTCTTGTCAACTCATCCATAACTAAAGCAAAAAGATAAAGACTTAAGATAGATCCTTGGTGTAACCCTATAGTGATAAGAAATTCATTTGTCTCTTCAGCAGGCGATCTAACAGTGGTCACCACCCCTTCATACATGTCCCTAATCACATCAATGTAACATTTTGTCACCCATTTCTTCTCTAACACCCACCATATTATATTCGAGGCACTCTATCATATGCTTTCTCAAAGTTGATAAACACCATATAAATGTCTATTTTATTTTCTCTATACTTTTCGATTACTCTCCTCAAAAGATAGATCGCTTCCATTGTTGACCTTTCAGGCATAAACCTAAATTGATTCTTTGGCACCTCTATTATATCTTGCAATCGGTGTTCCATCATCATCTCCTACACTCTTGTCCATAGGCCACACCTGTGGAGGGATGAAAGAAAAGAGAGATTAAAGAATGAAGAGATGTATGTTGAGAGAAAAGTGAGAAAAGGGCTTTGAGAGAAAAACAAAGCATGAATGTCGAGTGATGTGAGAAACATATATTAGAAAGGGTGGAAAACATTTAACTAAAAGAGTAGTGGACTTCCCGCAAATTTGGTGGTCTCTCGCCGATGGAAGGCATCTAAGCCTATCAAAGTCTCGGCCAGTACCAAGCCAATGCTACTCTTGCCTTCTTTCAGGCCATGTGCCACCTCAATTAGCTGAATGCTAGACCTGCCGAAACTAGGGGCAAGGAGGAAATGAGCCAGCATACACAAGCAAAGGGCGTGTTGCGTAAAACCCCACCAAAAAAGGTCACCTCGGTCACTAACGTCAGAAAAATGATGAATCAAACTGAGAATATCCAGCTCTCCATTGTGGACCAAGGATCGAGCCTCGTAAAGGGTAAGCCCACACATCCAACCCAAAGCTTGGATGTGGCCGAAACGGGGCTGAGGTATGATTTCCTCATCACACCGAGACTCCATTAGCACTTGAACTTCTTTAATTGTCGGGCATGTCTCTTGTCCTCCGAAGCTAAAGACATGTGTAATCAGGTTCTAACATCTAGCCACGGCATAAAGGAATGGAAAACAAAGCGAAGAACAACTCAACGGAAAAAGTGCATTTATGCCAAAATCCCATAAATTCACCTTTTTCGAGCCATCTAAAGTTGCAATCCAATCTAAGAGTTTTCGTCGAAAAATGGCTCCATTTGTGAAGAATTTGCAGCTGAAATGAAGAAATCACAAAGCTCAACCTTTTGTAGAAGATAAGGCAGTAAGTGGGAGCCAGCTGTCAACAATCTGGAGATTTTACACATTGGTGGCCGGCAGGCCACTTTTATGGCCGGCAAGACACTGTTGGTGGCCGAAAAATTTCATCCGTGGCCGGCAGATAGCCGACAAATTCTTTATGTAGCCAGCAATTTTCTTGTCAGGCCTGCTGTCCTCCTTTGTGCTGAACAATGCTGAAAGCATATGTTTTGTTCTGCTCTTTGTGTGTCTCAAGGTCTTGTTTTGAGTCCTTTTTGGTTTTAGCAAGTTTGTTGAGTTGTATTTGTGTTGTTTTGTTTTGTTTATCGAGTTGTAGTTGTATTGTTTTGTCAAGTTATATGTTGTTCATTATCGAGTTGTATATTGCTTTTTGTATTTTGATTGTTCTTTGGTTCGTTACCCGATTAAGCGTCTTGTTTTAATCAAACATTCTTAGCCATTTCAATTCCCTGTCCATTTCATGCATATATGGTTCTCATGATGCAAAATACAACACATTTTTCATAAAACTGCCGATTTTATTTCGATCATGGATTTTTACAAAAGAGGAGTACAAGTTTTAAAAGCAAAACAGAACTTCCTAAAGCTATACATGTGCTAATGCTGCTAACAAAAAGAAACTAAGCAAAAAAAAAAAAAAATCAGCCCTGGTCGCCTCAGGCTCGAGAAGCCCTCTTCCTCGGAGGAGAGGACTCTGGGGCACTGTCTCCGTCGGTGCCACTATCTGAACGAATGAAGGCTCCATAATCCCCCTCTCTGAGGAAGTAGTCCGCATCCAAGCCCTCCATGAACTGGATCATCTCCTGAAAGGAGAGGCTCTCCATGGCCCTCATAGGTGCTGGAGGAGGCATGGGCACTACTGGCTCAGGCAAGCCTATGGTCTGGCACATTAATTGCTCACCTAGAAACCAAGCTCGGCATACCAGGCCCTCTAGTAGAAGTCGAAAACAGGATGCCCTCCGGGTACCGGCATACTGGTCTTTGACTCCGGCCGGCATCAACGCCTAAGGCTGCCAAGTGATCTGCAAATAGGGGATATATATAGATGGTTAGTCGTCGTCAGTTATTGATAAAGCAAAAATAACTGTGAGTTTTGGGTTACCTCTGCCGCAGTCACTGTGTCAAAGTACCAGTGAAAGAATGCGAAGGTCTCCCGGGTCCTCCGCAGGCATCTGCCATCGTACCGGTGAGAGTATGGCACAACAAGAGGCATCTCCACCTCTGGCTCTGGAGCAACGGTCTGGAAATATGCATATACCCATAGCTGGAAGGAAAAGGCAACAGTGAGTATACAGTGTATAGAAAGTACAAGTGCCGATGCAGGAAATAAAATGTATAGTACGGCGTACAGAGTGTACAGATACAGAGGATACAGAATATGCAATGCAGAAAGTGCAAAGTGGAAAGCGTAGAAATAGAAGACAGAAAATGTAAACCAGAGATGTAAATCGTACCTCCCAGGCTCGCCAATAGCCTCCGACTCTGTCTCCCCTCCTGCAAGACGTAGAGCTCATATAGCCGTACAATGTGGCAAGGCCAGCGCCGCCCCAATCATAGAGCCGGATTTGAGGTAAGTCCACCAGGGTGCTCAGGAGATATAGCCCTACGATATTCCACCTGTTCGCAAACAAGGTGGTACCAAAGAGGAACATCAAAAAGCCTCGAATGTAATGCTCGGTCTCCTCTGGGGTCTCTGGCTCTCTCCCTCGGAAATGCTCGGTGAACCAGCTATATCGTACCATCCCTGGTCGGAAGAGAGGTGGGCGTGCGCCCAACAGGTGTAGCCAGGCGACCTCCCACCCGCCCATGTCTATATCGTCAGGGATCAGATTACTCCCTATTTCTACGCCTGTGAGCATGGCGAAGTCGTAGGGAGTCATCGTCATCTCCCCGGTGGTGGAGAAGTGGAAGGAGTTGGTGGTATCCCATCACCGCTCCACCAATGCACCGAGAAGCGATTGACTCGTGATATGACGCGATAGCCCCATGCAGAATAAGCCGAAGCCGGCCTCGTCAATGATGTAGCAGACACCGGCAGGGAGCTCCATATACCAGTCCCTCGCGGGCGTGGCTCCATAGCCCCTAATAGAGCAAGAATCCTCCTGTGATTAGAACAGTGATATACAGTGATGTGAGAACAGGCAGACGAAAAAGCAGTGTAAAAAATACAACGCAAGAGTGTGATTAAGGCAAGAAATCCAATGTAAGCAATTACAGTTGAAGCAACTAATACAATTAAAGCAAGAAATGCAATGTATAATGAAAAAAATGTGAGAATACAGTGTATACCTCGGTGGCTCCGTAAGACAAATGAGAGTCCGGCTCTCGTAGCAAGAGGTCCTCCGGTGCGCGTCGCGCAAACACTCTGAAGTGCCTGATACCCCCGGGGGGTAGCACATGTATCTGAGGATGTTATGTCGCCAGATCAAAGGGGCATACTCCCAATGGTAATATCTCAGGCTCAGGCTCGGCTTCATCTCTATCGGAGGAGGAATCTCGAACGGAGCTCCGTCATGGGGTAGATCATCCACCATCTAGAAAGAAGATGCAAAAATGGTGAAAAATGAAGAAAAACGAAGGAAAAATGGGAAACTTGGAAAAAGTCAAACCCTAGGATAGAGAAAGTGGAAGGAAAAGTCAAAGCCGGGAAAAGTGTACCAAACCCGAGAGAAACTTGAGGAAAACAAGCCTAGAATGGTGAAAGTGAAGGAAAAGGCGTCGAAATCAAATTTCAATCGATTCAAAGAGAAGGAAACAAAGAGGATTTAGCGAATAAACTTCGCGTGGGGTGTTGGAAAACGCATAGAAAGTGCGGATCTAGAGAGAATGAGCACCTAAAGAGAGAGAATGAGCAATTTCAGGCATGGGGTAATGAGGAAATGAGACCCCATGCCCTATATTTAAAGACCGAGCCAAAAAGACAAGAATACCCCGAATCTGCCACGGGTGGCCGACAAGCCACTTTTGTGGCCGACAACAGTTATTGAAGGCCAGTAGGTGGCCGACGGTCTCCTCTTGTGGCCGGCAGCTGTCCCATGGCTTCCTCTGGAGTCCCGATGCTGTTTTGTGTCCTTAGTTTCCAAGAAGTGTAGCGATTGTTCACTGCTAAGTTCAGAATGTCTCTACGGAAGCTCAAAACTGTGTTTTCAGTGCGTGATGTTTGTCACTTGTCAACATGAACAAGGTGTATCCTTTAAACATATTGTAACTCTTCCAAGAGGTAAATTGGAAGTTGTTTGTCAAATCATGCTTTTGTATATGCATTTCACGTTGTTGCATAGAATATGTGTTTCACGTTGTTGCATAGAATATGCATTTCAAGTTGTTGCATAGAATATGTATTTCACGTTGTTGCATGAATATACATTTCACTTCCTTGCATAAAATATGCATTTCACGCATATGGCATGCACGTCTGGCATTCGCTATTGTATCACGCATAGAATATGCTTCTGTTACGAATCATGTATAGAATATGCTTCTGCTTTTGTTTCTCGCATAGAACATGCCATTAACATTGTATCTCGGTTGTTTGTCTTGCATAGAACATGCATTCCTACTGAATTGCACTTGTTAGGTTTTTGTCTTACAAATGCATGATATTGTATGTATGGTTCATTCGAGGAAATGCACGTTATTGTATGTACGGTTCATTCAGAGGAGTTCTAGGTAAAATCATTCGTGCCCTTCGGATCGCATCCTTTTACCCTTCCTCCTCTCGCTTGAGACGCGTTAGGATTGCAAATCGATTAAAAACATTCGGGTGCGTCCCGGTGTTCACACCACCCCTTCCTCCTCTCGCGTGAGACGCGTTAGGATTACAAATCGGTTAAAAACATTCGGGTGCATCCCGGTGTTCACACCACCCCTTCCTCCTCTCACGTGAGAAGCGTTAGGATTGCAAATTGGTTAAAAACATTCAGGTGCGTCCCGGTGTTCACACCACCTCTTCCTCCTCTCGCGTGAGACGAGTTAGGATTGCAAATCGGTTAAAAACATTCAAGTGCATCATGGTGTTCACACCACCCCTTCCTCCTCTCGCGTGAGACGCGTTAGGACTGCAAATCAGTTAAAAACATTCGGGTGCATCCCGGTGTTCACACCACCCCTTCCTCCTCTCGCGTGAGAAGCGTTAGGATTACAAATCGGTTAAAAACATTCGGGTTCGTCCCGGTGTTCACACCACCCCTTCCTCCTTTCGCATGAGATGTGTTAGGATTACAAATCGATTAAAAACATTCGGGTGCATCTCGGTGTTCACACCACCCTTTTCCCCCTCACGCGTGCAACGTGCATTTCGCCCCAGAATTACGTTGGTTTGATTCCTTGCAAAGGGATACGTAGGCAGCCTACGGGCGCAACCATTTGTTTTATGTCTTGTTTGTTTGTCCAAGTCTTTCGGCCTTGTCAAAATGGGTCGTCTCTGGGCTTTGGCATTCACTTACGTCATCTCATAACTTCCGAGTTCTGTCAAAGAGGGGCAACTGTAGACACCCCATTTTTTACTGTCCCCAAGACTTGGACGTCATCGCTCGTGCACTTGATGATTATGACTATTTGTGCTCGTTTTGGTGCCCGAAGTCCTCGGTGGAATACCTTGTCTTTGAGCCTTCAAACCCCATCCATTTTGTGCCCTATTTTGGACCAAAACCTTCAAGCTTGCAACCCCTGGTGGCTGCTAGCCACCAGTGTCCTTTTTCAAATATTTTGGTGGCAGCTGTTCTAGCTGTTACCACAATTGGTCTCATCTCCATACACGTGTATGGATGGATTTTTCTCAGCCAAATGCATGTTTATCTATATATATGGGGTCTCCTCCCCCATTTTTGAGGGTTAGCAATTTTGGAACAAAAAATCTCTCTCTCTCTCTCTACATTTCTCTCTTTCTCTTGAAAATTTGTGCACATAAGCCTAGTTACACTACACTTTTGCATATACTACCTTAACCAAAGTTGATCATCTTTGAGCTGAGATTCCTTGAAGCCTTCTTGGAGCTCTTGGAAGTGGTTTTGGCTTGAATTAGTACGTAGAATTGTTCTTTGCTTCAAGAGGTATACTACTTGTCTTTTAAGTTTACTTAGTACACTTGTTTTCCAATCTTTTCAAACTATTTTTGGGCTGTTTTTAGCAGTAAAAACCTCTATTTTTGTGGGCTGAAATTGGTGTTCTAGGCCATTTAAGGTTAGGGGGTGTCTCACCCTTCTTTATTCATTGCTTGTAAGGCTTTTCGATCTTTATTTTCCACTTTCAAACTATCTTTTTTTTGGGCTTTTGAACACTGAATTTTAGAGTGTTTTCAGTGGTAAAAATCATGTTTTGAAGTCCAAAATTGGAGAGGTTAGCCTCCCCTCCTTGTATCTAGTTTGCTAGCCTAGTTAGCTCTATATGTTAGCTTAATTTTCTAGCCTTTTGTAACTTAATTCCAGCATGTTTTAGGCTTTATTTTAAGATGTTTCAACTCTGTTTTTGGTTGGTTATTGCATTTGAGTCTTGTTTTGCATGCCTCTAGTGTAATAGTCCTCACAAGCTTAGTGTTTTAGGCAATTAGACACCCCTTGTTTGAGTTTATTGCCATGTTTTAATCCTTTTCTCACTTCATTTCAGCACTTATAATCTCTACAATCTCCCTCACTTCTTAACTTTTTATTTGTTTTAAGGGTTGTTTCAACCTTAGAATAGCTTAAGCTTGAGATTGAGGTTTTTGGGGGTTCATTACCAACGGCATGACATCTCTCTCTTGCCTTAAACTACCCCTTGTCTGACACTTCCTTCTCTTTAGAGGACTTACCACCAATGGACTTAATTGGTTAATGAATGGTTGGTAATTTAAAATAAGTAAAGTTAAAACTAAAAGTGAGCAAAGATAAGAATTTGGTTGTGTTTTGATGTGTTCAATCGGACGTTAGTTGAACAAGAGGAAAATTGGGGCATTTTATACTCAAAGTGATGAAATGTGCCAAGTTTCCTAGGTCTCCATTGCCCTTGATCATGCATAATAGGGTGATGGTCTTTATGGTCTTATTTGTGTATTTATTAACTTGTACATCTTGGTTCCTTAGCCATCATGCAATGAAATTGCTTGATTGATGGTTTAAGGACCAATTGTATCACTCATTTGAGATGTTTTGATGATAAGGAGAGATACACAGTACAAACAACCTGTGAGAATACCCTCTCTTTGCCCTGTTTACTCTCTGTTGCAGCAAAAAAGGATGAGTCATCAGTGGCTGGCCGGCCACTGTTACTGGCCGACAGGCCATCAGTGTTGGACGACAACCCCTCAATGGTGGCCTGCCGACCACCAGTGAATTTTGGGCAGTGTGCTTGCGAAGCATGGCAGAGTTGATCTGGAGAAGGAAACAGTGCAAAGGTTGTGCAAACAGAGGCTTTCGATGGCAGACAACGGATATTGTTCAGGTGGAAACTGAGCATGCATGAACCTCCCTCACTTCCTGGGACTAGTTAGCTAGTTAATTAGTTTAAATTAGCTTAATTAGTTGTAGCTAATTAGTTTGTTTTGTAATATTTAATTAGTTTAATTAGATTAATTAAATTAGTTTGTGTTGTAATATTTAATTAGTTTAGCCTAGTTAAATTCCTAATTAATTAGATAGTTAGTTAATTATTCGTCCAAGTTTTGTAATAATTAGCTTAGCTTAATTAGTTTCATTAGCTTTAGCTAGCTTATTCATTCGGACTCTCCTTCGTGAGAGCGTAATGTAATAATGTGTATGTCTTCCAACCCCACGTTTTTCACCCTTTTATTTAATTGCTTTTGATGGTTAGATTAGGGACATGTTTCAATTAGTATACCTTATGCTTGCATCCATTTATCTTGTATTGCATGCACCGAGGCTCGGCGCATCATTCAAACTGCATTGTTATTTCAATACTTTGTTGAATACATGCTCAGACCGCATGTCTAAAATTGAATCACATGTCATAGTAGTAGCCGAGCCTAGTAATTGCATATTGCATGCGTTGCATTAGACATTTGACATAGTTAGGAATCATGCATATTTTTCTAACTCATATCTTCTTAACTTGGAGTACTAGGTTTGTTTTTAATGCTTTAGCATACTTGCATGAGTGTGAGTGATTGCCATGTTTACCATGCTTGCCATGAGGCTAAGTGCTTAAATCTTAAACTACTTGAGTGCCTATGAATGAAGGCTTGTTGTTTGAATTAGAACGATTCAACAAATGTACGTTTAAGCCCACTATGTCTAATGGGAAATTCACAGCTTTAAGCCCACTTTGTTGAGTGGCAAATTCGCAAACTTTAAGCCCACTTGAGGTGGCGAATTCAAACCCTTTTCGCAAAACAAACATGAAATTGAATCGTCCCAATTCTTGCAAACTAGTCTATATTTACTTGTGCGCATCACATAGTAATGCTAGCCTAATAACCGGAACAAGAGCACATAATGTTGATAAAAATCATATCATGATTAGTAGAGGCCGATCTTTGATCGGGCGAGCGGGGGTGCTCAATTCATGACCTTCCCCTCTCGTACCTAAGTTCCTGAGCCGAGGCAACTTTGGTGATGACGGACACGTGGCCTTTGGCACGAGTCATGGATTTCCTAAATTTTTTCAAAATAAAATATTTAGGTGGCGACTCTGTATCTGGCAAAGCAATCCAAATTTTGGCTTTTTTTATTCAAAATTGATTTTTCAAAAATGATTTGCCGGATTTGGACTCTTTGGTGTTTATCAATTTCACATTGCACTTGTGAGATTACATTCAGAACCGCGAGAGTCCGATCTGTAGGGCTTTCTTTCGAACCTTCCGAAAGGGGGCGCGAAAAATGCCTAGCTACACGAGGTCGTTTTGCTTTGTTATGATTTATAAATCTGATGTGAATGAGAGTAGTGGTTCAAATGTTTACATTATAAGTATGACTCATTTATGAGCGAATCTCATTCATTAACCTCTTTATTTTGGTATTATTCACTGGGCATTAGCTCACTCTTTACTTATATGTATGTAGATGAGCAGCAGGACGTCCAACCCCAGCCCCAGTGAGCGTTGACAAACCAAGTTTTGTGAGGTCAACCAAGGTCGCCTCATGCAGAGGCCTTACTTTTGTTTTACTTTTGTTTTTGTTCTCTTATGGTCTTGTATGACCAATGTTGTGTATAACCTTGGAGCTTGGTGTTGAAACTATAAAATGATCTTGGATGTACGTGGTACATACATAATGCAAATATTGCATGGTGTGAGGTGTTTCGTGTATATGAGAAAGTTTTTGACTAAACCATGTATGCACAGCTCGTTGGACAATTCTTGTACGTGTTGCTTCCGCAGTTTGGCCCCCTATTATTAAATATGGTTTGATTTCTGACTGAGGCCGTAGGTAATCTCATGATTACTGGCCGATTATGACTCTAATTCATAGGCGCGGGTTTGGGTCATGACACTTAGCCCCTAGCACTTCACATGAGCCTAAGCCACCATATGTGCCTAAGGCACCCTTTTCCCAATGCCTTGATACACCGTCTCCTTTAAATAAGAAGGCGGCATCCATGGAAGCGATGATGGAGGTTTTCAAACAAGTTAAAATCAACCTCCCGTTGTTAGAGGCGATTAAGCAAGTACCCTCCTATGCGAAATTTTTGAAGGACCTTTGTATGCAAAAGCGTAAGTCTAGGACACATGTGTCCCAAAAGGTCATACTCACGGAGCAAGTAAGCTCCATCTTATTGAGTGACACACCCCCTAAGCTTAAAGACCCGGGTGCCCCAACCATTGCATGCATTATAGGGGATCATTTCATTAATAGGGCCTTGTTAGATTTAAGGGCTAGTGTCAATTTGTTGCCGTACTCTGTGTACGAAGAATTCGAGCTTGGCAAGTTGAAGCCCACTACTGTCACACTCCAATTGGCTGACCGGTCCCTCAAAGTGTTACGTGGCATGATTGAGGATGTGCTAGTAAAGGTCGATAGGTTTTATTTTCCTGTTGACTTTTGGGTTTTAGATATGGAACCGGTAGCCAGCTCTAGGAAACAAATCCCGGTGATCTTAAGTTGACCTTTCTTGGCTACGGCTAATGCTTGCATAAATTGTCGTACCGGGGTTATGGATGTTTCATTTGGAAATATGCAAGTCAAACTCAATGTTTTCCAAACATCCCAACAACCCCATGAAAGAAAGGAGTGTTTATTTGTGGATGATGTGGATGGGATTGTGGAGGAGGCTTTACCCTGCATTCTTATAGAGGACTCTCTAGAGGCTTGTGTAGCTCATTTTGGGTTTGAAAATTTTGATATTGACAGGTCGGTTGAGGAGGTGAACGCCTTACTTAATTTTTCTTCTACACTAGATTTTTCCTTGTGGAAAGCCCAGTTTGAGTCCCTTCCTCCTCTGTCTAGAGAGCCTGCCATACCATCCCTAGTCACACCACCTACACTTGAGTTGAAACCACTCCCGGCCACACTTAAGTATGCATTTTTAGGGCCAAAGGATACTTTACCTGTTATCATTGCATCGGACTTAACTGCAGAGCAGGAAAGTCAATTAATGAGTGTTCTTGTGGCATATCGGAGTGCTATAGGGTGGTTGGTGGCTTATTTGAAAGGGATATATCCCTCCATGTACATGCATTATATACATCTAGAGGAGGACACCAAACCTTCTCGTGAAATGCAATGGAGGCTTAATCCCAACATGAAAGAGGATGTGAAAAAAGAGGTGCTGAAATTGTTAGATGTGGGTATTATATACCCCATTTTGGATAGCAAGTGGGTGAGTCCCACACAAGTGGTGCCCAAGAAATCGGGCATCACTGTGGTAGAGAATTAGCAAGGGAGTTAGTCCCCACACGAACCACTACTAGGTAGCGAGTGGGTATTGATTATAGGAGATTGAATTCCATGACTAGAAAGGACCATTTTCCTTTGCCATTTATTGATCAAATTCTTGAGAGATTAGCGGGGCAGGGTTTTTATTGTTTTCTTAATGACTACTTGGGATATATCAAGTTTTGATGTACCCCGCTAACCAAGAAAAGATCACATTCACTTGCCCTTTTGGCACTTTTGCATTCAGGCACATGCCCTTTGGGCTATGTAATGCACCGGCAACTTTTCAACAATGTATGATGGCCATTTTATCCGATATGGTGGAGAAATTTCTAAAGGTTTTCATGGATAATTTTTCGGTGTTTGGACCGTCTTTTGAGGAATGTCTTAGGAATTTGACTAAAGTGTTGGAAAGATGTACTGAGGCAAATATGATATTGAGTTGGGAGAAGAACAATTTTATGGTTCGTGAGGGTATAGTGTTAGGACACATAGTGTTATTGTTTTCTTAATGACTACTTGGGATATATCAAGTTTTGATGTACCCCGCTAACCAAGAAAAGATCACATTCACTTGCCCTTTTGGCACTTTTGCATTCAGGCACATGCCCTTTGGGCTATGTAATGCACCGGCAACTTTTCAACAATGTATGATGGCCATTTTATCCGATATGGTGGAGAAATTTCTAAAGGTTTTCATGGATAATTTTTCGGTGTTTGGACCGTCTTTTGAGGAATGTCTTAGGAATTTGACTAAAGTGTTGGAAAGATGTACTGAGGCAAATATGATATTGAGTTGGGAGAAGAACAATTTTATGGTTCGTGAGGGTATAGTGTTAGGACACATTGTGTCCCCTCGAGGTATAGAAGTAGACAAAGCTAAAGTTGACCTCATTGCAGGCCTTCCTCTACCCACTTCGGTGCATCAAGTCTGATCTTTCTTAGGGCATGCAGGTTTTTACTCTAGGTTCATCAAAAACTTTAGTCAAATATCCCGTCCTTTGTGTAGTTTACTTGCTAAGGACGCATCTTTTATCTTTGATGAGGCATGTTTGAAAGCCTTTGAAACACTGAGAGTGGCCCTTACTACCACCCCAATCGTGAAATTACCGGATTGGTTGTTTCCTTTTGAAATTATCTGTGATGCCTCAGATTATGCAGTCGGGGCTGTGTTGGGCCAAAGGGTCAATAAGGCACCATATGCTATAAACTACGCTAGTTTCACTCTCTCGAATGCACAATTGAATTACACTACCACCGAGAAAGAGTTGCTAGCTGTGGTCTTTGCCTTAGATAAATTCTGATCCTATCTCCTAGGTTCCAAGGTCATAGTCTTCACTAATCATGCCGCTTTGTGGTATTTACTATCAAAGAAAGAGATCAAACCTAAGTTGATTGGATGGATTTTGTTGCTTCAAGAATTTGACCTAGAGATCTGAGATAAGAAAGGATCTGAGAATGTGGTTGCAAATCACCTCTCACGAGTCCTTGTTGAGTATACTAGTGACCCTTTAATTTTACATGATTCGTTCCCGGACGAACAACTTGTGGTGTCACGAGCAAGCCCCTCGTGGTTTGCACATATTGTGAATTACTTGGCCATTAGGAAAATTCCTCAAAATTGGTCTAAGTAAGACAAAGACCGATTCTTTTTGCAAGTCAAGTATTATTTTTGGGAGCATCCGGAGTTATTTAAATATTGCTTTGACCAAGTGATCCTAAGGTATGTGCCAGAGAGTGAAGTGCATAACATTCTTACATTTTGTCATTCTTCTGCATGTGGCAGTCATTTTAGTGGGCATAAAACGACTACCAAGGTTTTACAAAGTGGGTTTTACTGGCCCACCATTTTTAAAGATGCCCATTAACTTTTAGAACTTGTTTGCACTGTCAGCAAATGGGTTCGATATCTCGTCGTGATATGATGCCAATGTCCCCTATTCTTGTGGTAGAGATCTTTGATGTTTGGGGGATTGATTTTATGGGCCCTTTCCCGTCGTCATTCGGGTTTGAGTATATTCTCTTGGCAATGGATTATGTTTCTAAGTGGATAGAGGCGATAGCTACCCGAACAAACGATCATAAAGTAGTAATCAAATTCTTGCATGACAACATCTTTAGTCATTTTGGGTTTCCTATTATATTTTTCTTTATTTTTGTTGTGCTTTAGTTGATGTCTAGGAGACTTTAAATCCTCTAAAGGTATAATTCCTTTGGTGTTAGCCGTGCCCGAATGGCATTTGACGGTTTAGTATAGCCACCTAACTGTGTTTGTAGTGAGTTCCTAGGAGACCAACTTAGATGGTGGAAACTAGAGTTCGAATGGCAAAGCCTAGAATGCAAAGGTTTGGAATTTTCGTGACTAAAGTCTGGTTTGAATACCTAGGGGTGTAGAGATTGCTTCAAAACAATCCCAGCTTGAACTCTATATGGCAACCCCATAGGTCGAGTTAGCCTTAGGCACCTCGATTCTGGATACCGAATCAACCTAGTCTGTCACTTTGTTGGATAATAGGGAAAGTTACAAACATAGTTAGGGAAAAAAGTGGTACCCGTGGTTTTCACGTGAAGATTATACCTTTGTTGAGCATTTAGTTATTTTTGAAATGTTATATTTATTTTGGATGTGAAATGAAGGTAGAAATGGCTTGAATTTTTTTTTTTTTTTGATGAACTTGGGTTTATTAAAAAAAAAAATCCCACACGTGCGGCGAAAATCCAAAAACCAAGGTTGCATTCTACTTAAATTGCAAGTGCGGGTGTGTGGTACGGCAACCTACCTGTACATGCGGATCGTCGTTTCAAAATATATATATATATATTTACTACAGTTTATTTATTTATTTAGTTATTTATTTATTCATTTATTTTTTTCTTTATGTTTTTATTTTTGTCTTCAAAAATTTTTTTAAAAAAAATTATTGCAGTTTTATTTATTTATTTTTATTATTATTATTTTATGTTTATTTTCATTAAAAAAAAGGAAATATTTTGATTTCATCAAAACCCTAGCCCAGTTTTACCCCCCTCTCTCTCTCTCTCTCTCTCTCCTTCTCTACCTTATCATCTTCCTCCCTTTCTCTTTCACTCAAACCCAACCACCACCAACTTTCTTCATTCTTCTTACCACCATCACCAACCTTCACCAAACCTCTTCTCATCACTACTCTATCATCGGAGCCTCATCGTCGGCGCCCTACCTTCTCTCTGTCCGGCGATCTCCGGTGGCCACCATTTTTTCTGATGAATCTCCATTCTTTCTCCCTTTTTCTTCACTCTTTCAAGGTAAACTTGCCTTTTTGTTTAGATTTGTGGGTGTATGGGTAGATTAGTAAAGTTTCGTTTTTGTTTTTATTTTTCTCCAGTCATTGCCTATTTTTCATCCTTAAAAAAATAATAAAAAAATCTGGGCAGCAAGAAGAAAACCACCGCACGTGTGGCCATCTCTGGCACACATGCGGCCCACCAAAAAAAAAAAACCAAAAAAAAAAAAAAAAACAAAAAACAAAACAAAACCAAAAAAAAAAATTGCTACTAATCCTTAGCTTTTCTAATTCTTTGTATTTCATAAGTTGATTATTTATTTATTTAGTTGGTTATTTTTTTTTATTGTATTTATTCTATTATTTTATTGATTACTTGTCAGGTTAATTCATTACTTGTTAGTGTAGTTCATTTTTATTTGTTTAGTCATTAGTTATTTAAATAAAATGTTGATGTGTTTTATTATACCATAGTTCAGTAACTAGTTTAATTTTTATTTTCTTTTATTTAATTTTATTTTAGGTTTAAAAAAAAAAAAAAAGCAAAGAGAAAGAAAAATTATGAGAATTGCATGTGGTACATCAGTGGGCAGACTTGTGTGCTTTAATATCTTACTTTATTCTCATGCTAGTTCCACGGGTATATGTGTATATTTTTGGTATGTGCAGGACATGAGTCGACGGATATCCACCCGGGCCTTCAAAAAGGCCGGAGGTTCGTCCTCCTTGGCGCCACCGTCACCACCATCCTCACTGCCACCACCGATTGAGTTGCCACGACCGGAGTGGGCTTCACGCTCGCTTCACAAGCTTACACAGTTCAACATCAACTATTTTCAGAATGACCCAGTCACCTCTTGGGCCGTTGAGTAGCTCCACCTCTGGCAACAGTTAGGCTTTTGCACTGTGACGGCTCCTACTTATCCTCATCTGGTACGGCTCTTTTACCATAATATATATGAGGAGCTCACTAGTGTAAGCCTTCTGTCCACTATTGATGGCCATATCGTCAGCATCATTGAATCCATGATTGCCCAAGTGCTGGGTTTCTTTGCCAAGCCAGATGCCCAGCCCTTCCCGAAAGTTGAGGGTCGATAACCTATACACCGCCTCATCCAACAGTATTTCCCGGGGGCCCACAGTGACGCAAGTTACACGTGCTTGCGCCAGAGCAAGCTACCGGGCCGCTTATTATTCATTGACTCAGTGATACATAAGAATGCCCTTCCACTTGGGCATAAAGCTGAGCGTCGAATGGAGTTTGTTCGGGTCCTACATGGTTACCAACATGGTTATCAAGTACCACTTGAGCAAGTGATCTGGATGCATATAAGCAAATTTATGTAGGAGACCGTTCAGCCTCAACCTATGCAAAACCCGAGGTGGCCCTTATCATTTGCCAACTTGCTCACACTTCTATTTGAGCTGAACAGCCTCTCAATTGATTCGATTGAGGAGATTGACACTACTTATAAGACTTTTGGGCAGCGGGAATGGCAGCATAGCTTATCCCGCATCTCGCCACGAGTTGGTGCCCCTGTTAATGAGGCCAATGATCCCATACCCGGCCAACCACCTCCTCCTACCTCCCATGTGCCTCGCCAAGTAGACCCGTTATACGTGACTCACAAGGAGTACTTACAACTTTAGCACTCGTTGGATTAGGTGCACAGTACTCTTCACGATCACCACCAGATCCTCATGGGGTTACGCACTTATTTTCAGGCGCATCAGGACTATGCTCAGTCAACTTTTGACCAGCTCAACACCCGCCAGCTCAACATTCAGTGGTCAGTTGCGTCACTACAAACTGACTTTTATACATATCGAGAGTACATCCAGCAGCGTTTTGACCAGCTCGGCGCTCAGGTTCAGGACGAAGCGTTCAAGACGCGGTCATTAATGAACGCCTTATTTGCCTAGCATTTCCCTCCACTGCCACCACTGGATTCTCAGTACTACCAGCCTATCTTTTTCTGTCTCTTTTATTTTTGTATTTACTTTTATTTGTTTCTCTATCTCTTTAAAAATAAATAAATAAATAAATGAATAAAAAGTGGGTGTGCATGTGTTACTATTTGCCTACTTGGATGTGCACCTACAATCTCTGGTAATATTCTCTCATTTCTATTTACTTAGCATTTGCTTCCATTGAGGACAATGTCATATTCAAGTTGAGAGATGAGGGTATTTTCTTTTGTGCATTTTTATTTGGCTCATAATTCATGTTTATACATGTTTCACTTGATTGCACTACTTCACTTGATGTCGACTTGTTGCTAGTAGGGTGATGATGTTTGCATATGTTAATTGGAGAGCATAGTAGACTTGTATGAAAAAGGGTTTATTAAGTAAACACTTGCATGTGACGTTTGCACTAGGATAGTTGTTTGTGGTTGTGGTATTAGTATACTTATCATAAGTATGCCTTGATTCACATGAACACATTATCATAGCGGTAACCTCTTTATTATAATCCCTAGCGTACATCATTGATAATTGCTAGTGTTACAGAAAAGACTAAATGACTAGCCTTGATTCTCAAAATTCAAAATTCAAAATTAAAAAAAAAACACTTGACTTGTTTAGGTTCGTAGCCTCTTTAACTCGAGTTATTAAGCTCGTAGGGGTGTCTCTACACCTAGTGCCCTAAAACCGTCTGGTTTGAGAGTCATTGGCCCAATACTTGCTACATAGGTTAATTAGAAAGCTTAAGGGACTTAGACATTGCACAGTTAAGGAAAAATAAGAAAAATGACTTGTTCGGATTCGTAACTTTTTCAACTCGAGTTATTAAGCCCGTAGGGGTGTCTTTATACCTAGTGCCCTAAGACCGTCTGGTTTGGGAGTCATTGGCCCACTGCTTGTTACATGGGTTGATTAGAAAACTTAATGGATCAAGACATTGCACAATCTTTAAAAAAAAAAACATTTTGAGAATCCTGGTTACAAAAGTTTAATCTTGTCTGTGTATGTTGGGGGTTATTAGAAGTTACACAAGGCTATTATAGTGGTCAGTTAACTAGTTATGGAGATTGCACGTTACATTGACATTACTGATGATGTGTTCTATTAGCATTCACAAGTACATAGAACTTGATTTGTGTAATACTGAATTGCAGTCTCTGCTCAATAGATTCCTTCATGCTTGATTACTATGCCTTCAATGACTGATCATGTCTTAATATTGCACTGTAGTGGCACATAAGTTAATTCTTGAGTGGTGTAGTATGATTGATTGTTGCTGGATAAATGTGAATATGTTAATGTTTATGGGTATCATTTCTGAAAACCCTCATGAGACTATACTCGTCCACGTGGGGTAACTTTGTGGTTTAAAGGCTTGTTACATATGCTAAATGCAACCGTTGTTTCCACGAAAGAGGAGGTAGTTAGATTTTGTTTAATTTTGTTTATCTTTCTTTATTCCTTGCTTGAGGACTAGCAAGTTATAAGTCGGGGGATGTAATTAAGGCCGAATTGTGCAACACTGATGCCGTTAATTAGGATCTCTTAACTTTACTTGCTTGTTAAACTATACATTTTATGTCTATTTAATGTCAATCAGGTTGTACATAGTGGGAGCATAAAATGAGCAAAAATGCAAGACTTGTAAGAAAAGTGTTTGCCGCACGTGCGTTGACTTTTCTGCACGTGCGTTTACTTTTCCCACACGTGCGGCAGTACCTCGGAAATTGTGCCACTGCTTTAAACCTGTTTGAAAGGTAGCAGAGGTATCAAAAGAAGAAAGAGAGGTTGGATTAGGGTTCTAATATTTTTCCAAGGAGAGAGAGGCTAGGGTTTGAAACAAAAGAACTTGAAACTTGAAGCATGTCTCCCATGGTGGCTTCTTCTCCATCTACCTCTTCCCACTCCTCCATGAGTGGCTAGGCTCCTTTCTCTAGGATTTTGATGAAACCCTAGCCAAGTAAACAGGTTTTATTTTTGGTTTTCTTTTATGTAATGGTTTGAACAGTTGTATAGTTCTTAAGAAGCTTTCTAATATAATTTTTCATTATTTCTTCGAGTATTCTGCTTTCTGTGATTGTTGAATGCTTTCCATACAATGGTTTTCTGTGCTTTCATGTTCAAGGTATGAGACAAGCCACACTACGAGAGATGAGCCATCTTGTTACCCTAGTTTAGAGTGAACAACTCATACTACTTGAGATGGTTCGTGCATATACATTGAACGTGTTAATTCTCTTGATAAATGCTTCAAGCTTGTAGTTACAAAGTATTATTTGTTCGAACCGTAGCATAATTGATTTTCAAATTGAAACCTTATTTAGGTAACTAGTGGTGGATTCATTATCCTAGATTTTTTCCAAAATCAGTACTTCATCCTTACTTTTAACTAATTGTTTAATTGCTTTGTTTAATTTAGTTCTCATTAGATTATGAACCAATCTTCTTTTAATCAAAATTATTTTAGGAATTTAACCATTAAATTAGTCTAATTTTCCGTTTGTCCCTGTGGATCGATACCTGGACTTATCATTATTCTAAAGAATTTGATACAGTTTAGTGTTTAATTTTTGTGTGTGAAACGACCCATCATGGGCCCTAATGTGGCTTCCCCGCCTCTCAATTTCAGGTTTAATGCAGGTTGGCACAGTGCTAAAAAATGGGTTTCTAAGGTAAAAACCATCTTGGGTATAGAAGGTTGGGATTGCTTAGAGCTCAAATTCGGATTCCTTGATTGAGAAGTCAAACCACTTACACGACGTAACCTTCATCGTTGAGTGCTTGGAATAAAATGCTCAAGTCTTACGAACGGTCAAAAATGGAGTGTCTATACTACTCAATTTAGATTGGGTGATTTAGAGGGGGAAAAAAAAAAAAGAAATACAAATTTTTGAATGCTAAAAGCTTGTTTGAATTATTTAAGAGATGGGAAATGAAATGAAATGAAATAGAAAAAATATACATGTATATATATATATATATAGAAATACTTTACACTTAAAACTCACTTATTGAACCTCTCTAAAAATGAAGAGACTCGGTGAGAAAAAATAAGCCATCTAATGTTGACTTCTCTTAACACTAAAGTCACTTGTCTAAATAGAAAAGAAATGAAATAATGAGAGATTACAGTAGAAAAGTTATCTTCTTTTCTTTATTGGGTTAATTATACTTTTCACATTTATAATTTGATTTAAATTTCATTTTAATTCTTATAGTTTTAATTTGAATAATTTGATTTATATATTTTAAATCTAGTTTTGACTTGATCATTTTGTCTAAATTTTTTGTTAATTTTATCTACATATACACTTTAAAAAATGACAAGTGTTCTAAAATTATTAATATTAATCTCTATTTTAAACGGAAGAACTAAATTAAAATCTTATAAAATTGACAATTGTCTCAAAATTATTAATTTAGCCTCCAATTTATATAGAAGAATCAAATTGAAACTAAATTTAAAGTGTAGAGATCAAATTGTTCAAATTAAAACTATAAGAACTAAAATAAAATTTGAATCAAACTATAAAGGTGAAAAGTGTAATAAATCTTACTTTTTTCTTAGGTAGTCTAACCAAACAAAATTGAAGAGAAAGTTTACACTATATTTGCTCCCTTGTTTGTCCAAACAAGATGGGAAAGTACTATCTTTTAACTCCTACTTATCTAAACCAAAAAAAAAAAAAAAATACAAATTTTAAAAAAGAAATTTTTTTTTGATGATCACCGCATATCGCCGGTCGGAGAGTAGAATGTAAATTGTCGGCAAATCTCACTTTACTTTTATAATTCACAACTTGCACAACTCTATCCTTCTCTCTCTCAATCAATCAAAAATAATGCAATTCATTTTATGGGCTTTGTTGATGCGATGAAATGAAAGAAAATTATGTAGCCGACAAAAATGAGCCAGAACATTGTAGAGGAGATCATTATTGTAGGTAACAGCTTATAGTACTATAACTTTATTGTAGGTAACAGCTTGTAGTACTACAACTTTATTTATTTGTTTTTATAACAGAACCTCACATGTCTAGGAGATCATTATTGTAGGTAACAGCTTGTAGTACTACAATTTTATTTATTTGTTTTTATAACAAAACATCACGGTTGCGTTTGGTAGAATTTTGTAAATATGATTTGAGAGTATGAGTTGTATTTTGAGTTTGTGAGTTGTGAAATTATGATTTGAGTGTAGAAAATTTGTTTGGTTATTGAGAGGGAGATTTATCTGGGTTTGGGCCATGATGATTGTTCGGACAGATTTGGGCCGAACAAGGTTGGGCCAAGGTAGCACGGCCCTGTTCTGGAAGGACCTGCTCGGTTAAGGCAAGGCCTTGGTTGGACCGAGCTACTTGGCTTCATGGAAAAGGGAGCCGGTCAGATAAGATGTCTGACGCCAGGTACAGCACGGCTTAATCGAGCTACTCGAGTTTGCCCGGCAGGAAGGTCGAAGGTAGACAGGCGCGAGCTGTTCTGAGCTCGGCTATGCCGGAATGCAGCCGAGCCCGGTCTTCCTTGAGCTAGGTTATTAGGGCATTTGGGCGTGAAGTGCGTCATGGCCGTTGATAGCCGAGATGATGTTGCCTGGCTGCCGAGCTCCCAGCAGAGTGGGCTAGCAGTTGGGTTAGGTGATGCTCAGCAAGATTTGTGCTGACGGATGGGATAGCACCGCCACGTGTCGAGAGATCACTGGGAGTAGATTTGGGGCGCAGAGGGTATATAAGCAAGTCTGCGCCCCCCATACGGGACAGACGAACATCTTGTAAGAAACTTTTACACTCAAAACACTCTCCTCTCTCTCCCTCTATCCCAAGGTGTGTGCTAACTTGATCGTCGAAGGGGTTTTCTGGCCACACACCGCCGGGTAGCTCACCGCCGTTGTGCTTTCAGGTGAATGGACAGAAACGGAGCTTGGAAGAAAGGAGTACGGGCTTGCCGGAATATTTGCTCCCCGTACAATTGGCGCCGTCTGGGGGAAATTTGCAGACAAAACCTTGTCTTCCACGCTCGTCTGATCGCCGTCCATGGCGAACAACGATGAGTTTCCGTTGTCCGCCGTCGACGGAGTTACCCCGGAGTCGGGCAGACGGAGAGAAGGACATCCCGACATCCTTCCAATGGTGGACCTGGAGACATTCCCAGGAGGACAGTCGGGGGACGCGCGAGATAAGCGCGGAAGAAGTTATGGTCATTCACGGAGTCTAGACGGTCATCGGCGACAGAGAGAATCACACGCCAGACGTCTGGAACACAAGCTAAGGGACCAGGACGCCGTCATCCAGCGAATGGCAGCGGAGATGGAGGAACTGAAGCGGCATGTCAAAGGGAAGGGTGTAGCTGGAGTGGGAGACCACAGTGAGCGCACCCAACCCTGCCATTCAGGCAATCAGAGTCAGCGACACACTCCGTCCATTTCTATTACCAGAAGTTACAAGGTTGGTGATTCCGACGTGCGTGCAGAGAAGTCTGATAGCACTTACCAGCCCTCACGTCCGGCGACGACGTCGAGGTACTCTTATTCCGCTCATTCAGAGGATTTGCGGGCAGTCTTAAAGCAGCGAGCTCGCCGGAGAGAGGCTCAAAGGGTGCCAGCGTTTCAGCGGCTATCCTACGGAGTTCACGCCAGCGAGGAGGTCGGAATGCCTCCACCCCGCCAAGCAGCGCCGCTCCTTGTAGATTCAGACTTGGCAAGGCTGAGCGCCACCCCATTCTCCCTGGAGATAGAAACAACACCGCTTCCGGCAGACTTCCACCAGCCTAAATTTACGCTTTATGACGGAAAGACCGATCCCTACATGCATGTAAGCCACTTCCGAAAGGTTATGGCCGGACATAGGCGGAATGATGCACTTATGTGCCTTATCTTCCCGTCAAGTTTAGGCGAACTAGGCCTGAAATGGTTTGCGACGTTGCCGGAGGGGAGTATAGAAAGGTGGCATCAGTTGGCGAAAGCCTTTGTGACGCGCTTCAAAACCAACACCAAAACACCAAAGGAAGTTGATCACCTACTGAGTGTCAAGATGGAACCGAGTGACACATTGAAGGCGTACAACTCTAGATATTGGGAGACCTTCAACGAGATCTTGGATTGTCCGGTCAACCTTGCAATCACTCAATACAAGCGTGGTCTCCCGGTCGGACATAGATTGCGGGACTCACTTACCATGCACCAGCCGACGTCCATGGGCCAGCTCATGCAGCGCATCAATGAGCACATCCGAGTTGAGGATGATGCGTCAGCGTCCACCGCAAAGGCAACTCCGGCAACGATAGACAAGAGGACAGCAGGCAAAGTGCACGCGGTTGGGCAAGAGTCCAGCCGCTCAAATGACCGAACAGAGGAATCGGACCGTGGTTCGAACCGCAAAAACCGGGGTAGGGGACGTCGGAATGACTACCCCCGAGATGACGTAGCGGATGCAAATAGAAGGTTGAAGGCCAGGACAGGTATCACCACGGTCTTCAAGATTCCAATCTATCGCATACTTAGTGAAATCCGTGACGAGGAATATGTCCGGTTTCCAGCTAAGTTGGGCGACGGTCAGAAGGGCTTCAATCCGAGGTACTGTTGCACGTTTCACCGAGAGCGCGGCCACTAGACAGAGGATTGTTTGCCTTTAAGGCAACACTTGGAAGAGCTAGTTACAACCGGACACCTGGACCTTTACATTGATGGGGGCGTTAAGGCGAACCAAGCTCCGGTCGATCCGCGGGGACCGGATGACCGTGACGCGCCTCCACAAGGAGTTATCAACGTCATCCATGGCATCGTGGAGCCGGCGCGAGTATGCGAGCTCCGGGGTATGATCAAGAAGGCAGAACACATGAGGGAAGTTTTGTCGGTACAGCCTGCGATCAAGAGGGGGAAGACCGAAGAGAAAGATGTGATTAGTTTCACCTCAAGGGATCTAGAGTGTATTCAGACGCCGCACAACGATGCCTTAGTAGTAACACTCCGCGTCAAGGAATTTGATGTCAAACGGATCTTGATCGATCAGGGAAGCTCGGTCGAGATCATGTATTACGACGCGTTCAAGCAGCTCAAACTCCGGGAGACAGACTTGGCTCCGGCAACTTCGCCACTGGTTGGTTTCAACTCACAACCGGAGTGGCCTTTGGAAAAGATTATCCTGCCGGTCAAAGCGGGATCCGTGGTCAAGCAAATGGAGTTCTGGGTGTTACAAGTCCCTTCTACTTACAACCTGATCCGTGGAAGGGGATGGCTTCACGCTATGCAAGCCGTAGCGTCGACCTACCATCAGGTGATGAGATTCCCCTCGGCTATGGGGGCAATCGAGGAGATTTGGGGAGATCAAGTCATGTCAAAGCAGTGCTTCGTGGCAGTGAATGGGAGCCGGGCTGCTAAAGGCTTCGTTCAAATGATAGAAGGACCGGAAGACCGGGGAGTTCTTGACGATGTGGGCACCAAGGCAGAGGACAAAGCTGTTGAGGAATTGGTGGAGGTGCGAATTGATACGGAGCAGCCGGACAAGTTCTTCCTGCTCGGCTCCAGCCTTACTGCCCAAGAAAGGACCGAAATGGTTGAGTTTTTGATGGCCAACATCGAAGTCTTCGCATGGTCGCCTTACGACATGCCCGGCCTCGACCCAAGTTTTATCTGCCATCACCTCAATGTCTTCCCCGGAGCAAAGCCAGTCATTCAGCGAACAAGGAGATCGGCGCTGCATCACGCCGAGGTAGTTGCAGAGGAAGTGAAAAACTTGCTTGAGGCACGAGCAATTCAGGAAGTGCACTACCCTCGGTGGATTTCCAACACAGTAGTGGTGCCCAAGAAGAATGGGAAGTGGCGAGTTTGTGTCGATTACAAGACAGTCAACCGAGCTTGTCCGAAAGATAGCTTCCCGTTGCCCCGCATTGACCAGCTTGTGGACTTGACGGCTGGACATAATAGGCTCAGCTTCTTGGATGCCTATCGCGGCTACCATCAGATTGCCATGCATGGGCCCGACCGAGAGATCACCTCCTTCACGACTCCAAGGGGACTCTTCTGCTACCGAGTCATGCCTTTTGGTTTGAAGAATGCCGGGGCAACCTTTCAGAGGATGGTGACTAAGATGTTTGCTTCTTTGCTTGGCCGGACAATGGAGGCTTACATTGATGATATGGTGGTTAAAAGCCGGCATCAAGCAGACCACTTGTCCGACTTGGTCGAGATGTTCGCCATTCTCAAAAAGCACAAGCTACGCCTGAATGCGTCTAAGTGTGCCTTTGGTGTGGTGTCCGAAATTTTTTTGGGATTCCTAGTCACGAACCGGGGCATCGAAGCAGACCCCACGCAGATCAGAGCTGTACAGGAGTTGAAGCAGCCCAGCTCGGCTAAGGACGTGCAGCATCTGGCCGGAATGGCCGCCGCGCTTAATCGATTTGATAAGCCGGTCGTCAGATCGCTGCCGCCCTTTCTTTCAGGCATTGAAATCAAAGTTCTCGTGGGATGAAGAGTGTGACCGGGCATTGGCCGAGCTCAAGGAGTATCTGTCCTCAGCGCCACTGTTGGTAACACCCAAGCCTGGCGAGGAACTCTATCTTTACCTGGCCGTTTCTCAGCATGCGGTCAGTGCGGTGCTTGTCCGAGCCGAAGGCATCAAGCACCTCCCAATCTTCTACGTCAGCAAAACCTTGCTACCGGCAGAATCGAGATACTTGCCGTTGGAAAAGCTTGCGTTGGCACTGATGATGGCTTCAAGGAAGTTGGCGCACTATTTCCACGCCCATACCATCATTGTTCTGACCGAGTTTCCCCTTAAGGCTTTGTTCGAACGGGTGGACTTTTCCGGTCGGATTCTCAAGTGGGCGGTCGAATTGGGACAATTTGATGTGAAGTTCCAGCCGCACACAACTGTAAAAGCCCAGACTTTGGCCGATTTCGTTGCCGAATTCTCACCTGGAATTCATCCGGTGTGCCCGGTCGACATTGTCGCAGCAGATGAGGAGGTGAATGCAAGCCTGACCGAGATACAACAACCTGGTGGAGTATGCGACGCGGAATTTGCGCGCCCCACCAAAACACCCTCAGTTTGTACAACTCCACCGCCCGGTGATGCGATGACAGAGTCGGGACTCACCGACCAACCTGCTTTGTCCGGTGCCGCATCACCACGGAGGGAAGAAATGGAACCACCCAGCGCAGAGCTTGCGGCCGGCATAATACCGCAACCTGGTGATTCGCCTACGGACTTGGGCACTGTAGATCAACTTGCTGAGTCCGGTGCCGAATCACCAAGGGGGGCTGAGGTGAGACCAATCAGCACAGAACGTGAAACCGGACAGCTGAACAACCGTGATCCCATACCCTTCGAGACTCTCGGGACCCTTCAGAATGTTGGAAGCTCTTTGTGGGGGAGATGTGGAAACTTTTCGTTGATGGAGCGTCGAACCGTCACGGTGCCGGGCTAGGTATCGTTCTTATCTCGCCGGATGGCCTAACTATTGAACATTCTATCACCCTTGGCTTCCCCGCATCCAACAATGAGGCTGAGTACGAGGCGCTTTTGGCCGGACTCAAGAGCGCTCTTCAGATGCAGGCTTCCGAGCTAATGGTGTACAGTGATTCCCAGCTTGTGGTTAACCAAGTCGCTGGGATTTATGAAGCGAAGGATGACAGAATGGCAAAGTACCAAGCTCTGGTCAGGGAACACATAAAGCAATTTCAGGCGATCAGAGTCCAACAGATTGGCCATGAGGAAAATAACCGAGCAGATGAGTTGGCCGGCCTTGCTTCTATGGTTGATTGTACATCTCCTAACCCGCTTTTGATTGAATTCCTTCCGCGGCCCAGCATTGAGGAAGCCGGGCAGACGGAAGTACTCTGCGCCGAGCTAGGTCCCTCTTGGATGGACCCTATTATCCTGTTTCTCAGAGAACGGACTCTTCCAGCCGACAAGAAGGCAGCACATAAAGTGCGGGTGAAGTCAGAGCGGTTTTGGCTCTCTCCATCCGGCGCTTTATACAAGAAGTCTTTCACCGGTCCCTACCTGAAATGTGTGCACCCGAGCAGCGTGGAGGCCTTCTTGTACGAGATTCACGAAGGCATCTGTGGCAGTCACATAGGGGGCAGGTCCTTGGCCTACCGAGCTATTTCGCAAGGATATTGGTGGCCGTGCATGCAAGCCGACGCACAGAAGTATGTTCGCAAGTGTGAGAAGTGCCAGAAGTTTGCCCACCAGATCCACCAGCCTGCCAGGGAACTCCTTCCCCTCACCAGCCCTTGGCCCTTTGCGATGTGGGGGCTAGATATAGTGGGGCCGCTCCCCACCGCACCAGGCAACCGGAAGTTCTTCATCGCGGCCACAGACTACTTCACCAAATGGGTTGAAGCGGAGCCTTTGGCAACAATCAAGGAGAAAGACGTGAAGCGGTTTGTCTAGTAGAATGTGGTCACGCGGTTTGGCGTCCCCAAAATTCTGATCTCTGATAACGGCACCCAGTTTGACGGTCGCCTCTTCAGAGGGTTTTGTGAAGATTTAAAGATTGAATTCTACAACTCTACTCCGGCTTACCCGCAGTCCAATGGTCAAGCCGAGGCGTCAAACAAGACCATACTTGATGGTTTGAAGAAACGGCTGGAGAAGGCAAAGAGAAAGTGGGCTGAGGAACTCCCCAGCGTCCTTTGGGCATACCGAACAACCCCTCGGCGGTCTACCGGGGAAACTCCATTTGCTTTGGCTTATGGCATGGAGGCGGTCATACCTTTGGAAGTTGGCATGCCCACACTCAGAAGCGAAAGTTTTGAGCCCGAGCTGAACGCCGAGGCCATTGCCCTGGAACTGGATCTAGTGGAAGAGCGTCGGGAAAAGGCTCTCATCCACGTGGCCGCCTATCAACAAGAACTTGCAAGGAAATACAACAAAACGGTGCACCCCAGACCGTTCAAAGTAGGTGATTGGGTCTTGAGGAAGGTCATGGGCAATACCCTGGTGCCAGGAGAAGGCAAACTAGGGGCAACTTGGGAAGGACCCTACAAGATAACCGGTCTGGCGGGCAAGGGCGCATATCACTTGGAGGATTTGGATGGTAGGGGAATACCCCGGCCATGGAATGAGCCAACCTCAAGCTGTATTATTTCTAGCTTTTGCTTTCTTTTTTGTGCAAAGGAATTTTTTGCCTTACACTTCATGTAATATTCATTTTTTGTCAATATATAGAAGTGACTCATCTTTGCCTTAGCATTTTTTGTTGCTTTGAGTTTTAGGTATTCTCAACCGAGATGACTTACTCCGGTTGAAGGAGTTGATGTTTTGTTCAACTTAGGCATTCTCAACCGAGATGACTTACTCCGGTTGAAGGAGTTGATGTTTTGTTCAACTTAGGCATTCTCAACCGAGATGACTTACTCCGGTTGAAGGAGTTGATGTTTTGTTCAACTTAGGCATTCTCAACCGAGATGATTTACTCGGTTGAAGGAGTTGATGTTTTGTTCAACTAGTCATTCTCAACCGAGATGACTTACTCCGGTTGGAGGCGTTGATGTTTTGTTCAACTTAGTTACTCTTAACCGAGATGTTTATTCCGGTTGAAAAGAGTTGATGTTTTGTTCACTTATGAGATTTAAGCCGAGATGTTTTTTTTTCCGGTTGTATGAATTACTTAAAGTGGTTTGTCGTGCCGAGGTGTTTTGTTCGGCTGAAGTTATGAGGCATGTGTACCGCTCAAACACTTGACGAAATCTAGCTTTTTCATTGATTGAAAAGTAGTACAAAAGGTGGGGCTGACAGCCCGGTTACATAAGTAAAGCAAAAAGCTACAAGAAAAGAGAAAACTAAACTAAAGGGGAGAGGTTGGTGAATTCGTCCTCGGTGGCCTCTAGGTTGGTAGTTGGAGATTTGTCTTGGACACCGGGCTCAGTTTCGCCGGGCTGCTGCTGCTCTTGGTGGTCCTCTCCCTCGGTGTCTGCCTCGGCCTCTTCTTCAAGTCCTTCATCGGCCTCAGCCTGCAACGCGCTGAAGACGTCGTTGGCGTATGGCACGAGGTAGGTCGGTAGGAAAGCAGGCGGCGGAGTGGTAAACACGTCGGTATCTTGTCCTTGACCGAGATGTTTGCAGGCAGACTTCCAACCCGCTTTGAAATAGATGTCTTGAGTTGCGAAGACCTGCTTCTTATAGCTGTCCTCGGCCTCAAGGAAGCCGGCGTTGTTGGCATCTCGGCAATCCTTCTTTCTTGACTTTTTAAGTGCATCGAGCTCGGCCTAGAGCTCATCCCTCCTTTTCTCGGCCTCGCCAAGCTGACCGAGCAACCTGTTGTTGTCGGCGTTGGCGATTTCAAGTGAGGACTTTGCTCGGCCAAGCTCGGTCTGAAGGCTTTGGACCTGGCTGGCGGTGTCATTCGCCTTTTGCCGCAGTCTATGGATGCGCTCCATGACCAAGTGTTGCTTTTGGATGGCCTGCAAAAAGAGAATTTGATCAGAGAAGAAACCGTGCAAACACTTGTGAAAATTTCAAAGGCAGATTGAGACTTACCCTGGCCATGGACTTGATAGACGACTTCACCAACTGGGTGTCAGGAACGCGGTCGCTGCCGACCAAGTCGCTCGGTAGGAGAAGGGCCTTGGAAAGATCGTAGGCGAGTAGGTGCTCTTTGTCGCCCTTGATCGAAGCCGTCGCCGGGATGTCTTTACCCCGGTGCTTGAGCTGTGGTCGCCAAATTGGTGTCGGGTCAGCTGTGATGGCCGGTTGCTCGGTGGTTAGCTCGGTAGACGGGTCTGCGCGAGCTCTTTTGCCAGCCCGGTGTGTCTCTTGGCTAGATTACCCGGCAGCTGGAGAAGCTAGGTCGACCACGGCGCCGCTTGATTGACCGGCAGCTGGTGAGCGGGTGATGATGCTCGGTATCTCGGCAGAAGTTGCGGTGAGCAGGTTTTTGATTCGGCTTCTTTTCGCAATCTCTTCGGCTTCAGTCAACCGGATTAATGGGACGTCTGGCAGAGTTGGGTCTGGAGGAGGTGATGGAGCACGGAGAAAGTCTGTTACTTTACTCCGGCGTGGAGCTGAATATCTGTAAGTGAGGGTGTAACCGAGCAGCTCGTTACAATCCTAGTGGTTGTAACGGAGCACGGTCCGGATGGCCTCAACGTTGGGGTATTGATAGTGGGCTTGCAAGGCTTGAATTGCTACAAAGGAAACAGGAAAAGTTGTTAAGTACAGAATATTGAAGAAAGGAAAATAACCGAGCAAATCAGCGCGACTTACATGTGGAACCGAAGTTCTTGCTAATCGCCCAGCCCGGTACGTCGGCTGGTTCATAGTTGCTGGACACCCAGAAAAAGTCATCGTCATGAAGGTCTTTATCTGGGGTGCCGGTCACTATTTTCTCTTTGCCCGGTCGGATTTTTAAGTAGTATGCGAGGCCATCCCCGGTGTGCCCTAGTGTGTATTGCCTCAATATCTCGGCTAAACCTAAGTTGGTGCCTAGCCGGTTGTTAAGCTCGTGGACGCCGTTGATAATGCGGTAAGTGTTCGTTGATACTTGTGTGGGTGCAAGTTTAGTCCGGCGCAGAAACTCGGTCATCAATGGATTGACCAGGAAGCGGAGGCCTCCTTCTATGATGGACAGCACGGTGAAGGGGCACTGGTCTAGTCTGCCCCAAGGGGTTGTTTCAATTGGTGCAAGCTCAAGGTGGACGTTGGCCGGGATGCCGTACTCCTCCCTAAACGCGGCCAAGGCAGCCGGAGTATCTACGAGGAAGCGGAATTTCCCCATGAACGACCGGCTAAGTTAGCTCGGCTGAGGAGGTTTGGCACTGACTGGTGATTGGTGGCTGCTCGGTCTTTGAGAGCCTCAGAAATGGTCAATGGTCCCCTTGGACTCTGCAGGAAAAGTATGGCAAGTGTGAGAGGGAGCGCGGTCGCGCAAAGCGAGCTTGACTTTAGCTCGGTCGTGAAGCGTGCCAAACCACCTCGGTCGCAAAGGCTCGCCAAGGAGCTCGGTCGCTCAAGCGGACCAGAGATTAGCCCGGTCGAGCGTCCAAGTCCTTTTGCTACCCCGGTTTCTACTAAGGTTGCAACAAACAGGTTATTAGCTCGGTCTAAGTGATTTTTTGGATCAAAAGAAGACCTGGAGCCCTGTCCGCCCCAGATCCCCAATGTTCATCAGAGAAACTGAAGAACACCATGAACAACTAAGGGTTTGGGATGGTTTCGAGTGCCCATATCCTAAAACTTAAGGATTATGTGCCCAAAAGTGTGGAATATGAAATGAAAATAGCAATAACAAGGGTTGGAGGACTTACCAGTGAAGGGTAGTGACTTCTTCTTCGAACACGAGCTCAGCAATGGCAAGCAAGGGAGGGCACAGGAGCTTTGAAACGCTTGGAATGAAGGAGTGACAGTAAGAAAGAAATGGAAGAAGGAAATGGCATGTATATAGGCCCAGGGAACTGCCAAAATTTTGAATTGAAGGGACGGTTGGGTTGGTTGCTCGAGGACCAGTAAAAGAACGCCATGTGTCCCCATTAATGGCAGCGTCAGAGTTGAAGAGACAGGGAGATCAGATGAGGCGTCGACCGGGCAAGACGAGAGACGTTAAGGTCAGACGAGACGTCGACCGAGCAAGGCTAGGAACCGAGCGCGGAGGTTAGCTCGGTTGGTTTCTTGCAAATTGTGAACCGAGGAAGAGATTATCCCGGTCTGAGTGGGTAATCCCAGTCACGCTTGCGCGGACGGAATTAAGGGGCAATTGAGAGGGAGATTTATCTGGGTTTGGGCCATGATGATTGTTCGGACAGATTTGGGCCGAACAAGGTTGGGCCAAGGTAGCATGGCCCTGTTCTGGAAGGAACTGCTCGGTTAAGGCAAGGCCTTAGTTGGACTGAGCTACTTGGCTTCATGGAAAAGGGAGCCGGTCAGATAAGATGTCTGACACCAGGTACAGCACAGCTTAACCGAGCTACTCGAGTTTGCCTAGCAGGAAGGTCGAAGGTAGACAGGCGCGAGCTGTTCTGAGCTCGGCTATGCCGGAATGCAACCGAGCCCGGTCTTCCTTGAGCTAGGTTATTGGGGCACTTGGGCGTGAAGTGCGTCATGGCCGTTGATAGCCGAGATGATGTTGCCCGGCTGCCGAGCTCCCAGCAAAGTGGGCTGGCAGTTGGGTTAGGTGATGCTCAGCAAGATTTGTGCTGACGGATGGGATAGCACCGCCACGTGTCGAGAGATCACTGGGAGTAGATTTGGGGCGCAGAGGATATATAAGCAAGTCTGCGCCCCCCATACGGGACAGACGAACATCTTGTAAGAAACTCTTACACTCAAAACACTCTCCTCTCTCTCCCTCTATCCCAACACACCGCCGGGTAGCTCACCGCCGTTGTGCTTTCAGGTGATCGGACAGAAACGGAGCTTGGAAGAAAGGAGTACGGGCTTGCCGAAATATTTGCTCCCGTACAGTTATGATTTTTTAATAGAGTGTTGAATTGAGTTTTGAATTAAGTGTAGAATTGAGTTTTGAAGGTTTGATTTGACATGTAAAATAAGAAAATTTGTTTGGTTATGAGTTTTGGAAAGAGTTTTCAAAACTTAATTCAAATTGTTATAACTCATAACAAAACACACTACTTTCACATTATTGAAAATTCTGATCAACACTCATAACCAAACTCTTTTTAAAATTCAATTAAAAAATTTTATTATTAACAATAAATAAAATTAATCAATTTTTAATTGAAAATACTACAAAGAAAATAATTTTTTTTCAAAATAAATATTCAAAAAATTTAAATAATTTAAATAATCTAAAAAATTTAATAAGTAAAAAATTTAATAAATATTCAAAAAAATTAAATTGTAAAAAATTAAATAATTTAAAATGTTAATATTTTAAATTTAAAAACAACTCTACACTCAAATCGTAACCAAACACATAAAACAAAACTCAATTAAGAAATTATTTTTAAAACTCATAACCAAACACATAACTCGAAACTCCATACTACTTTCACAATTCTATACTCAAATCGTAACCAAATACATAACAAAAAAATTAAAATATTTAAAAATATTTTATAAAATAGAGTTTGAATTTATTTTATAAAAATATTTTAAAATTTAAAAAATTAAAATCGTAATATTTGAAATTAAAAATTTAAAAATATTCAAAAAATTAAAATTAAAAAAATCGTAACATATTTAATATAATAAAAAAATTAAAATGTTGATTTGAATTGAATTTTGAAAAAAGTTTTGAATTATGTGTTTGATTATAAGTTTTGAAAAGTAATGATTATGTTTTGAATTGAGTTTTGAGAAATAGATGTAGAATTATGATTTGAAAGCTCAAAACAACACACACACTCAAATCAATAGATGAAACTATATATTTGAGAAACTTACTAAACAGAGCCTAACTTTTCTGCCAAGTTTTCAAATTGCCCCTAAATATGATGTGGGAAATTTTTTTTTTTTTGGGATGCGGTTGGCCCAGCTAGATTTTCTTTTTGCTTTGTTTTTTTTGATTGATAAAAAATAATATATATTTCAAATAATAAAACATTACACAGTAAAAATAGTGCATATACAAAGATGTCGGTTTTTGTTTGAGAAATAGATTGGCTTTTGGTTATTCTTTACTTCTTGATTTTTTACGAAACGATGTGCAATAAAGTAGAGAGGTAATGCGACCTAAAAAATATATAAAAAATAAAAAGTGTACTTATATAATACACCCACACAAACAACCCAGCTGCAAAAAGCAACAAGCTATCTTTAGAGCAAATGCCACTCACACAAAAGAAAACAGAAACCAAATTGATTAGGTATACCAATAGACAAAAATAGAAAACCTTCCGAAGTCCAGCTAAAAGAACCCAATTAATTAGGTACACCAATAGACAAGGTCGAAGGTAGACAGGCGCGAGCTGTTCTGAGCTCGGCTATACCGGAATGCAGCCGAGCCCGGTCTTCCTTGAGCTAGGTTATTAGGGCATTTGGGCATGAAGTGCGTCATGGCCGTTGATAGCCGAGATGATGTTGCCTGGCTGCCGAGCTCCCAGCAGAGTGGGCTAGCAGTTGGGTTAGGTGATGCTCAGTAAGATTTGTGCTGACGGATGGGATAGCACCGCCACGTGTCGAGAGATCACTGGGAGTAGATTTGGGGCGCAGAGGGTATATAAGCAAGTCTGCGCCCCCCATACGGGACAGACGAACATTTGTAAGAAACTTTACACTCAAAACACTCTCCTCTCTCTCCCTCTATCCCAAGGTGTGTGCTAACTTGATCGTCGAAGGGTTTTCTGGCCACACACCGCCGAGTAGCTCACCGCCGTTGTGCTTTCAGGTGAAGGACAGAAACGGAGCTTGGAAGAAAGGAGTACGGGCTTACCGGAATATTTGCTCCCCGTACAATTGGCGCCGTCTGGGGGAATTTGCAGACAAAACCTTGTCTTCCACGCTCGTCTGATCGCCGTCCATGGCGAACAACGATGAGTTTCCGTTGTCCGCCATCGACGGAGTTACCCCGGAGTCGGGCAGACGGAGAGAAGGACATCCCGACATCCTTCCAATGGTGGACCTGGAGACATTCCCAGGAGGACAGTCGGGGGACGCGCGAGATAAGCGCGGAAGAAGTTATGGTCATTCACGGAGTCTAGACGGTCATCGGCGACAGAGAGAATCACACGCCAGACGTCTGGAACACAAGCTAAGGGACCAGGACGCCGTCATCCGGCGAATGGCAGCGGAGATGGAGGAACTGAAGCGGCATGTCAAAGGGAAGGGTGTAGCTAGAGTGGGAGACCACAGTGAGCGCACCCAACCCTGCCGTTCAGGCAATCAGAGTCAGCGACACACTCTATCCATTTCTATTACCAGAAGTTACAAGGTTGGTGATTCCGACGTGCGTGCAGAGAAGTCTGATAGCACTTACCAGCCCTCACGTCCGGCGACGACGTCGAGGTACTCTTATTCCGCTCATTCAGAGGATTTGCGGGCAGTCTTAAAGCAGCGAGCTCGCCGGAGAGAGGCTCAAGGGTGCCAGCGTTTCAGCGGCTATCCTACGGAGTTCACGCCAGCGAGGAGGTCGGAATGCCTCCACCCCGCCAAGCAGCGCCGCTCCTTGTAGATTCAGACTTGGCAAGGCTGAGCGCCACCCCATTCTCCCTGGAGATAGAAACAACACCGCTTCCGGCAGACTTCCACCAGCCTAAATTTACGCTTTATGACGGAAAGACCGATCCCTACATGCATGTAAGCCACTTCCGACAGGTTATGGCCGGACATAGGCGGAATGATGCACTTATGTGCCTTATCTTCCCGTCAAGTTTAGGCGAACTAGGCCTGAAATGGTTTGCGACGTTGCCGGAGGGGAGTATAGAAAGGTGGCATCAGTTGGCGAAAGCCTTTGTGACGCGCTTCAAAACCAACACCAAAACACCAAAGGAAGTTGATCACCTACTGAGTGTCAAGATGGAACCGAGCGACACATTGAAGGCGTACAACTCTAGATATTGGGAGACCTTCAACGAGATCTTGGATTGTCCGGTCAACCTTGCAATCACTCAATACAAGCGTGGTCTCCCGGTCGGACATAGACTGCGGGACTCACTTACCATGCACCAGCCGACGTCCATGGGCCAGCTCATGCAACGCATCAATGAGCACATCCGAGTTGAGGATGATGCGTTAGTGTCCACCGCAAAGGCAACTCCGGCAACGATAGATAAGAGGACAGCAGGCAAAGTGCACGCGGTTGGGCAAGAGTCCAGCCGCTCAAATGACCGAACAGAGGAATCGGACCGTGGTTCGAATCGCAAAAACCGGGGTAGGGACGTCGGAATGACTACCCCCGAGATGACGTAGCGGATGCAAATAGAAGGTTGAAGGCCAGGACAGGTATCACCACGGTCTTCAAGATTCCAATCTATCGCATACTTAGTGAAATCCGTGACGAGGAATATGTCCGGTTTCCAGCTAAGTTGGGCGACGGTCAGAAGGGCTTCAATCCGAGGTACTATTGCACGTTTCACCGAGAGCGCGGCCACTAGACAGAGGATTGTTTGCCTTTAAGGCAACACTTGGAAGAGCTAGTTACAACCGGACACCTGGACCTTTACATTGATGGGGGCGTTAAGGCGAACCAAGCTCCGGTCGATCCACGGGGACCGGATGACCGTGACGCGCCTCCACAAGGAGTTATCAACGTCATCCATGGCATCGTGGAGCCGGCGCGAGTATGCGAGCTCCGGGGTATGATCAAGAAGGCAGAACACATGAGGGAAGTTTTGTCGGTACAGCCTGCGATCAAGAGGGGGAAGACCGAAGAGAAAGATGTGATTAGTTTCACCTCAAGGGATCTAGAGTGTATTCAGACGCCGCACAACGATGCCTTAGTAGTACACTCCGCGTCAAGGAATTTGATGTCAAACGGATCTTGATCGATCAGGGAAGCTCGGTCGAGATCATGTATTACGACGCGTTCAAGCAGCTCAAACTCCGGGAGACAGACTTGGCTCCGGCAACTTCGCCACTGGTTGGTTTCAACTCACAACCGGAGTGGCCTTTGGAAAAGATTATCCTGCTGGTCAAAGCGGGATCCGTGGTCAAGCAATGGAGTTCTGGGTGTTACAAGTCCCTTCTACTTACAACCTGATCCGTGGAAGGGGATGGCTTCACGCTATGCAAGCCGTAGCGTCGACCTACCATCAGGTGATGAGATTTCCCTCGGCTATGGGGGCAATCGAGGAGATTTAGGGAGATCAAGTCATGTCAAAGCAGTGCTTCGTGGCAGTGAATGGGAGCCGGGCTGCTAAAGGCTTCGTTCAAATGATAGAAGGACCGGAAGACCGGGAGTTCTTGACGATGTGGGCACCAAGGCAGAGGACAAAGCTGTTGAGGAATTGGTGGAGGTGCGAATTGATACGGAGCAGCCGGACAAGTTCTTCTTGCTCGGCTCCAGCCTTACTGCCCAAGAAAGGACCGAAATGGTTGAGTTTTTGATGGCCAACATCGAAGTCTTCGCATGGTCGCCTTACGACATGCCCGGCCTCGACCCAAGTTTTATCTGCCATCACCTCAATGTCTTCCCCGGAGCAAAGCCAGTCATTCAGCGAACAAGGAGATCAGCGCTGCACGCCGAGGTAGTTGCAGAGGAAGTGAAAAACTTGCTTGAGGCACGAGCAATTCAGGAAGTGCACTACCCTCGGTGGATTTCCAACACAGTAGTGGTGCCCAAGAAGAATGGGAAGTGGTGAGTTTGTGTCGATTACAAGACAGTCAACCGAGCTTGTCCGAAAGATAGCTTCCCGTTGCCCCGCATTGACCAGCTTGTGGACTTGACGGCTGGACATAATAGGCTCAGCTTCTTGGATGCCTATCGCGGCTACCATCAGATTGCCATGCATGGGCCCGACCGAGAGATCACCTCATTCACGACTCCAAGGGGACTCTTCTGCTACCGAGTCATGCCTTTTGGTTTGAAGAATGCCGGGGCAACCTTTCAGAGGATGGTGACTAGATGTTTGCTCTTTGCTTGGCCGGACAATGGAGGCTTACATTGATGATATGGTGGTTAAAAGCCGGCATCAAGCAGACCACTTGTCCGACTTGGCCGAGATGTTCGCCATTCTCAAAAAGCACAAGCTACGCCTGAATGCGTCTAAGTGTGCCTTTGTGGTGTGTCCGAAATTTTTTTGGGATTCCTAGTCACGAACCGGGCATCGAAGCAGACCCCACGCAGATCAGAGCTGTACAGGAGTTGAAGCAGCCCAGCTGGCTAAGGACGTGCAGCATCTGGCCGGAATGGCCGCCGCGCTTAATCGATTGATAAGCCGGTCGTCAAATCGCTGCCGCCCTTTCTTTCAGGCATTGAAATCAAAGTTCTCGTGGGATGAAGAGTGTGACCGGGCATTGGCCGAGCTCAAGGAGTATCTGTCCTCAGCGCCACTATTGGTAACACCCAAGCCTGGCGAGGAACTCTATCTTTACCTGGCTGTTTCTCAGCATGCGGTCAGTGCGGTGCTTGTCCGAGCCGAAGGCATCAAGCACCTCCCGATCTTCTACGTCAGCAAAACCTTGCTACCGGCAGAATCGAGATACTTGCCGTTGGAAAAGCTTGCGTTGGCACTGATGATGGCTTCAAGGAAGTTGGCGCACTATTTCCACGCCCATACCATCATTGTTCTGACCGAGTTTCCCCTTAAGGCTTTGTTCAAACGGGTGGACTTTTCCGGTCGGATTCTCAAGTGGGCGGTCGAATTGGGACAAGTTGATGTGAAGTTCCAGCCGCACACAGCTATAAAAGCCTAGACTTTGGCCGATTTCGTTGCTGAATTCTCACCTGGAATTCATCCGGTGTGCCAGGTCGACATTGTCGCGGCAGATGAGGAGGTGAATGCAAGCCTGACCGAGATACAACAACCTGGTGGAGTATGCGACGCGGAATTTGCGCGCCCCACCAAAACGCCCTCAGTTTGTACAACTCCACCGCCCGGTGATGCGATGACAGAGTCGGGACTCACCGACCAACCTGCTTTGTCCGGTGCCGCATCACCACGGAGGGAAGAAATGGAACCACCCAGCGCAGAGCTTGCGGCCGGCATAATACCGCAACCTGGTGATTCGCCTACGGACTTGGGCACTGTAGATCAACTTGCTGAGTCCGGTGCCGAATCACCAAGGGGGGCTGAGGTGAGACCAATCAGCACAGAACGTGAAACCGGACAGCTGAACAACCGTGATCCCATACCCTTCGAGACTCTCGGGACCCTTCAGAATGTTGGAAGCTCTTTATGGGGGAGATGTGGAAACTTTTCGTTGATGGAGCGTCGAACCGTCACGGTGCCGGGCTAGGTATCGTTCTTATCTCGCCGGATGGCCTAACTATTGAACATTCTATCACCCTTGGCTTCCCCGCATCCAACAATGAGGCTGAGTACGAGGCGCTTTTGGCCGGACTCAAGAGCGCTCTTCAGATGCAGGCTTCCGAGCTAATGGTGTACAGTGATTCCCAACTTGTGGTTAACCAAGTCGCTGGGATTTATGAAGTGAAGGATGACAGAATGGCAAAGTACCAAGCTCTGGTCAGGGAACACATAAAGCAATTTCAGGCGATCAGAGTCCAACAGATTGGCCATGAGGAAAATAACCGAGCAGATGAGTTGGCCGGCCTTGCTTCTATGGTTGATTGTACATCTCCTAACCCGCTTTTGATTGAATTCCTTCCGCGGCCCAGCATTGAGGAAGCCGGGCAGACGAAAGTACTCTGCGCCGAGCTAGGTCCCTCTTGGATGGACCCTATTATCATGTTTCTCAGAGAACGGACTCTTTCAGCCGACAAGAAGGCAGCACATAAAGTGCGGGTGAAGTCAGAGCGGTTTTGGCTCTCTCCATCCGGCGCTTTATACAAGAAGTCTTTCACCGGTCCGTACCTGAAATGTGTGCACCCGAGCAGCGTGGAGGCCTTCTTGTACGAGATTCACGAAGGCATCTGTGGTAGTCACATAGGGGGCAGGTCCTTGGCCTACCGAGCTATTTCGCAAGGATATTGGTGGCCGTGCATGCAAGCCGACGCACAGAAGTATGTTCGCAAGTGTGAGAAGTGCCAGAAGTTTGCCCACCAGATCCACCAACCTGCCAGGGAACTCCTTCCCCTCACCAGCCCTTGGCCCTTTGCGATGTGGGGGCTAGATATAGTGGGGCCGCTCCCCACCGCACCAGGCAACCGGAAGTTCTTCATCGCGGCCACAGACTACTTCACCAAATGGGTTGAAGCGGAGCCTTTGGCAACAATCAAGGAGAAAGACGTGAAGCGGTTTGTCTAGTAGAATGTGGTCACGCGGTTTGGCGTCCCCAAAATTCTGATCTCTGATAACGGCACCCAAGTTTGACGGTCGCCTCTTCAGAGGGTTTTGTGAAGATTTAAAGATTGAATTCTACAACTCTACTCCGGCTTACCCGCAGTCCAATGGTCAAGCCGAGGCGTCAAACAAGACCATACTTGATGGTTTGAAGAAACGGCTGGAGAAGGCAAAGAGAAAGTGGGCTGAGGAACTTCCAGCGTCCTTTGGGCATACCGAACAACCCCTCGGCGGTCTACCGGGGAAACTCCATTTGCTTTGGCTTATGGCATGGAGGCGGTCATACCTTTGGAAGTTGGCATGCCCACACTCAGAAGCGAAAGTTTTGAGCCCGAGCTGAACGCCGAGGCCATTGCCCTGGAACTGGATCTAGTGGAAGAGCGTCGGGAAAAGGCTCTCATCCACGTGGCCGCCTATCAACAAGAACTTGCAAGGAAATACAACAAAACGGTGCACCCCAGACCGTTCAAAGTAGGTGATTGGGTCTTGAGGAAGGTCATGGGCAATACCCTGGTGCCAGGAGAAGGCAAACTAGGGGCAACTTGGGAAGGACCCTACAAGATAACCGGTCTGGCGGGCAAGGGCGCATATCACTTGGAGGATTTGGATGGTAGGGGAATACCCCGGCCATGGAATGAAGCCAACCTCAAGCTGTATTATTTCTAGCTTTTGCTTTCTTTTTTGTGCAAAGGAATTTTTTGCCTTACACTTCATGTAATATTCATTTTTTGTCAATATATAGAAGTGACTCATCTTTGCCTTAGCATTTTTTGTTGCTTTGAGTTTTAGGTATTCTCAACCGAGATGACTTACTCCGGTTGAAGGAGTTGATGTTTTGTTCAACTTAGGCATTCTCAACCGAGATGACTTACTCCGGTTGAAGGAGTTGATGTTTTGTTCAACTTAGGCATTCTCAACCGAGATGACTTACTCCGGTTGAAGGAGTTGATGTTTTGTTCAACTTAGGCATTCTCAACCGAGATGATTTACTTCGGTTGAAGGAGTTGATGTTTTGTTCAACTAGTCATTCTCAACCGAGATGACTTACTCCGGTTGGAGGCGTTGATGTTTTGTTCAACTTAGTTACTCTTAACCGAGATGTTTATTCCGGTTGAAAAGAGTTGATGTTTTGTTCACTTATGAGATTTAAGCCGAGATGTTTTTTTTTTCCGGTTGTATGAATTACTTAAAGTGGTTTGTCGTGCCGAGGTGTTTTGTTCGGCTGAAGTTATGAGGCATGTGTACCGCTCAAACACTTGACGAAATCTAGCTTTTTCATTGATTGAAAAGTAGTACAAAAGGTGGGGCTGACAGCCCGGTTACATAAGTAAAGCAAAAAGCTACAAGAAAAGAGAAAACTAAACTAAAGGGGAGAGGTTGGTGAATTCGTCCTTGGTGGCCTCTAGGTTGGTAGTTGGAGATTTGTCTTGGACACCGGGCTCAGTTTCGCCGGGCTGCTGCTTCTCTTGGTGGTCCTCTCACTCGGTGTCTGCCTCGGCCTCTTCTTCAAGTCCTTCATCGGCCTCAGCCTGCAACGCGCTGAAGACGTCGTTGGCGTATGGCACGAGGTAGGTCGGTAGGAAAGCAGGCGGCGGAGTGGTAAACACGTCGGTATCTTGTCCTTGACCGAGATGTTTGCAGGCAGATTTCCAACCCGCTTTGAAATAGATGTCTTGAGTTGCGAAGACCTGCTTCTTATAGCTGTCCTCGGCCTCAAGGAAGCCGGCGTTGTTGGCATCTCGGCAATCCTTCTTTCTTGACTTTTTAAGTGCATCGAGCTCGGCCTAGAGCTCATCCCTCCTTTTCTCGGCCTCGCCAAGCTGACCGAGCAACCTGTTGTTGTCGGCGTTGGCGATTTCAAGTGAGGACTTTGCTCGGCCAAGCTCGGTCTGAAGGCTTTGGACCTGGCTGGCGGTGTCATTCGCCTTTTGCCGCAGTCTATGGATGCGCTCCATGACCAAGTGTTGCTTTTGGATGGCCTGCAAAAAGAGAATTTGATCAGAGAAGAAACCGTGCAAACACTTGTGAAAATTTCAAAGGCAGATTGAGACTTACCCTGGCCATGGACTTGATAGACGACTTCACCAACCGGGTGTCAGGAACGCGGTCGCTGTCGACCAAGTCGCTCGGTAGGAGAAGGGCCTTGGAAAGATCGTAGGCGAGTAGGTGCTCTTTGTCGCCGTTGATGGAAGCCGTCGCCGGGATGTCTTTACCCCGGTGCTTGAGCTGTGGTCGCCAGATTGGTGTCGGGTCAGCTGTGATGGCCGGTTGCTCGGTGGTTAGCTCGGCGACCAGCTCGGCAGACGGGTCTGCGCGAGCTCTTTTGCCAGCCCAGTGTGTCTCTTGGCTAGATTGCCCGGCAGCTGGAGAAGCTAGGCCGACCATGGCGCCGCTTGATTGACTGGCAACTGGTGAACGGGTGATGATGCTCGGTATCTTGGCAGAAGTTGCGGTGAGCAGGTTTTTGATTCGGCTTCTTTTCGCAATCTCTTCGGCTTTAGTCAACCGGATTAATGGGACGTCTGGCAGAGTTGGGTCTGGAGGAGGTGATGGAGCACGGAGAAAGTCTGTTACTTTACTCCGGCGTGGAGCTGAATATCTGTAAGTGAGGGTGTAACCGAGCAGCTCGTTACAATCCTAGTGGTTGTAGCGGAGCACGGTCCGGATGGCCTCAACGTTGGGGTATTGATAGTGGGCTTGCAAGGCTTGAATTGCTACAAAGGAAACAGGAAAAGTTGTTAAGTACAGAATATTGAAGAAAGGAAAATAACTGAGCAAATCAGCGCGACTTACATGTGGAACCGAAGTTCTTGCTAATCGCCCAGCCCGGTACGTCGGCTGGTTCATAGTTGCTGGACACCTAGAAAAAGTCATTGTCATGAAGGTCTTTATCTGGGGTGCCGGTCACTATTTTCTCTTTGCCCGGTCGGATTTTTAAGTAGTATGCGAGGCTATCCCCGGTGTGCCCTAGTGTGTATTGCCTCAATATCTCGGCTAAACCTAAGTTGGTGCCTAGCCGGTTGTTAAGCTCGTGGACGCCGTTGATAATGCGATAAGTGTTCGTTGATACTTGTGTGGGTGCAAGTTTAGTCCGGCACAGAAACTCGGTCATCAATGGATTGACCAGGAAGCGGAGGCCTCCTTCTATGATGGACAGCACGGTGAAGGGGCACTGGTCTAGTCTGCCCCAAGGGGTTGTTTCAATTGGTGCAAGCTCAAGGTGGACGTTGGCCGGGATGCCGTACTCCTCCCTAAACGCGGCCAAGGCAGCCGGAGTATCTACGAGGAAGCGGAATTTCCCCATGAACGACCGGCTAAGTTAGCTCGGCTGAGGAGGTTTGGCACTGACTGGTGATTGGTGGCTGCTCGGTCTTTGAGAGCCTCAGAAATGGTCAATGGTCCCCTTGGACTCTGCAGGAAAAGTATGGCAAGTGTGAGACCGCGCAAAGCGAGCTTGACTTTAGCTCGGTCGTGAAGCGTGCCAAACCACCTCGGTCGCAAAGGCTCGCCAAGGAGCTCGGTCGCTCAAGCGGACCAGAGATTAGCCCGGTCGAGCGTCCAAGTCCTTTTGCTACCCTGGTTTCTACTAAGGTTGCAACAAACAGGTTATTAGCTCGGTCTAAGTGATTTTTTGGATCAAAAAAAGACCTGGAGCCCTGTCCACCCCAGATCCTCAGTGTTCATCGGAGAAACTGAAGAACACCATGAACAGCTAAGGGTTTGGGATGGTTTCGAGTGCCTATATCCTAAAACTTAAGGATTATGTGCCCAAAAGTGTGGAATATGAAATGAAAATAGCAATAACAAGGGTTGGAGGACTTACCAGTGAAGGGTAGTGACTTCTTCTTCGAACACGAGCTCAGCAATGGCAAGCAAGGGAGGGCACAGGAGCTTTGAAACGCTTGGAATGAAGGAGTGACAGTAAGAAAGAAATGGAAGAAGGAAATGGCATGTATATAGGCCCAGGGAACTGCCAAAATTTTGAATTGAAGGGACGGTTGGGTTGGTTGCTCGAGGACCAGTAAAAGAACGCCATGTGTCCCCATTAATGGCAGCGTCAGAGTTGAAGAGACAGGGAGATCAGATGAGGCGTCGACCGGGCAAGACGAGAGACGTTAAGGTCAGACGAGACGTCGACCGAGCAACGCTAGGAACCGAGCGCGGAGGTTAGCTCGGTTGGTTTCTTGCAAATTGTGAACCGAGGAAGAGATTATCCCGGTCTGAGTGGGTAATCCCAGTCACGCTTGCACGGACGGAATTAAGGGGCAATTGAGAGGGAGATTTATCTGGGTTTGGGCCATGATGATTGTTCGGACAGATTTGGGCCGAACAAGGTTGGGCCAAGGTAGCATGGCCCTGTTCTGGAAGGAACTGCTCGGTTAAGGCAAGGCCTTAGTTGGACTGTGCTACTTGGCTTCATGGAAAAGGGAGCCGGTCAGATAAGATGTCTGACACCAGGTACAGCACAGCTTAACCGAGCTACTCGAGTTTGCCTAGCAGGAAGGTCGAAGGTAGACAGGTGCGAGCTGTTCTGAGCTCGGCTATGCCGGAATGCAACCGAGCCCGGTCTTCCTTGAGCTAGGTTATTGGGGCACTTGGGCGTGAAGTGCGTCATGGCCGTTGATAGCCGAGATGATGTTGCCCGGTTGCCGAGCTCCCAGCAAAGTGGGCTGGCAGTTGGGTTAGGTGATGCTCAGCAAGATTTGTGCTGACGGATGGGATAGCACCGCCACGTGTCGAGAGATTACTGGGAGTAGATTTGGGGCGCAAAGGATATATAAGCAAGTCTGCGCCCCCCATACGGGACAGACGAACATCTTGTAAGAAACTCTTACACTCAAAACACTCTCCTCTCTCTCCCTCTATCCCAACACACCGCCGGGTAGCTCACCGCCGTTATGCTTTCAGGTGATCGGACAGAAACGGAGCTTGGAAGAAAGGAGTACGGGCTTGCCGAAATATTTGCTCCCTGTACAGTTATGATTTTTTAATAGAGTGTTGAATTGAGTTTTGAATTAAGTGTAGAATTGAGTTTTGAAGGTTTGATTTGACATGTAAAATAAGAAAATTTGTTTGGTTATGAGTTTTGGAAAGAGTTTTCAAAACTTAATTCAAATTGTTATAACTCATAACAAAACACACTACTTTCACATTATTGAAAATTCTGATCAACACTCATAACCAAACTCTTTTTAAAATTCAATTAAAAAATTTTATTATTAACAATAAATAAAATTAATCAATTTTTAATTGAAAATACTACAAAGAAAATAATCTTTTTTCAAAATAAATATTCAAAAAATTTAAATAATTTAAATAATCTAAAAAATTTAATAAGTAAAAAATTAAAATAAATATTCAAAAAAATTAAATTGTAAAAATTTAAATAATTTAAAATGTTAATATTTTAAATTTAAAAACAACTCTACACTCAAATCGTAACCAAACACATAAAACAAAACTCAATTAAGAAATTATTTTTAAAACTCATAACCAAATACATAACTCGAAACTCCATACTACTTTCACAATTCTATACTCAAATCGTAACCAAATACATAACAAAAAAATTAAAATATTTAAAAATATTTTATAAAATAGAGTTTGAATTTATTTTTATAAAATATTTTAAATTTAAAAAATTAAAATCGTAATATTTTGAAATTAAAATATTTAAAAATATTCAAAAAATTAAAAAATTAAAAAAATCGTAACATATTTAAATATTAAAAAAATTAAAATGTTGATTTGAATTGAATTTTGAAAAAAGTTTTGAATTATGTATTTGATTATAAGTTTTGAAAAGTAATGATTATGTTTTGAATTGAGTTTTGAGAAATAGATGTAGAATTATGATTTGAAAGCTCAAAACAAAAAACACACTCAAATCAATAGATGAAACTATAATTTGAGAAACTTACTAAAGAGAGCCTAACTTTTCTGCCAAGTTTTCAAATTGCCCCTAAATATGATGTGGGAAATTTTTTAATTTTTTGGGATGCGGTTGGCCCAGCTAGATTTTCTTTTTGCTTTGTTTTTTTTGATTGATAAAAAATAATATATATTTCAAATAATAAAACATTACACAGTAAAAATAGTGCATATAACAAAGATGTCGGTTTTGTTTGAGAAATAGATTGGCTTTTTGGTTATTCTTTACTTCTTGATTTTTTACGAAACGATGTGCAATAAAGTAGAGAGGTAATGCGACCTAAAAAATATATAAAAAATAAAAAGTGTACTTATATAATACACCCCAAACAACCATGCCAGCTGCAAAAAGCAACAAGCTATCTTTAGAGCAAATGCCACTCAACACAAAAGAAAACAGAAACCAAATTGATTAGGTATACCAATAGACAAAAATAGAAAACCTTCCGAAGTCCAGCTAAAAGAAACCAAATTAATTAGGTACACCAATAGACAAAAATAGAAAACCTTCCAAAGCCCAGCCAAAATAGAACCAACAAGACCATGAGGGACGGACTGACGGAGGACTGTCAAGGCCACGGCCCCCGCTTAAATTTTTTTTTTTTACTTATATGTATATATCTTTTCAATAAAGTATTAATAATATAAAGTAAAATGGCCTTGCTTTGTTGCTTTGTTTTGTGGGCTGGGCTCAATCTACCCATTAGATGGCCAGGGAGGGCCAGGTGTCTTCTTTATAAAAAATAAAACAATAAAAAAGAGGGGGGGGGGGGGCTGAATAGAAACAGAAAAAGACAAAAGGAAGAAAGAAAAAAAACCTAATTGCTATGATATGACCTGTCTCAACTTATTGAAGGCAAGCATAGGATTTTTTTGAGTTAAATCAACTTGGATACATAAAAAATAAAAAAAAAAATAAAAAAAGAGGTCTTGCTTCTGCTATTAATCTTCTCATTATTACAGGTATGTGATTCATATTCTCTTTTATTGTTGTTTTCAATTTGTAATACTTTTATTATCTTTTTTTTAATGTCATGTTAATACAATTGTAATTTTTTTAATTTTACATATTAAGAAAAAAAAATCATGAATTAGGACGTATGATTTCAATTACTAGGATTTTTTTAAATCATATTTGGGCAAATTTAATTTTATTCAGATTAAGTGTTATAAATTCAAAATTAAAATGAATTGAGACTTGTATAAAATTTATGTGTTGAATCTGAATTCTGAATTTTTAAATTTATATGAAATTTATTTAATTACATTTGTTATTCTAGGCACAAAATTTTCTATGTCCTGTGATATATATATATATATATATATATATATACATTAGCAATTGGTTTTAATTTCTAATAGAATATTAACCATGTATGTAATGAATTCTATTTTGATTTGTAGATTATTATGGGAAAGCCATGTACAATTGATAGATTTTTTAAAAGAAAAAATACAAGTTCATGTAAAAAAATTATTTATGTATTGGCCACCCGCAAATGAATTCTTGGTTCCATCCCTGACCATGATAATGGAGGGGCCGACGGTATCTCTGAGATGGATCCCTTCTCCTCAAGGGCAGTTCAAGATTAATTGTGATGCTAGTTTTGCAATGGACAATCTTAGGACTTCCTTAGCAGTTGTTCTTCGGGATTGGAAAGGATCTCTGAGGGATAGAATTACCTCTATTGTTCAATTGTCTTCTATAACCCAAGGGGAAGCACAAGCGATTCGACTAGCATACACCTTGTCCTCAATTCTCGATTTATTTCAAGTCCAGGTGGAGCGATAACAAGACAGTTATCGAGCTAAGTATGTCTGAGTTGGACCCTCCTTGGGACTGTCAAGCCATTTTCCATGACATTCTCCATGCTTAAGTGCGTAACAATATTACTTTCTGCTGGTCTCCTAGAAATTGTAACCGTGTAGCTCATTGGGTCGATTCCATGAACCTAAAAGGCTTGCTTCCTTTAGATTGGGTTGCCAATCCCCCCTGTGAGCTCTCTATTCTTTTATCTGCGGATGTTTTATAAGCCTTTTGGTGTTTCCGAGTTCAAAAAAATTAAAAAGAAAAAAAAAAAGGAAAGAAAAAAAAGACCATGATAACTCCACTACCAACTTTTTCAATCATAACCTAACCCCTAGCCTAATCAAGATAATGTGATGTACCATTCTATTTAGTGAATAAAATGAGATTTAAGAAATTATTTTTTAGTTGAATGTTTGCACATATTAAATTTCAATTATATTATTATAAAATGTTAATTAACAGGTGAAAAAGTAACATCACAAAAAAAACAGAAAAAACAGGTGAAAAAGTAACATCACATCATCTGGACCAAGTTATGTATCCGTTGCATAAAATACACTCTTCCTTAAATGAAAATGGTGTAGTGACAATAGATTCAGTGAATAAAATCGAATTTATGAATTTATTTTTTACTCGGCTTATAGTGTTGAATGTTCGGACATATTAAATTTCAATTCTACCATTATAAAATGTTAATTAAGAAGTGAAAAAGTGACATTACGTCATCTGGATCACGCTGGGTACTTGTATAAAATACTCTCTTCCTTAAATGAAAATGGAGTGACAGTAGATTCACTGATCTAATCTATTCTATTTTATTTTATTTTATCTTTTAAAAATAATTTGTGCAAATGATTATAAAAAAATAAACATTATAAATTAGTAAAGTCAATTTTATAAATGAAAAAAATAAACGACTTATATTAGTAAAGTCAATTTTATGAACGAAAAAGTCCGACATCGCCATCTAATTGGGATAACCAACTGGATGCTCTATAAAGTTATCAGTGTGTTTGGTTTGAGTCTTCTGGATTAAATTTTTTGAAAATTGAGTTTTTTAGTTTTCGTATTCTTTTGTTTTTAGTGAATATTTTTTCAATTTTAAACATTTTTTTTACTTTTTTAGATGCACCTCAGTTAGATGTATCTAAAAATTAAAAAAATTGTGAAAAATATTTTTAAAAATTAATAAATACATAAAAATACAAAAAATGTACTGAATTCTTTTTTTTTTTTTGTATTTTTGGTATTTAGTGAATTTTTAAAAGATTTTTTTTACAATTTTTTCTTTTTAGGTGTATTTATGTTAGGTGTGTCTAAAAAAGTAAAAAAATTGTTTAAAATATTAAAAAAATCAGTAAAAACAAAAAATACGAAAAATAAGAATGTAGAATTTTCTGAAAAGTATTTTCTGAAAAATGAAAACAAACAAGTTTAATTTCCCATTGAGAATAATTTTCCGTCACCGGTTCTAATAGGCTTAACAAAGCTTTTGTATATTTCTTTTTATGTAAATTATCAATATGTTTTAATAATTTGACATAATTTTTATCAAATTTTATTAAAAATAAGTCGTATTTAAAAATAATTTTTTATGATAACTTTTTACACATGTCACTAAAAATTAACAATTAATGACTTTCTTTTTGTTATGCTTTTTATAAATTGTAATTAAAATTTACAATTAGTAATATTTTTCTGTGGCAAATCTTTTTAACCATCGCTAGAAATTAAAAATTAGTGATGTTTTTTGTGACTATTTTTTTAAAAAGTCACTAAAACTTATAATTTATATCATTTTTTGTAACAAAATTTTCGAAGGGAATTTTTTTTAAACTCCCTGATATTAAGATTGTATAAGATAAAAGACATACAATATTTTTATAATAGTTATTGTAGGTAACAACTTGTAGTGCGTTTGATTGGGAGGATAAAGGGAAATTATTTATTGTGCCGATTATAATTTGAGGAAAACATTCAATTTAGTGTTTTTTTTTTTTTTAATTCACTGGACATGGAGTTCGGCCGGACTTCTTATCCTTCATATAAGAGACTATTGTATCTTGGGAGGGTGAGACAATTTTTGAGGGACTATTCACTGTTGGGATTAAGTGGTAAACTGACCATTTTGATCATCTACTATTTAATTATGTATTATATTTAGTAAAATTCAATAAAATTTAAATGTCTCAATTTAAAAATTAAATAATTTTATTTAACTTTTTATTGATGTTTTATTTATTTAATTTTTTTAAATAATTTTTTATAGATATTTTATTAATGTTTTATTTTAAAATTTTGTTTATATTTTATTTAATTGCATTATTTAAATTTTAATAGATGTTTTATTTAATTTCATTGTTTAATTATTATTATTTTTAAAAATAAATTTATTTAATTGTGTAAAAAATAAAATAAAATAAAATTTTATTTAATCTAGCTAAAAATAATTAAAATATTAAAGATATATTTAATATTGCTATTACTTAGTAAACAATTGAAAAAAAGTAAAATAATTTTTTGTTCATTTATCCTATCCAATCTGTCTAACCAAACATTGGATTCACTAAAAATAGTCCTTTCCACATATCTAATCTCATAAAAAAATAAATACGGGATACACATTAAATCCAACCAAATAGTTCGAAAAATTCATAATTCCAAGATTCAAGTCTAATAAATTATAATCCCCCTTATCCACTCTGTCCAATCAAACACACCTTAACTTTATTTGTAAGTAACAACTTGTAGTACTATAACTTTATTTATTTATTTTTATAACAAAAGCCCACATGTCTTCACATGGATGACAATGTTCTGGCTCATTTTTGTTGGCTTGGCCAAGTTTGGGAAGTTACAAAAAAGTCAAAAAGTCAAAAAGTTTTTTAAAAAGTTAAAAAGTTATCACTATTTATTAAAAGTCAAAAATTACTGCTGCACAACTCCCAATCCTAATTTTTTCCTACACACTAATTTATACAATTTTTTAATACACATTTTTCCATAAAAAGTCAAAAAGTTAACCCAAACAACCATATTTTTTTCCTAAACTTTTTAATCTAAAAAGATAAAAAATACACTTATTTAAGACACCCCAAACAACCATTTCTGTCATTTCATCGCATCAACAAAGCCCATAAAATGAATTGCATTATTTTTTTATTGATTGAGATAGAGAATGATAGAGTTGTGCAAGTTGTGAATTATAAAATAAAGCGAGATTTGGAAAACAATCTTGAATGTCTAGCCTTTTCAGAGTTTTAAAAGATAGTTTATATAGATTATTGGGTCAGTTATCTTGTCCTTACAAATTTATGTTTAACTATTCAAAAATTACTTATAATTATCATCTTTTTTTTTTCTTTTTAGAAAGGCCATAATTACTTATAATAATCATCTTATAATTTAAATTAATTCTATACATAAATTTCATATTACACAAATTTAATCTCGATTGTACAACTTGTAAGTAAATTCGAGTGGGGTTGGTAGTATTTTTCATTTCGTAATTAAATTTTGAGTAGTTAAGTATGAGTTTGTAAGGACAGGACAGTTGATCCAGTGATTCATATTACTGTTCCTTGAGACTCTGAGAAGGTCAGAAATTTACGATTAACTATTGACAAGTCAAGTCCTTAATGGTTGATACATAATTCCGTACTTTTTGTAAGAAAATGGGTTTGGAGCAAGAAATTGAGTTACATGCATGATTATGAAAAATGGCTGTAATTCCCTTATCTTTGATTTGAGTTTTGAAGTTTTTCATGCATAAGAGTTTATATCTTACATGTTTTCAAAAAATCCAAGGAAGTTATATCTTCAATTTCATGTTTTGTTCCTCAAAAGAAAAAGAATTTGAAATTCTTTACGTATATGAAGATTTGAGTTAAGTTTTGTAATAAACCCTACTTTTCTCTTATATAGTCTAACCAAACAAAATTGAAGAGAAAGTTTACACTAGGCGGTGTTTGGAACCTTTGAGATAGGCTATTTTAGCTTCAAATGGCAAAAAAGCCTTTTAGCCTCACATAACCCATTGATTTAATAATATGCACAGCAGCTTACACCGTCACCAACAATGTAGGCTTCAGACAGTTAAATGACGATTTTACCCCTATAGATCAATTTTGGAAAAAATATGATTAGGGGCAAATTTGTCATTTTAATTTTGAACATCATTTCAAACACATTTTTCAATACAATAATCAACTTAAAAATTTAACCCAACTTTCCAAATACAAAAATTAAAATAGCCTACTAAAATAGCCAAAAAGTCAAAAAATCTAAAAAAAAGTAACTTCTCAAACACTCACTATATTTGCTCTCTTGCTTATCCAAACAAGATGGGAAAGTTCTATCTTTTAACTTCGATTTATCCAAACAAAAAAAGAGAAGAATACAAACCCCAAAAAAAAAAAAAAAATCTTTTTTTCTTTTCTCTTTCAATTGAAATAAATATATAGTTTTTTTGTTTTCTCTCCTGGATTCTCAAACAGACTTTAATTTCCAGTTACATCTACCATGCTGTTCTCATGCCTTGCTTGCAAAAATGGCCAACATTCAAAAGATTCACACTTTAATTTCCACTTCCATCTACCATGATGTCCCATGCCTTGCTTACAACAATGATAATGGATTTGTTTGGTATATTTTATTTGAGTTGTTTATAATTTATTTATTTTTTGATAATTTGTGTGAGATTATTTGGTGCAGTTTCCATTTACAACTTATTAGATAAAAATAGCAGAAAAATATAATTATCTTGAAACTGACAAATGGATGTACAAATGGATGTTTTTGGCATACACTGAATATTCGCAAAAACTTACACCAAACAGGTCCAATATTTAGTTGTACTCTCAGAGATAGATAAGAATAGAATAAATTATATAAATGGTCCCTGTAATTTACACGATGTGTCAATTTGGTTCCTGTTGTTTCAATTTTCTCGATTTTGCCTCTTAATTTAACAGATTGTGTTATTTTAATATAATAAATAACAGTTGTTAAATTTGGTTGACAGAAAGTCTACACAATGTGTCAATTTGGTCCATGTAGTTTACACAATGTGTCAATTTGGTTCATATTGTTTTAATTTGCTCAATTTTGACAGTGACCAAATTGATACATTGTGTAAACTATATAGACTAATTGACAAATAGTTTGACTTTCTGTTTACCATACTTAACAACTGTTATTTATTTGACTAAAATGACACAATCCGTTAAATTAAGGAGCAAAATCAAACAAATTAAAACAATAGAAATCAAATTAACACATCATATAAATTACAAGGATTATTTGTATAATTTAACCTTTGGTTTGTTTCTTAAATATTTGGCAACGGACTACACTGAATATTTGCAGATTATGCAACACTGTTTATTTACTATAATAGGGCACAAAATGTTGGTATATTGTAAGCAAATTGATGCATGAGATTGACAAGTAAGAATCTAATGATGTAGTACCCTTCAAAAATTTAAAACATACAAACAAATAACAATAAAAATTATTCAAAAACAAGTGACAAAATTATCTAAAATTTTTAAATGTGACTGTGATTGAATTAGTGCATTGTGGCATTATATATAAAATGAATCTCAATCACATATCGATATTTATAAATAAAATTGGATATGTAGTGTGGGGATATATTTTCTGAGTACCAACACGTGGCCAAGGTGACGCCGACATGTCAGCCGAGGCGCCACGTGTCCTGGTCGTGACGCCGAGATTATCTCGACTAGGTCGAGGTTATCTCCGAAGATAACGGAATTCAGGATAAGCGGATAAGGGACAACAGTCCTAGAATGAGGAAGGAACTCAACCTGGATAAGGATAAAACTCTTAAGGAGTTTATCTTTATCTATTGGAGAGTCCAAGATAAGCACTGAGCAGAAGTCCATTGTAGCTAGGCTTCTATTGGGACTAGGATTGAGTTGGCTATAAAAGAAAGGCACCCCCAATGGGTCTAAGGTACGCAATTTATATTTAGAACAGTGAGTTTAGCAATATTGATTATCTTTGAGAAATATTTGATTACTGACTTAATCATTGGAGTGCCCCCGGGTGGACGAACCACCGCCGTAATCTCTTCTTTCTGTGGCAGGTCATTCAAGCGCCATCTATTCTGCCAGTGCTTTCCAGCTGAATACTGAGTTAGCAGTGTGGTCAGAAATTCACTCACACAATTTGGCACCGTCTATGGAATCAAAGGAGAATAGATGGCCAACGACGAACAGAGAGAAAAGGTTGAGGACAACACTCCTGCTGGGAGTGGGAAACCTATAGACCTTGACGTAGAATAAGACAATTGTAATGAAGAAACTCGTGACCAGAATCACGGAGTGAAGGACGTCGGCCAGGAAGGCAACGTACCAAAGAAAACAGACCAAAGCGGGTACTACAATGAGGATGACCTCCAGGTATGGAAAGAAATATGCCTGCGGAGGGACGATGAGGTAAAGACCATGGCGAACAAATTAGCGGACCTGCAAACAATGGTCAATTTCATGATGCAGAATAACGCCATGCAGCCACCGTTCCCGCTGCAGGACACTCCAATTCTAGCGGGCAATGCCCAGAAGGGAGGGCAGAAAATAATCCCTGTAGCCCCCCAGTACGCCAGGAGCGAAAAACACTCTCACCGGCCTTCAAGGGAGGTCGGGCGAGGAGAGTCGAGAAGGGAAGAATCTCGAAGAACACATCGCACCAAGGAGGCAGACCCCAGAGAACATCGGCATGTTCAAAGACAGGAGTTGTGCTTCGACGCAACTAATGAAGAAAGGTCGAAAAGGGCTCACAACGAAGCTAAGAGCAGTGCACCTAAAAGATTGAAATCAGGAGATAGCCGAGCTCCTGGGCAGACCAAGGAGGACTTTGAGAGATTACCTCAAGAGGAAGCAACAAAATGCCGAGGTAACTTCTCCAGTTAAACCGAGAACACCATTCTCGGTGGAGTTGGACAAATTTGAGGCACCAAAAAGATTTAGTATGCCGAGGTTCTAGATATACGATGGTAAGTCGGACCCCAACTTTCACGTCGGATTATACCTGAACTCGATGGCACTGTACACTGGGAACGAGCCGTTGCTCTACAAGGTGTTCCCCTCATCCTTCGGGGAGATTGCGTCGGATTAGTTTCACAAATTGCCAAAGGGAAGTGTGAAGACCTGGGAAGGCCTGGCCGAGATGTTCGTGGCCAGATTCGTGACAAACAAACTACAGCCATTAAGGGTAGACGCCCTGATGGCTTTGAGGATCAGTGATGATGAAGGCCTTAGGGCCTACGTAAAAAGGTATTATGAGGTGTTCAACCGAATACCTGAGTGCAACCAAGAAGTGGCGGTCGTATCTTTCAAGAACGACCTAAAAGATGATTGTGCACTACGAAAGTCATTGGCAAAGACACTGCCAAAACCCATGGAGGAGCTCATGGCCAGAATTGAGAAATACGCCAGAGCTGAGGAAGACACACTAGGGATTAAGGCGACAAAGCAAGAGAAAGCAAACGGCTCGCCGAAACGAGGCCGAGGTAACAACGGATCCAACAAACAAGAGATAGGACTGAGAACCGCACAGGCAGTCACAACTGTATTCTGAATCCCAATTCACAAAGTCCTGGACAAAATCTGAACCCAACCCTATTTTAGAGCACCAGCTAGGGTACTATGAGAGTTTATGGGAAGGAGCCTTGGTAAGCATTGTGCTTACCATAATGAAGATGGGCATCTGACTCAGGGTTGTAGAGCCCTGAAGTCACACCTAGAAGACCTGGCAAGGCAAGGCCATCTGAGGGACCTTGTAGATGAGGCCAGGGCAAGGGAGGAACAGACAAGATTGCCTTAGGCACCAGCAGCTCCACCTTCTCCAGCACAGCAGCCGCAGGCAGGCGGACCTCGAGTAATTAACGTAATTCACTCGAAGGTCAACGAAAACGAAATACGGGGGGAAACCCAGAAGGTGAAGCACTTGCAGCATGTGTACTAGGTCAGGGAGAAAAGACATCGGGCCAATGAGTACTAGGGACCAGTAGTGTCCTTTACCGAAGCCGACCTGGAGATGGTACAACATCCGCACAACGATGCCCTAGTAGTATCCCTCCAGGTTGGGGAGTGCCAAGTGAAGCGCATCCTAATTGACCAAGGCAGCTCTTGTGACATAATATGTCAGATGTTACAAGGAGCTTGGCCTTCACCCGGATGATATGGAGCAATCCAATGGACCAATGGTTGGGTTCAATGGAACGCCGACATGGCCACTAGGAGCAGTAAGCTTGGATGTGGAAGCTGGCACCAGGAGGATAAAGACAGAGTTCACCATAATCGACACACCCTCCCCTTACAATGTTATCATGGGAAGACCATGGTTACATGCCATGGGGGCTGTTCCCTCAACGCTACATCAGCTATTGCGGTTCCCAATAGAGCATGGGATAGAGGAGGTCAGAGGGGATCAGCTGCAGGCAAAAAACTACTCCATGGTAGCAATGAAATCCACCTGCAGCATACAAGAGCCAGAAAGGACAGAGATCGAAGACGAGGACGTGAAAGTCATAGAAGACGTCGGCAAAGAGCCAGCCGAGAAGAGTGAAGAAGCCCTAAAGAAAATCCTCGTCCAGTAGGGGGATGAAGAACGCTTCTTCCTTCTTGGCTCGGGCTTAGCCGAAGAATACGAAAGAAAACTGGAGACTTTCTTAAGAGCAAACATCAAAGTGTTTGCCTGGACGCCTTACGAAATGCCAGGCATTGATCTTGAGGTCACTTGCCATAAACTGAACGTGGACAAGTCGGTAAAACCCGTAATCCAACGGGCAAGGGGACCAACGTTGATACATGTTGAGGCAGCGGAAGAGGAAGTAGACAGACTTCTTGAGGCCAGAGCCATTCGAGAGGTAAATTATCTGACATGGCTATCGAATACAGTAGTGGTGAAGAAAAAGAATGGTAAATGGAGGGTCTGCATGGACTTTACCAGCCTGAACAAGGCCTGTCCCAAAGACAGTTTTCCTTTACCCAAGATTGACCAACTGGTGGATGCCACTTCAGGGCATGGAAGGATGAGCTTCCTGGATGCCTACAGGGGATATCATCAGATAGCTATGGACCCGCCAGACGAGGAGAAGACTACGTTCATCACCCCAAAAGGGCTGTATTGCTACAGAGTGATGCCTTTTGGGTTGAAAAACGCAGGAGCAACTTACCAGAGATTGGTAACTAAGATGTTCAAACATCTAATTGGCAGAACAGTGGAAGTTTACATCGATGACATGGTCGTGAAGACCAAAGAACCTGAGGGTCATCTAGCCAACCTAAAAGCAGTTTTTGATATCCTCAAAACATATCGGCTCCGACTCAATGCATCGAAATGCGCATTTGGAGTTGGATTTGGTAAGTTCTTGGGGTACTTGGTAACCAGAAGGGGCATTGAGGCCAACCCAGATCAGATCAAGGCCATCATATAACTGAAAATCCCCACATCAGTGAAACAAGTACAGATGTTGACGGGAAGGGCCGCAGACCTGAATAGGTTCATAAGTAGAAGTTCTGACAAATGCAAACCCTTCTTCAGCTTAGTGAAAAAGGCCACAAACTTCTTATGGACAGAAGAATGCAAAGTCGCCCTGGCCGACTTGAAGAAATATCTGACCATGGCTCCAGTTCTCACAAATCCAGAACCTAGAGAGGAGTTGTTCCTGTACTTAGCAGTTTCAGAACACGTGGTAAGCGCAGTGGTAATTCAAGAAGAAAAATGGGAACAAAGGGCTGTTTACTATGTAAGCAAAACCCTCGCGGATGCAGAAACCAAATATTTGCCCTTGGAGAAGTTAACGCTGGCCTTAGTAATGGCTTCAAAAAAGCTGAACCATTACTTTCAAGCCCACAAAATTGTGGTGCTAACTGAACATCCTTTGAAATCCTTGTTGCAGCAGGGAGATCTGACAGGCAGAATAGCCAGATGGGCAGTGGCCTTGGGCCAGTATGACCTGGAATACAGACCCAGAACAGCAATCAAAGGACAAGTCTTGGCCGACTTCGTGGCCGAGTTCACACCAGGGTCCACTGCACATCAGGCTCCGTTAAGCCGAGGTGAACGAGGTCCAAGCGAACAAAGAGGAGCCCAACCGAAGGCGATAGAACAAAGGAAGGAAGAAAAACTCAGGCCCTGCAGCATTTACATCGGCAACTCTTTTCGACTGTTTGTTGATGGGAGTTCAAACCGACAAAGTGCGAGGGCAGGAGTAGTACTGGTATCCCCAGATGGGCAGATACTAGAACAATCCATTCATTTGGGGTTCAAGGCCTCAAACAATGAAGCAGAGTATGAAGCACTGATTGCAGGACTGAAACTGGCAGCAGCAGTAGAAGCAGATGAGGTGATAGTCTTCTGTGACTCCTAGCTTATAGTCAACCAAACAACGGGCGAGTTTGCAGCCTGAGATGAAAGGATGTCAGCCTACACAAATGAGGTCAACAGGTTGGTGGCCTTGTTTCAGAATTGCCGACTACATCAGGTTAGCCGAGATGATAACAGTCACGCTGATGCACTGGCCAACCTAGCTAGTGCAATACAACCTGGAAAAGCAAGGACAATATTGGTTCACTACTTGTCGGGCCCAAGCATCGAACCACTGACCACAGAGCGTGAAGCAATGTGTGTGGACATGGGACCAAGCTGGATGGATGCAATAGTACCATTCCTGAAAGAAGGAAAATTGCCAGATGATCACAAAGAGGCACACAAGATCAGATTGAAGCCGGCAAGATTCAGTCTGACAGCAGAGAGACATCTCTACAGAAGATCCTTCACTGGACCCCTTTTGAGATGTGTACATCTGTAGACGTGCCCCGAACGTCCCCGGAGAAAATCCCATTTTGTTCATATGGGCTCACTACAGTTCGAACTCAAATGTCACGGTTCTGAATCTAATCTCGCAAAGTGCAATGCAAGACCGATAAATCACCAAAGAGTCCGAATTCGGCAAATCGTTTTAAAAAACTGATTTTTAGAAAGAAGTGCCAAACATGGACTGCTTTGCTAGATACAGAGTTGCCACCTAAATATTTTATTTTGGGAGAATTTAGGAAACCCTGACTCGTGCCTAAGGCCACGTGTCCGTCATCACTAAAGTTACCTCGGCTTGGAAACTTGGGTACGATAGGGGAAGGTCATGCAATGAGCACCCCCGCTCGCCCGATCAAAGATCGGCCACTACTAAACATGATATCTTGTTTTTGAAAACACATGTGCTCTTATTCTAGATATTAACCTAGAATTACTATGTGATGCGCGCAACATACAAGTATAGACTAGATCGCCTGATTTGGAACAATCCATCGCATATCGGTTTGTTTGGAAATGGTTTGAAACATGCTACTCGCAAGTAGGCTAAAATGCGGATTTCGATGAATTATTCCAACTCAAGCAACCCAACCTTCACCCACAGGCATTCAGGCAGTTATATCACATAAGCACATAGCCTTATGGTAAGCATGCTATCATGGCAGTCACTTACACACATGCAAGGATGCTAAAGCATAAATACTTACCGAGTACTCCGAGCCAAAGAAAGAAGCTAATTAGAAAACATGCATGAATCCTAACTATGCTGAGATGCCTAATGCAACACATGCAAGAATGCAACTAAGATAGGCTCGGCTATTCTAAGATGGCATATGAGATGCAACAATCGATACATGTATTTAACTTGGAATTGAAATATGATGCAGTTAGCATGATGCGCCGAGCCCGATGCATGCAATACAGATGAATGAATGCAAACATGAGAATATATAGATGCTAATTGAAACATGCCCTAAAACTAACCATCATAAGCTGGTAAATAAAAGGGAGAAAGACGTGGGGTTGGAAGACATACATCATACACACGCACACTTATTACAGAGTTTGCCCTCTCGCGGAGGGTCCGAATGAATAGTACAGAATAAACTAGCTAATCTAAGCTAATTAAACTAATTATTACACAACATTAATTAATTAACTAGCATGCAAATTAAATAAAATGGACTGCCTCAGCTCTGTTCTGAATGATAGGGATGCATGCATGCTCAAGTCGCCTTGTCGGGAAATCCATCGCGATGTCTCGATTTGCCTCTGTTTGCAACTGGTCCCAGAACACTATACAAAGCTCCAGAAGGCTGCTGACCAATTTTTGCTGCTGGTTTCTGGTTTGCTGCAACAGAGAGCGAGAAAGGGGCATGGCAAAGTATTTCCAACATATGTGTGCATGACCACTCTCCCCATCATTGCACAAGCTCCAAGGAGTGTAGTCCTCGATCCTTGTGCCACCAATCATGCATCTCGATGCATGATGGCCGAGGAGTCAGATTGCACGACTCGATGTAAAATGAATGCACATATAAACATAACAAGGCCTAAACTCCGTCATGGGTAAACCAGAGTGTCGGTGACCGAGAATCGAGGCACGTTTCGTCACTTGGAGTACGAAACGTCCCTCGTTTCCCGTGTTTGGACTAAACCCTATTCCGAACACAATGCAATATTCATGGCATACACAATACAACTAGCATGCAACCCTAAACGCAATGCAACCTATTCATGCTAGCATGCAAAGGATGATATGCAAACATGTAACTAGCATACACAATGCTATGAACTAAGAATGGCATACTCAATGCACGTGAACTATATGGCATACGCAATGCACATACGAAGATGGACGTGCACGAAGACATGAACAAGGCATACACAATGCGACGATCAAGCATGCGACAACATGGATATGGCATACATAATGCAAGATGGACTTAAACTAAAATGAATGGGCCTTAGCCACAATCAAATCAGTGGCCATACATGATGAAAATGAAGCAACAACACACATGCAAACATGCACAAATGCAAGGGACCAAACCTAAGGCACAAAGTGCAACTCCACCAAAGCTTGGTAAGCATGAAATACGGCATACAATCACATATTTTCCAGCTCTGAAATGACATGCAAGATGGTCCCGAATCATGCAAACAGCTCACACAATGCATGCTAGATGACCCAAATACCGAAACTAGTGAAGTGGATTACACTATAGGCATGCAAAGCAATACTCAAATGGCCAAACCAGCCCCAAACAGTCCCTATGTAGGCCAAAACAGTAGCAAATATGGACTAAAATGATGGCTCGCAAAGCATGGAAATAAAGCTCATGCAATGGCCCAAAAATGAGGCATACAAGCACAACTCTCAAACGCATTTAAAGAGGGGAAAACATGGAAATATGGCACAAGTATAAGCTCTAAAATATGATTCACAATGATGCCAAAATATGGAAACACCTCAAAATACGCATGCAATAGGCTTCAAAACTCAAAGCTAGGCAAGGGTATTGAACTACAACCATGCATAGCAAACATCATTCGACCATGAGGCCCAAAACCAGAGCTAAGGCAGTCCAAAACATGCACAAAATCAGTTTAAGGCATGGCCAAAAAGTGCTAGAATCGAAGGCCAAAATAGCATGCAATGTAAGATAGTAAAGAGGATTTGCACTACAAGCATGTGAGGCAATCAAGAGGCCACTAAACCAGCAAAAGTCAGAGGTATGCAATGCCAAATAAAGCCCAAAAACCCACTGAAACATGGTTAATGCATGCAAGAATGAGATGCTCCTTTGATATGCTATGAAGAGGGTTATTCTACACATGCAAGATGGACATCCAATATGGCAAAAAAAGCTCTGGACAGAGCCTATGCAGTTCCTAAAACTCCTCAAAAATGGCCTGAAACATGGCTTGGAAGCATGCAAATGGAGGCACCTTTGTAAGGCCAAAAATGCTAGAAAACAAAACAAGGAGAGAGAGGGTCACCCCTCTCTGATTTTGGCACTCAAAACAGCATGCTAGCCACTGAAAATCCACTGGATTTTAGTGGCTAAAAGGCCAAACAAAGGCCCACACAAATGCTCTAAGGCATGGCTCAAAACAAGGTAAAATGAAGTATGCAAGGGGGTAAATGACCCCCAACAGAAAAATGATCTTTAAAAAACATGTTAAGGGCCTCAAAGTAAGACTTTTTTCAGTTTACACCAAAGCTCAAATATGCTTGCAAGTATAGCTAAAAGATGAAGCAAAATAAAACTCAAAAGAGGGAATAGGGTGTTACCCTTGTAGCTCAGCAACTCCAGCAGCTTATGGACCAAAAATGCAGCTCCTTAGGACCTCTCAAGACCCTCCAAGAATCTTAGGTTGGTGTTGGAGGTGTTAGGCTAAGAGGTAGTGTGCAAAGGGGCAAGAACTTAGCACTTTTGAACACAAAATATAGAGACAGGGAGGAGATGTATGTGTGTATGCTTCAGCCAAATTCAGAACCCTCTACAAGGAAGGGGAGGCCTTCCTTTATAGAGCAAAGGGGCCAAAGCTTCTCCTAGAAGCCAAAAACCAAGGGCAAAGATCCTCCATACTTGTGTATGGAGGATCCAGTCAGTGCCCTCCAGCTGGCACAGCTGGCAACAACTCACTGAGACAGAAGTGATGGGAGTAGGCCGACCAGTTCAAGTGGTCGGCCGACCACTTGCCCTGGTCGGCCGACCAGGGTCAAAAGGGTCAAGTCTCAAAAGATGGTCGGCAGCCTCCTAGGGTGGTCTCCTCACTCAATGCAAGCTAGTGGTATGGTGGGAGACAAATAAATGTGGCTCAAAAGTCAGGGAGACCAGCTACCTGACAAGAAAAATCAGCTGGCGGAAAAAAGTGGTCTCCAAGGAGAAAAGGTGGTCTCCCACCCTTGTACCACCTTCCAAACAATGAAAATAGGGTCCATGCCAAAAATGAACCAAGACGGATGCAAAACGAGGGCTCGGGGGCCAAAACGTGCAGCCGAGTGCCCCAAAAACTGACTGTTAAGCATCGAAAGTGGCGTGCAACCACGAAGGTGGTCTCCCGGGCCATAGTGTCCATCTAGAGAGAGGAAACAAGGTGTGTGCCAAAAACCGGAGCAAACGGAGAAAGTTAAGTGGTCCCAAACCGAGGCGCACAGCCGACGGCTCCAAAAATAAAAAACTGGTCTCCAAACGGGAACAGTGGTCTACGACCACGAAAAGTATCCTACGGCCACTGAGAGATGGTCTACGAGACCTCTCCCTCCCTTCGGGAAGAGAAAACAGAACCTGGTTCGCAAACCGAGGCAAAACACAAAAGAGTCCCGAAGTCCGGAGGCAAGGCTCTCAGCCGAGACTCCGTAACCTCAAAACGAGCACAACATGCGCAGTCACCGAGCGTTCAATCGATGACGTCTGAGTCTTAAGGTCGGTCAAAAATGGGGTGTCTACAGTTGCCCCTCTTTGACAGAACTCGAAAGTCATAAGCGACGGGAGTGAATGTCAAAGCCCAGAGACGACCCATTTTTGACAAGGCCGAAGACTTAGACAAACAGGCGAGATAAACAAGAGATGGGCCCGCAGGCTGGGGCAAAATGCAAAACGACATGCACAAAGTCGAACGTAACTCATGATCATGCAAAGCAGCAAACTGTAATGAAGCAAATATTCACAATAAATGCAACAGTTTTTAAGCAAGAATGCAAAGCAAAACTACATTTCATGCAGTAAGGATGTAAGAGAATTACAATTCTTGCGATGTCTCACACGGAGAAGATACAATACCTGTCCAATTCGTCTGGTCGCACCAGCTTCAAATGAACCGTACATACAATATCGTGCCTGCAAAAGAGTGAAACCTAACAGGCACAACATAGTTAGCAACATATGTTCAACGCTATATCAAACACAGACAAACATGGCGCCAGTGAAAAAGTACATCGTAATGCAAGAAGAAATGTGCGCGACAACGCAAGTTAAGCATAGAGGTATGACGATACCAGTGAAACGTGCACAATAATGCAAGCGATGCGCATAATAATGCCAGTAAGATGCGCAAGAAGGCGCGAACAATGTAATGCACTAACAAGTGCAGGTAAGGTGCGCGAGAAAGTGCGGACACGTTCAATGCAAGAGATACAAGCATTTTCTATGCAAGATGAGAGCATGTAATGAAATGCACAGGATAGTGTGATGCGTAAGAAAGCGCAAGTGTAAACTGCCCAAAACAATGCGATGCGCAAGAAAGCGCGAGTGATAAACCGCACAAAACAGTACGATGCGCAAGAAAGCGCGAGTGTAAACTGCACAAAACAGTGCGATGCGCAAAATAGGGCGATAAAATGCATGCACAATGCAAGACTTGGCACACAGCTTACGACATAGCATTCCATTCATTTAGCACACAGCTCACAACACAACACTTTGTTTGTTTGGCACATGGCTCACAACATAATATTTTGTTCATTTGGCACGTAGCTCGAAACACAGCACTCTGTTTATCTGGGCACACAGCTCATTTCGGGGCACACAACACATTTCAGGCACACAGCAGATCTTGGGCACATAGCTCATCTTGGGAGCACACAGCTCATTTGGGGCGCACGACTCATTTTTCGAGCACACAGCTCATTTGGGGCACACGGCTCATTTGGGGCACACAGCTTATTCTGAACACACAGTTCATTTCGGGCACACAGCACATTTTGGGGCACGTAGATCATTCTGAACACACAGTTCATTTCGAGCACACAGCATATTTTGAACACATGGTTCATTTCAGGCACACAGCTCATTTTTCGGGCACACAGCTCGTTTTCGGGCACGCAGCTCATTTTTCGAGCACACAGCTCGTTCTTTCCAGGCACACAGCTCGTTTCGAGCACACGACTCATTTCGGGCACACAGCTCATTTCAGGCACACGGCTCATTTTTCAGATTTCTTCGAATGGCGGATCACGACAGAGGTCCTCTATATGCCGGGCACGAGCCAGACATCATGTCCTTGCCTCCAAGAGTTCGGCCTTTCGATCCCGAGAGGTATCGTCCTCAGGAGCACGTCCTACCTCCCGCCACTTTCTACCATTTTACTGATTTTGATCGACGAGCACCCGCGGATCTATTGCTACGGGAGCCGGAGTCTCGCCTCTCTCACCAGGCACGAGAGGTATGTACTTCATTTTTACATTCTCTGCAATGTATTCTGCATTTCTTGCACATTTCCTGTTTTCGCTATATATGTTCATCTACTCATTCTGAACACATTCACACACCATCCGGTCCACCTAGCATACAGCTTATGTATAACCAGACTTTGCTCGTTTTAGCACACAGCTCACAACACAGAATTCTGTTGAGTTGGCACACAGCTTGTTCTGAACACTCAGTCTATAACACATCATTCTGTTTGCATTTTTGAACACACAGCTCAAGCACTTGAATTTCTGAACATGCAGCTCATGCTTTTGGTTGTGAACACGCAGCCCATATTTTTGAAATCTGAACACACAACTCAAACTTTTGTCGTGAACACGTAGCCCACATTTCTAAAATCTGAACACGCAGCTCAAACTTTTTGTCGTGAACACGCAGCCCACATTTTTGAAATCTGAACACACAGCTCAAACTTTTTGTTGTGAACACGCAGCCCACAATTTTGAAATCTGAACACACAACTCAAACTTTTTATCGTGAACACGCAGCCCAAACTCTTGTCGTGAACACGCAGCCTACAGTTTTTGAAAGTTGAACACGCAACCCAAACTCTTGATGGTGAACACACAGCCCACAGTTTTTGAAAGTTGAACACGCAGCCCAAACTCTTGATGGTGAACGCACAGCCCACAGTTTTTGAAAGTTGAACACGCAGCCCAAACTCTTGTAATTTGAACACACAGCTCATTCACTTCATTTTGAACACGCAGCTCACACATTTCAATTCTGAACATGCAGCTCATACATTTTCATTTGCACGCAGCTCATTCTTAATTCTGAACACGCAACTCATAAATTTTAATTTCTGAACACACAGCTCATTCACTTCATTTTGAACACGCAGCTCACACATTTCAATTCTGAACACGCCGCTCATTTACTTCACTTTGAACACGCAGCTCACTCATTACAATTCTGAACACGCAGCTCATATATTTTCATTTTTTTGAACACACAGCTCATAACACAACACTGCTCGATCTGAACACACGGCTCATAACACAGTATTCTTTTAATTTTGAACACACAACTCATTCTGAACATACAGGATGCGATGACGGAACTTGCAAAAGTTGAAATAAACTTAGATGCCCGACATTTCCCTTTTTTCTTTTGCTTCGAAGTCTAGAACCTATATAGCTTCGGGTAGGTCCTGGTTTTACTGTCCCATATGACCCGGGTTGAACCCTGCGGTTTTTGAAAGAACAAAATCTTGTTTTGCACCAATATGGAGAACGACATGGCACTCTGTGCACGAAACAATTTTTTGAAATTGAGAGTGAGGATAAGTTCTCAACTGGGTATTGAGCCTACGACTGAACACAGCACACCACGACTCAACAACAAAGAGAAAGACAAGGTAAGACAACCTAAACACATCTATAGACACCTGAAACGACTCAAAACAAGAATCGAGACAAACAAAACGATTGACACGACACATAGACGTGTTCCAATGGCAAGAGACCTCTTAGTGCACGAGGAGCTAGTTTCTTCGGGTATTATTCCCCATCCTTTCTTATTTGTGATTCTCACATCACTCGGCCCTCAAGCTCGATTTTTCTCTCAAAACCTTTTTCTCGCTTTTCCTCTCAGCGTACATCTCTCTATTCTTTAATCTCTCATTTTTCATCCCTTCCCAGGGTGGTTGATGGATAAACAGGAAGTTGTGGGCTCTTACCCCTGGTATTCTGTTAGATTCTCTTCTTCTGCTCACAATAGTGAACTTTCCCACAGAGGGGTTACGCTACAACTGAGTGTGTAACAAATTTGCAGCTGACATCGGTTGATGATGTTCTGCTGGGGAGTTTGGACATGATCAAATGTGTCCAGAAGAGGGAGTGGAATATCTTGATCCATTCCAGTTCATGCTTCGCACTTGGCTTGATACCTCGTTGCTTGGAGGATGTTGAGAGCTTTTTGCCCTTTTGCGGTCAGCTTCAGTGGTGCCCTTTTCCGGCAGGTACGATGCCCTTTCTGGCAAGTGCGTTGACAAAGGGGAAAAGACAGAAAACCTGACTCAACTGTGCCCCTAGTTCATCATTTTGACCATTTTTTTGTTTTTTTGCTTCTGCTAAAACAATTTTAACCAAAATGAGAGTTAGATTAACACGCTTGTTCGATTTTCTGATTTGAAATCATGCAAGTTAGGTTATGAGCACTGAAAATTTTCCTTTTTTGGGTCCAAGAAATGGTCCAGTTTTAGAAAAATGGAATAATTTTCGAGAGAATTAGTCAACCTCATTAAAAATTCTCAAAAAATATTTTTGCAAATGGCCACTGCTCGACCAACGCAGAATTTACTCTTGAGATGTACAACCTCAGATCAAAACAAATGGAAAATTGTCCCTTGTCTGAACGGCACTGCATGGCAACTGAAAGTTGCCCCTAGTCTGAATAGCATCGCAGCACTACACGGCAATGGAAAGTTGCCCCTAGTCTGAATAGCGCCGCAGCATGTGGCAATTAGTCCTCACACTCGACCAAATTCTCAGATACAGAGAAGACAAAGATGACCAGAACCATCACATGGACACAGTCGAATTTGAAGTGTTTTACGGCTGGACTTTAGAATGAAGTTGCCTATGTATCCCAAAGATGGGAATCAAGCCTTACGTAGTTCGGGTAAGGTACACTCGGGTATTAACCTCTCCTTTTGCACTCTAACTTTTGCCAAGGCCGCCCTTTTTGGGTTTTCAACCTTGCGAGCTTTGTTCTTTTTTCTTTTCAATTCTTTTCATTTCTTTTCTTCTTTTTTCTTTTTCATCTTTTCTTTTCATTTTCTTCATTTTTCTTCTTTTCCCTTTTTTTTATTCTTTGCATTTTTTTTTTTGTTCTTTTTCTTCTTTTTCTTGCTCTAACTTTTGTCTGGGTCGCCCTTCCGGGTTTTCGGCCCAGCGAGCCTCTCAAGGGTAAAAGTGTAGCTTTGTCCATGTCAAATGGTTTTGAGATCCTGAAGTCATCTGAATCCAGGAGAATGGCTGCTGTTCGCTGATGATGCAGGAGTCCATCCAATGGGGGGCTAAATTTTCCCCTGGTGTTGTGGATAGGAACTCGGTTATCCTTCAGCAGTACTTTCTTCTTTCCTCCCTTCTGAGATTTGGCATTCTTGCTAATCTTTGTTAGCTTGAGAAACAACCCAATTTTTTTGACTCTTCGAGCACCTTTGACATTTTTGCCCCTAGTTTGAGGGGTGCTTCTGATCTAGCTTTGCAAGCTTCTTTTTACGACATCTGATCTTCTTGATCTGACTTCCCTGCCCTTAGTTCGAGGGCTGCTTCGAATCTGGCCACACAGGCCTCACATTGTAGTTGACCGTTGAACATTCTGAATTCAAGTTCAAGGTTTGAAAGTGAGGGGTCGAGTCTCGAAGCTGAGAGCGATCCTAGGCTGCACAATCTCAAGAGTGATCTCACACAAGTCTTCGCAGGACCGTGCAAAATATTTTTTGAAATCTTTTAAGAAAGCGACTAGTCGCTCGAGCTGAAGACAGTGTAGAACCAATCTGGATAAAGCCAGGATCCTTCTCAGTACTCACATTAATAAGCATGATCTCAATCATTAAGGGCTTAGCATGCCTCTCTTTCTCCCAATTGATCAAATTTTTGCAAATCTTGAGGAATTCCTTCCTCTTCGTTTTCATCACAACGTTCAAAAAGTTTTGAAAAAAACTCAGGTCAATGCAATGACTTAAAGGGCACAGAAGAAGTAGGTGAAAATGCACTGTCATTTCATTCAAACTTCTGGCACATCCGGCTTAAGGCGAGAACAAGCACAAAAGCATGAAAAACCACTGCTGTTTTCAGAACTGTCTGCACAATTGGCTCCAAGGCAGGAACAGACTCAAAAAGAAAGCAAAGAGACAAACACAAAACAAAATAGTGACATCCGAGGTAACATCCCGGAATCACTCGACTCCTATACAACAGGACCGACTCGATACAACAAGACAGACCTTAACAAAAAGACTGACTCAAAACAAAGAGACAGACTCAAAACAACACAACTAAACTGACCTAAATACCCAAGTCAGAAACCACAAAACTAGCATTCGCAAATGCTCAAAACAGTGTGTGCCATACGCCATATTTGAAGTAAATAGAGCGCAGTCCGCAGGTGGTTCAACCCTTGATTACATCACATTATCTTCCAGGTTCACTGATCCAGTGACGATGGACTTTGCTGAGCTCGGCGGGAGGATAACCCCGTTGTTAAACAGATCCTGTACTTCATGGCGAAGACGGAAGCAATTGTTGGTGCTGTGACCGGTCTGTTGATGGTACGCACAGTACTGGGTAGTATCATGACCTGGTGGAAGATGAGCAGGGAGGGGCCGAGGCTCGAGGGGTTTAAGATGCCCCTTTTCAGCAAGGATTTGCAGTGCCTTGGACAAAGGCATGTAGAGGGCATAGAAAACCCTACGACCTCGGGGTAGATACTTCGAGGTTTGTGAATTTTTGCCGGACACACTGGCAAAAGGGTCAGCAGGTGCTGACTTGGTTTTCTGATCTTTTCCGGGTGCAGGGTTAGGGTTGAAAGGAACAGTTTTGGCACGGCGGTCTTTCTCCCGATTTTCCCCTTGGCTTGAACTGCTTTCACTCTGAGTGGGGAAAGTGTCATCCACAATTTTTACGGCAATAGCGAGCACCTGTTGTTTATTCAGTCCTCCGGCTTTCAAAGCCTCAACAGCCCACAGGAGTTGTTCGTAGGGATCGGTGTCTACCTTCACCTTGTTCTTACCACTCGCCTCAGCTTGGTAGAAGGTTTGGGTTGCTACATCAGAGCGGAGCCCCGTTGTTGTCGACATGCCACTGCTGGAACTTGGGATGGCTTCAGGTTGGCTGAGCTCAATTACAATTCGCCCCAATAGCGGGGGCTCTTCCGGCATGAAATTCCCAGCATACAATGCAGTCGGTGGCGGAGCCGACATTCCGTAGGCTAAATCAGCCACAAATCTCTAAAGATCGCCAATCATTCCATCAGCTCAAAAGTGGTAGGCTCACGGGTTTGAAATAACTGGGGTTCCCAGATTGGACGTGCGGCCGGTGACCAAGGAGGGTGCTGCATTTCAACATTAGTTTCACCTTGCATGGTGATTTCCTGGTTTAGTGCTGCTGCCGTGACCACAAATTCTTCCGAATTTTGGGTCATCATAAGTCTGTTAAACAGAACGGAGGTGATGTGACTGGTAGCTGACGGATTTGACGAACTAGTGAGCCTGGACTGGCCCCTTTCTGCCTTGCCTCAGCGAAGGAGAATGCTGGTTGCTCTGAACCGAATCTTTGAACCTTGAAAGAGAAAACATACAGTGTCTCAGCCCAATTTCACCAGAACAGACATAAGCATAGCTGAATAACTGTATTCGACCACTGATCACTATTTCCCAAATTACTGCCCCAATACTAAATTTGATACCCGCAGATATAACTGATTCTCAAAACATTGATGCCCGCAGGCCTGATACCCAAACTCGCAAACTGATACATGTGTTCCTGTAGAGACACACTCTAAAAGCACATAGCAAGCAAGTGAGAGCCAAAACACCCCTATGGAGGGGTAGGGTTTCCCTGTCCTAGTTTCGCCAAGAACTAGGGCTTCACTACGCATGCAGCGGTTTCAAACAACCTATAATTGGGTAAGCAACCTGTCCTAGTTTGGAATGGTCACTACGGTTTCCGATATGCACTAGGTCGAATGGTCAAAAAGGGTGCCCCGGTGAAAACCAGGGTTTGTGTTCCCATCGTGGCAGAGCCCGTAACCGGTCAGCCTTATGGTACGCTTAGCAGATGGCAAACACAGTGTTCCTAGGCGCACCAATGCAAATGCAATGCAAAGAAACACATAAGTGTAATCAAAACAAGATATCATGAGTTCGAGTCAAGTTCTCTAACTCCCCAGTAGAGTCGCCAGAAACTGTAGACGCGCCCTGAACGTCCCGGGAGAAAATCCCGTTTTGTTCATATGGGCTCACTATGGTTCGGACTCAAATGTCACGGTTCTTAATCTAATCTCGCAAAATGCAATGCAAGACCGATAAATCACCAAAGAGTCTGAATCCGGCAAATCGTTTTGAAAAACTGATTTTTAGAAAAAAGTACCAAACATGGACTGCTTTGCCAGATACAGAGTCGCCACCTAATATTTTATTTTGGGAGAATTTAGGAAACCTTGACTCGTGCCTAAGGCCACGTGTCCGTCATCACCAAAGTTGCCTTGGCTCAGGAACTTGGGTACGATTGGGGAAGGTCATGCAATAAGCACCCCCGCTCGCCCGATCAAAGATCGGCCACTACTAAACATGATATCTTGTTTTTGAAAACACATGTGCTCTTATTCCGGTTATTAACCTAGAATTAATATGTGATGCGCGCAGCATACAAGTATAGACTAGATCACCTGATTTGGAACAATGCATCGCATATCTGTTTGTTTGGAAATTGTTTGAAACGTGCTACTCGCAAGTAGGCTAAAATGCGGATTTCGACGAATTATTCCAACTCAAGCAACCCAACCTTCACCCACAAGCATTTAGGCAGTTATATCACATAAGCACATAGCCTCATGGTAAGCATGCTATCATGGCAGTCACTTACACACATGCAAGGATGCTAAAGCATAAATACTTACCGAGTACTCCGAGCCAAAGAAAGAAGCTAATTAGAAAACATGCATGAATCCTAACTATGCTGAGATGCCTAATGCAACACATGCAAGAATGCAACTAAGATAGGCTCGGCTATTCTAAGATGGCATATGAGATGCAACAATCGGTACATGTATTCAACTTGGAATTGAAATACGATGCAGTTAGCATGATGCGCCGAGCCCGGTGCATGCAATACAGATGAATGGATGCAAACATGAGAACATATAGATGCTAATTGAAACATAACCTAAAACTAACCATCATAATCTGGTAAATAAAAGGGAGAAAGACGTGGGGTTGGAAAACATACATCACACACACGCACACTTATTACAGAGTTTGCCCTCTCGCGGAGGGTCCGAATGAATAGTACAGAATAAACTAGCTAATCTAAGCTAATTAAACTAATTATTACACAACATTAATTAATTAACTAGCATGCAAATTAAATAAAATGGACTGCCTCAGCTCTGTTTCGAATGATAGGGATGCATGCATGCTCAAGTCGCCTTGTCGGGAAATCCATCGTGATGCCCCGATTTGCCTCTGTTTGCAACTGGTCCCAGAACACTGTACAAAGCTCCAGAAGGCTGCTGACCAATTTTTGCTGCTGGTTTCCTGTTTGCTGTAACAGAGAGCGAGAAAGGGGCATGGCAAAGTATTTTCAACATATATGTGCAAGACCACTCTCCCCATCGTTGCACAAGCTCTAGGGAGTGTAGTCCTCGATCCTCGTGCCACCAATCATGCATCTTGATGCATGATGGCCGAGGAGTCGGATTGCACGACTTGATGTAAAATGAATGCACATATAAACACAGCAAGGCCTAAACTCCGTCATGGGTAAACCAGAGTGTCGGTGACCGAGAATCGAGGCACGTTTCGTCACTTGGAGTACGAAACGTCCCTCGTTTCCCGTGTTTGGACTAAACCCTATTCCAAACACAATGCAATATTCATGGCATACACAATACGACTAGCATGCAACCCTAAACGCAATGCAACCTATTCATGCTAGCATGCAAAGGATGATATGCAAACATGTAACTAGCATACACAATGCTATGCACTAAGAATGGCATACTCAATGCACGTGAACTATATGGCATATGCAATGCACATACGAAGATGGACATGCACGAAGACATGAACAAGGCATACACAATGCGACGATCAAGCATGCGACAACATGGATATGGCATACATAATGCAAGATGGACTTAAACTAAAATGAATGGGCCTCAGCCACACTCAAATCAGTGGCCATACATGATGAAAATGAAGCAACAACACACATGCAAACATGCACAAATGCAAGGGACCAAACCTAAGGCACAAAGTGCAACTCCACCAAAGCGTGGTAAGCATGAAATACGGCATACAATCACATATTTTCCAGCTCTGAAATGACATGCAAGATGGTCCCGAATCATGCAAACAGCTCACACAATGCATGCTAGATGACCCAAATACCGAAACTAGTGAAGTGGATTACACTATAGGCATGCAAAGCAATACTCAAATGGCCAAACCAGCCCCAAACAGTCCCTATGCAGGCCAAAACAGTAGCAAATATGGACTAAAATGATGGCTCGCAAAGCATGGAAATGAAGCTCATGCAATGGCCCAAAAATGAGGCATACAAGCACAACTCTCAAACGCATTTAAAGAGGGGAAAACATGGGAATATGGCACAATTATAAGCTCTGAAATATGATTCACAATGATGCCAAAACATGGAAACACCTCAAAATACGCATGCAATAGGCTTCAAAACTCAAAGCTAGGCAAGGGCATTGAACTACAACCATGCATAACAAACATCATTCGACCATGAGGCCCAAAAATCAAGCTAAGGCAGTCCAAAACATGCACAAAATCAGTTTAAGGCATGGCCAAAAAGTGCTAGAATCGAAGGCCAAAATAGCATGCAATGTAAGCTAGTAAAGAGGATTTGCACTACAAGCATGTGAGGCAATCAAGAGGCCACTAAACCAGCAAAATTCAAAGGTATGCCATGCCAAATAAATCCCAAAAACCCACTGAAACATGGTTAATGCATGCAAGAATGAGATGCTCATTTGATATGCTATGAAGAGGGTTATTCTACACATGCAAGATGGACATCCAATATGGCAAAAAAAGCTCTGGACAGAGCCTATGCAGGTCCTAAAACTCCTCAAAAATGGCCTGAAACATGGCTTGGAAGCATGCAAATGGAGGCTCCTTTGTAAGGCCAAAAATGCTAGAAAACAAAACGAGAGAGAGGGTCATCCCTCTCTGATTTTGGCACTCAAAATAGCATGCTAGCCACTGAAAATCCACTAGATTTCATTGGCTAAAAGGACAAACAAAGGCCAACACAAATGCTCTAAGGCATGGCTCAAAACAAGGTAAAATGAAGCATGCAAGGGGGTAGATGACCCCCACAGAAAAATGATCTTAAAAAACATGTTAAGGGCCTCAAAATAAGATTTTTTTTAGTTTACACCAAAGCTCAAATATGCTTGCAAGTATAGCTAAAAGATGAAGCAAAATAAAACTCAAAAGAGGGAATAGGGTGTTACCCTTGTAGCTCAGCAACTCCAGCAGCTTATGGACCAAAAATGCAGCTCCTTAGGACCTCTCGAGACCCTCCAAGAAGCTTAGGTTGGTGTTGGAGGTGTTAGGCTAAGAGGTAGTGTGCAAAGGGGCAAGAACTTAGCACTTTTGAACACAAAATATAGAGACAGGGGGAGATGTATGTGTGTATGCTTCAGCCAAATTCAGAACCCTCTACAAGGAAGGGGAGGCCTTCCTTTATAGAGCAAAGGGACCAAAGCTTCTCCTAGAAGCCAAAAACCAAGGGCAAAGATCCTCTATACACGTGTATGGAGGATCCAGTCAGTGCCCTCCAGCTGGCACAGCTGGCAACAACTCACTGAGACAGAAGTGATGGGAGTAGGCCGACCAGTTCAAGTGGTCGGCCGACCACTTGCCCTGGTCGGCCGACCAGGGTCAAAAGGGTCAAGTCTCAAAAGTTGGTCGGCGGCCTCCTAGGGTGGTCTCCTCACTCAATGCAAGCTAGTGGTATGGTGGGAGACTAGTAAATGTGGCTCAAAAGTCAGGGAGACCAGCTACCTGACAAGAAAAACCGTCTGGCAGAGAAAAGTGGTCTCCAAGGAGAAAAGGCGGTCTCCCACCCTTGTACCACCTTCCAAACAATGAAAATAGGGTCCATGCCAAAAATGAACTAAGACGGATGCAAAACGAGGGCTCAGGGGCCAAAACGTGCAGCCGGGTGCCCTGAAAACTGACTGTTAAGCATCGAAAGTGGCGTGCAACCACGAAGGTGGTCTCCCGGGCCACAGTGTCCCTCTAGAGAGAGGAAACATGGTGTGTGCCAAAAACCGGAGCAAACGGAGAAAGTTAAGCGGTCCTGAACCAAGGCACACAGCCGACGGCTCCGAAAATTTGAAACTAGTCTCCAAACGGGAACAGTGGTCTACGACTACGAAAAGTAGCCTACGGCCACTGAGAGATGGTCTACGAGACCTCTCCCTCCCTTTGGGAAGAGAAAATAGAACTTGGTTTGCAAACCGAGGCAAAACATAAAAGAGTCCCGAAGTCCGGAGGCAAGGCTCTCAGCTGAGACTCCGTAACCTCAAAACGAGCACAACATGCGCAATCACCGAGCGTTCAATCGATGACGTCTGAGTCTTAAGGTCGGTCAAAAATGGGGTGTCTACAACATCCTTCACAAGTTGAAGATTTTTTATACAAAATACAAGAAGGAATATGTGGAAGCCACGCTAGGGGGTAGATCACTTGCTCATAGGGCCATTACCCAGGGGTATTGGTGGCCCTACATGCAGAAAGATGCAGAAGCCTATGTCAAGAAGTGTGAAAAGTGTCAAAGGTTTGCACCTCTAATACACCAACCAGTAGCAGACCTAAACCCTGTATCCTGTCCTTGGCCGTTTGTCCAATGGGGCATGGATCTCGTTGGACAATTGCCCCAAGCAACTGGGCAAAGGAAGTACGTACTGGTAGCAACAGATTACTTCACCAAGTGGATAGAAGCTGAACCCCTTGCCAAGATTCGAGACGTGGATGTAAAGAGCTTCATATGGAAGAACATCATCACCAGGTTTGGGATCCCAAGAGCACTCGTTGCTGACAATGGAACACAGTTTGACAGTAAGCTAATCAAGAGCTTTTGTGGAAAGTTCAAAATTAAGAATTATTTTTCCACCCCAAGTTTTCCTTAAAGCAATGGACAAGCAGAAGCATCCAACAAAGTCATCTTGGAAGCAATTAAGAAGAGGCTGCAAGCAGCAAAGGGAAAATGGGTGGATGAACTGCCAAGTGTACTCTGGGCATATCGGACTATACCGAGAAGATCAACTGGGGAATCCCCATTTGCCATGGCTTATGGCACCGAAGCAGTCATTCCTCTAGAAGTCGGCATCCCAGGAATCAGAACCCAGGGAGTAGAGAATGGGACTAATGATGTATTATTAGTCCGAGATCTAGATCTGCTAGAAGAAAGAAGGGAGAGAGCTGCAATTCAGCTGGCAGCATACTGGCAGCAACTTGCCAGGGCTTATAATAAGAACGTCAACCCAAGGGAGTTTCAAGTCGGTGACCTCGTCTTGAGAAAAGTTCGTTGGCAACAAGAAGGATCCCAGAGAGGGCAAGCTTGGCCCAAATTGGGAGGGACCCTATAGAATCATCTCGGTATTGGGCAATGGGGCATATCGACTTGAAGATAATGAGGGCAAAGAGTTGCCAAGGCCCTGGAATACTTGCAATTTGAAATTTTTTTATCATTAGATTTTCTTGTTCTTTTTTATTTGCCGAAATAATAAATACAATTTTAGCTTGATTCTTCTTTTACACTTGTGACTAATACGATACTTGCCGATGTTTCTGGAATACATGCATAATGAGAACCCAAGTGGAACTTAAGTTCACATTAGGGGGCAGAGAGTTGGAAAATGGTTTTAACACTTGTTGAAATTTGTGAAAAATTTACAAGTTGAAGTTAAACGGAGAAAATGGTTTTAACACTTGTTGAAATTTGAGAAAAATTTACAAGTTAAAGTTAAACCGAGATCATGTTTAACATTTGTTGAAATTTGTGAAAAATTTACAAGTTGAAGTTAAACCGAGATCATGTTTAACACTTGTTGAAATTTGAGAAAAATTTACAAGTTGAAGTTAAACTGAGATCATGTTTAACACTTGTTGAAATTTGGGAAAAATTTACAAGTTGAAGTTAAATCGAGATCATGTTTAACACTTGTTGAAATTTGAGAAAAATTTACAAGTTGAAGTTAAACCCAGATCATGTTTAACACTTGTTGAAATTTGTGAAAAATTTACAAGTTGAAGTTAAACTAAGGTTATGTTGAACACTTGTTGAAATTTTTGTGAAAAATTTACAAGTTGAGACCAAAGTTGTACCAAAAGAAGTACTTATGTACTTGCCGAGGTAAACCATTGGTTTGTGTAATCGAGATGTATCACCCCAAGAAAGTTGCACAGACTAAGGTGTATATTGAAGATATCCAAATTGATTCCAAGTATAGTCGTATAAAGAAGACAAACATACAAGCATTCGAAAAAAGAAGTTGTATTTATATTCAAAAGAAGGCACATCGGCCATGTGAAGAACTAAACATTGTTCCAAGGAAAGAAAAAAGTACAAAACTAAGATTTTTCAGTGCCACTAGCAGGTTGGGTCTGGAGCTCGGAAGACTGCTGAGAAGACACATCGGCCGCCTTTTCAGCCGCAAGCTCGGCATCTATCTCTTGGAGGGTTTGGTCGAGGCTCTTGTCGGCGATAGGCACATCCGATGTTGCCTTTTCAGGAGTAGCCTCCTTAGGGACCTCCTCACCCTCCTCATCTTGAGTCAAGTCTAGGACTTGCTCATTTGAAGTGGGGGACTTGGCCCCAGCAGCTTCCTTTGACTTCCTCACCAAAGCTTCCTCCTCAGACTCAGAATCGTCGTCGGATTGGCTTGGAGTTGGGGGGAATGGCAGGGGGAGGACATCGGTGTTCCTGAGGGGGGAGTCCTCGGGGACTTCAAGCTTTTTTAGAAGAGACATCCAACCAAGGGTGAAACCCTTGTTGCATGCCTGTTTCACCTGTTTCTCGTAGTCTGCCGTAACATGAGCCACCCCCTTAGCGTATGCCTTTTTGTCTGCGGCCTTGCCCTCGGCAGCTTTGGTGGCCAAGGCATCTTGAAGTTCTTTCTAGGCCTGGGTTGTCTTTTCCTCGGCCTCTCTCTTTTCGGCCTCGAGAACCTTCTTGATGGCCTCCGCAGCTTCTGCTCTCTCCTCGGCCTCATCTTTGGCCTTGACGGCTGCCTCGGCTTGATCTGATAAAGTTTTCATTATTCCCTCAGTCTTTTTGCTGGCCTTCTGCAGACTAGCAACCTCCCTAGTCTTGTCAGCCAATGCCTTCCTTGTCTCAAAAGATTGCATTAAGAAGGAGTGAGCGTGCTGGATTGCCTGAAGAAAAATGGACAGAGCAGAAGTTATTAGAAAATTTTCTAAGTATGGAAAAAAGAAAGAAAGAAAAATTATCGAATAAAAGGGCTTACTTTAGTAGAGTGCTGCAGCATCAAGGCGAAGTTTTCATACTCAGTCATCTCGGCGTTGCGGTTGAGATCCCTAGGGAGGAGCAAGGTTGTAGTAAGGGCAACACCGACGTTGACGTCATCGGCACTATCATTAACAAAGACTGGCCTGTCCTCCAAAGTAATGGGTGGAGCCCAGGGGGCACCAGCCTTCATGGAGCCCGACGCTGTGGCTGACTCTGACCTCGGCCTTTTAGACTGAGTTGATTGAGATGGTTTGGCCTCGGCAGGCCTCTTCTCGGGGACGGAGGGGGTTTTTTCGCTCGAAGCCAATTTCGAAATTGGCAAGGTATCCTCAGTGTCAATCTGAGTTACCGTTGCCTTTGCATGAGCCTTCTTTAGCCTTTTTTGTTTCAGCTTCAGAGGCTGGGTTTGTGCTGGTTGATTACCAACTTCGTCAGGAATGTTGGCTAGGACGTCTTTAGCGACTGCTTTCTGGCGGCCCATCTCAGCAGCAAAGACAGTTCGTCGTCGGCGTCGGCGTTGGAATGGTGGGATCAGTTGTGAAGCTGAGGTGGATGGCTGCTCTACTGGATCTAAGGTTGACCTTTGATCTGGCCGAGATGAGGACGCTGTTGGAGGAGTTGTGGCAGAAGGGGGAGAATGGCTTTTCTTCCTCTTTGGGACGTCGAGGAGTACCGACTTGCAGGTCGGGATAAAGTTGAGTACCAAAGGGGCTCTGCGCTTGTGGACTGGCAAATCCAATAACTTCTTCAAACCCTCGCTGGGGAAAAAGGACTTGCGGAAGCATTTTTCTGGTTGAGGAAGAGCTACAAGATAAACAGACATTAGAACAAATGAAGTATTGAAGACTTTAAAACAAATAACTATGAACACAGGACTCTTACCATTACCCTCTACAAAAACTGTTCGAGGAAGAGGGTAGAGGTGGAGGTCCTCATCTGGAGCGAACTCCCAGTTCCCCGAGGTAATGAAGTAATCATCCCCAGCTCCCTTGTTAGAGTCTGGGAGGTCGGCAACGATTTTGTACTCTGTAGACCTCGGTTTGAGGTAGTAAATATAGCCTGTATCTTTTTTGAGGCCACACATGGTGTAGCAGTATTGGATGTCGGCTAAGGTAACCCTAACATTCTCTTGTTTGGCTAAGGCTATTATACCATTTATGACTCGGTAGGAATTGATGGCAAGCTGTATTGGGTTTAATTTATAGTAGTGGATTATCTCACGAAAGAGGATGTTAAGTGGGAGCCTAAGTCCGCACTCAATAAAAGCTACAACGGGGAAGGACATAGAATCAGTCGTAGGCATGATAGAGTCATCCTCCCCGGCCAACCTCAGATGGACGTCGGCGGGGATGAAAAACTCCCGCCTAAAGTATTCTAACTTGGTCAGGGTGTCTACCCTATGCCTCCACATATCCATGATATCGGCTTGAGAGGAAGGTATGAGACTTCGAAAGGGAGTGTTTTGTGACAGTTTTGAGTGACCTCAGCTAAATCCTAAGGGGAATTCGTTTCGATTTTTCCTAAAAAATTTGTGGATTCTATAAGCAAGTCCCAAACCTAGATCTATGGAAACAAAGATTGAAGGCACGAATCTGGAAAAGACACAAAAAACAGAAAACAAGAACGTGTTTCAGAATCAAGAACAATGATGAACTATCAAGAACACTATGACAGAGTGTGTGCAAGGGTACAAGGGTACAAGGCCAAGAACAATGGAAAAAGTAAACAAATGTGTGAGCAGTATGTGAATACTCAAAAACGGATTGAGTAGAAACAGAATCGCGAAGCAACCATACTCAAAACAGATTAAACTAATCAAAGACATAAGCAAGTTCGCAAAAATGATAGAGTTCGAGGTAAAATCAAGATCTGAAGCCAGGAGAAACAGTGGCTTACCAGAAAAAGTGAGGCCGATATGGGGATCGCCGAAGTCAGACGACGGTTGCAAAAGCAACAGAGCGGTGAAAATCACGCCGAAGGAGGTGAACGGAGCAAGTTGCAGAGCTAGGAAAGCTTGAACAATGGCAGATCTTGGAGAAAAAGCTAGAAAGAGAAAAAGCTTCAGAAACGATAGTGTGAAGTGAAAAGACGAAGAGAAGGGGAAAAGTTTTGTCAAAACTGGAAACGGCAGCAGAAAGGAAATTAATATGCCTAAAACAGACGGCGCACGCAAGAGCAAATCGACTTAGTGACGCATGACGGGTACAGCCCAAAGAGAGAGCAATGCGTGGCAAAAACGGTTGGGTAGTCATGCGTGACAACTCATACATGTGACAAAACTCTTGGAGTTATTGGTTTAATGAAACAGTGACCTCAGCCATAAAGAATATCTCGGCTAAACAACTCAAAATGAACTAAAGTTATTGGTCCTAAAAACCTTGGTGAAACAGACTATAGGACCTGATGATATGAAGCCGATGTATTGGATAATAAGGAAAGATCGCCGACATTCACGATATAGGTTCCATCACCTCAAGATGCTGAGGTAATAGAACCTAGGGGGTAATTGTGGGGATATATTTTCTAAGTACCAACATGTGGCCAAGGTGATGTCGACGTGTCAGCCGAGGTGCCACGTGTCCTGGTCGTGACGTCGAGGTTATCTCGGCTAGGCCGAGGTTATCTCCGAAGATAACGGAATCCGGGATAAGCGGCTAAGGGACAAGAGTCCTAGAATGAGAAAGGAACTCAACCTGGATAAGGATAAAGCTCTTAGGGAGTTTATCTTTATCTATTGGAGAGTCCAGGATAAGCACTGAGCAGAAGTCCATTGAAGCTAGGCTTCTACTAGGACTAGGATTGAGTTGGCTATAAAAGAGAGGCACCCCCAATGGGTCTAAGGTACGCAATTTATATTCAGAACAGTGAGTTTAGCACTATTGATTATCTTTGAGAGATATTTGATTACTGACTTAATCATCGGAGTGCCCCCGGGTGGACGAACCACCGACAGAATCTCTTCTTTCTGTTGCAGGTCATTTAGGCGCCATCTATTCTGCCAGTGCTTTCCAGCTGAATACTGAGTTGGCAGTGTGGTCAGAAATTCACTCACACATGTAGTATTAGTGAACAAATAGATTAGGGTTAGTTAAGTTGGTCAGAATCTTTAAATCTCATTAAAAAGGTCAAGGGTAATTCTTCCCATGCATAAGCATGCAAGACTCCCGATCAATTCTCTCAAGTCAAGCTCTTCAACGTACTAAAAAGTAGAATTAAAAAAATACTATAATTCATAAAGAAAGAAAAAACTAAGAAAATTTGTAACGCCCTCAAAATAACAACATTGAACCCATCAATAAAGACATTCATTGACATATAAAAGATCCACATTCTTCTATTCATCAGAGTTTCATTACAAAAGGTATTACATGTTAACAACAAAAGCAAATGCCCTAAAGGCTTACAGCTTTCCAAGTTAACACTTGGTTACAAAGGAATGAGTACTAACTCATATACACATTAAGCCCTAGGCTTGAATTTACATGTAATACATCAAAAGGAGAATAACATCCAAAAGTCTGACCGCCTCAAGCCTCCCAAGCTATGTCCTTGGAGGTGGCATGCTACCTGTACCTGAAAATGATGTTCCCATATAGGGTGAGCCACAGCCCAGCAGAAATACACTAAACCAACCATGAACAATGACTAAAAGTTTAGCAATTGATAGATGGCCAACACTGATACATCCACTTATATCATCTTACAGTTCCATGACATATATGTCCATGTTACAATTCGTTTTCCATTCTTCTTACTTCTCAATTAATAACCATGGCTCAGAACCTGGCCAAACCACTTATATGAGACAGTGACTCATATTAACCATTTTTCCCATTTCATTACAAGATAAGCATACTAGCTATATCAACACATTAACAGATAAGCATATGAGCTGTATCAATTCTTTCATAGATATGCCTTGGAGCAATATCACACTTCCAAAGACAAGCGTATGAGCTGTGTCAACACATCACTAGATAAGCATATGAGCTATATCTATGGAGTCCATCCCTATCTTCTCCCAAACAACATCCGGTTTAGAGGTCCATCCCCTATCATCCCCTAAACCGTGGAGTACATCCCCTATCTCCTCCAACACAACACAATGCATATAAACAACTATTATACACATCAATCAATACATAAAATTAATGTATTCTTTTAACCGTCATACTCAATGACACATCTCAATGATCAGTTTTAGTTTGCCTAATCATCATGCATTGTCTACAACAATCAAGACTATCCTCCACCGATAGCCCAAAGCAGTTATTTCTATACAGAATATAAATGCAACAAATGGATATATAATCAACATTTCCACTTCACTTCCTCATTTCTCACAATTAATTATCCCAATTAATTAATCAATGTAATTAGGGCATTTTCCATAATTAACATTACAACCCTTAGGTTCCATTTTTATCAATGTTTCAACATTAACTCCATGTCTCTATACCAAACATGCCTCTAGGTTCATTATAAATAAAACCCAACTTTTGTAAAATTACACAAAAGCCCCAAACCTTCCCAAAATTTCACAACAACCCCAACATCTCAAAATACCAAAATTTAAAGACAAAGCTCATAAAGAAAAATTTCATGGTCATACACTTGCATTTGTCACTCTTTCATTGCTTTGAAGAGTTGTTGTTTTGTGCTTCAAGAATGGACCATTGTGCATGCCTTTATGCTTAGGCCCTTAGGATGCCATCTCAGTAGGTTTTTGGGATTATTTTAACATGCCATAACTCTGATTTTCATTGGTTAAGACATGCCATGTTTGGTTGTAATAGGTGTAGTGTAACACCCCTTTGTTGGCCTTCCATGCCTCATGTTTTGTGCTCACCTTTCTAGCATGTTTTGACCTCACCTTTCTAGCATGTTTTGACCTCATTCCATGCATGTTCTAGCCTTGTTTTGGTCTACCTTGGGACTGTTTTGGTTCACCTTGGCCCTTTGGGGCTTGGTTGATATGGCCTTGGTACAAGCTCCTTGGCTAGCTTTGAGCTTTAAGTCCGTTAGCATGCTATGCTTATCCTATGTGCATGATTTGGCATCACTCTTGACATGAATTCAGAGCTTATTGCATTGCCACATTCTCATGTTTATCACACTTTGTTCATGCTTGAGGATTGTGCATTGTTGCATAGTTTATAGCGATCCCGGGTTTACCCCTTGTTGTACAGTGATCCAGACATGTGTCCGTGGGTGTTAGTAGTTGATTATTATCTGGTTTACATCCTTTCCTACTTTGTATTTGAGTTATAGGATGTGCTGGGCAGGTTTGTTACAGGTTGGTTGAGCTTAGGAACCAAAACTAGTTGCCCAGATTTTGGCTTGTCCGCTCGAGCGTAGCTTTTGACGCTCGAGCGGGGACCTTATTGTTGCTTGTCCGCTCGAGCGGGGGTTTTGGAGCTCGAGCGGGGAATACACCCATCCAGTATTTCCTGTGTAGTGTTGGACGCTCGAGCGGGGGATTGGCCGCTCGAGCGGGAGGTTGTGAGTGACGCTCAAGCGGGGAGTTGGGCGCTCGAGCAGGGACCTGGTATGTCGAGATTCTGGGAGCGTGCATCCGCCGCTCGAGCGGGAGTTTGGCCGCTCGAGCGGGAGTTTGTGAGTGGCGCTCGAGCGGGGGTTTCCACGCTCGAGCGGGGCGACTCTTATTTAAAAGCGAGATCCGACTTTTTTATCACTTTTTCAAGATCTTTTCTCTCTCTTACTTTTCCGAAAAGCCATTTTCAGAGCTTCTCACTCTAAAACCGGCCCTTCTCTCTTAGATTTGATCTAGTAGGAGTTGTTTGCTCACTTTTGGCCTTTACGAAAGTTGTGTTGATCGTCGAGGGCTACATTTTAATCTGAAAATTTCAGAATTTGGAGCATTTTGGTTTTGGTCTTCATCTCCATTGGAGCTCAAACTTTGAGGTAGGGATATCCTACTCCTCTTTATGAACTTTGTCTTTAAATTTTGGTATTTTGAGATGTTGGGGGTTGTTGCGTAATTTTGAGAGAGTTTGGGGCTTTTGTGGAATTTTACAAGTTGGGGTTTTATTTATAATGGACCCATGAACGTATTTAGCTTAGAGAAATGGAATGAATGTGGAATCATTGATGAAAATGGGACCTTAAGGGTTGTAATGTTAACTATGGAAAATGCCCTAATTACATTGATTAATTAATTGGGATAACAAATTGTGAGAAGTGAGGAATGAAGTGGAAATGCTGAGAGTGGGAATATGTGGGAATTAAAGGGTGTAGTTGAATTACTTATCACTCACCGAATTGAAATGTTGATATATTATCCGTTTTGTGCATTTATTTTCTGTATAGAAATAACTGCTTTGGGCTATCGGTGGAGGATAGTCTTGATTGTTGTAGACAATGCATGATGATTAGGCAAACTAAAACTGATCATTGAAATGTGTCATTGAGTGTGACAGTTGAAAGAATACATTAATTTTATGTATTGATTGGTGATGTGTATAATTATTGTTTATATGCATTGTGTTGTGTTGGAGAAGATAGGGGATGTACTCCACGGTTTAGGGGATGATAGGGGATGGACCTCTAAACCGGATGTTGTTTGGGAGAAGATAGGGGATGGACTCCATAGATATAGCTCATATGCTTATCTAGTAATGTGTTGACACAGCTCATACGCTGTCTTTGGAAGTGTGATATTGCTCTTAGGCATATCTATGGAAGTGTTGATATAGCTCATATGCTTATCTGTTAATGTGTTGATATAGCTAGTATGCTTATCTTTTATTGAAATAGGAAAATGTTTAATATGAGTTACTGTCTCATATAAGTGGTTTGGCCAGGTTCTGAGCCATGGTTATGAATTGAGAATTGAAAAGAATGGAAAATGAATTGTAACATGGACTTGTATGTCATGAAACTGTAAGATGATATAAGTGGATGTATCAGTGTTGACCATCTATCAACTGCTAATCTTTTAGTCATTGTTCATGGTTGGTTTAGTGTATTTCTACTGGGCTGTGGCTCACCCTTTATGGGAACATCATTTTCAGGCACAGGTAGCATGCTACCTCCAAGGACATAGCTTGGGAGGCTTGAGGCGGATGGACTTTTTGGTTATATATATATATATATTTTGATGTATTACAGGTAGATTCAAGCCAAGGGCTTAATGTGTAATTGAGCTAGTGCTCTCTCTTTTTGTAACCAAGTGTTAACTTGGAAAGCTGTAAGCCCTTAGGGCATTTGCTTTTGTTGTTAACATGTTATACCTTTTGTAATGAAACTCTGATGAATAGAAGATTGTGGATCTTTTACATATCAATGAATGTCTATATTGATGGGTTTAATGTTGTTTTTTTGAGGGCGTTACAACTTGGTATCAGAGCGTACCGGGTTCGAATACTTTGGGTATGTGGGAAGTGATTAGGATCACAATGGGTTTGTCTCGCTTGAAAGAGACTTAGGTGTAGTGTCATATACCATGTGTTTAATTGATAACATGCTTATGTGATTATTTGGGTATGGGATTTAATTTCTAGGATGTTGATTGGATCCTTGGGTTTCTGGGAGTCTTGTTGGAAAAGCACTTGATCAATGCTGTTTCTAACCGGAACTCTAGTAACGCCTCGGGACTATCATTATCCGGAAATGAAATTCGTAAGTGCTTATGTGTTTATGTGCTTACGTGGAGTGAATTAAAGTTGTCCATGCATTGGGACGTGAGTGTTTAGTTTCAGCACATTTATGAATGTGCTAATGTTCTTCGTTTCCTTTCTTAGGATGTCAGGACGAGGAAGAGGCGGTAGGCGTGGTAGGCCTAGGAGCAGGAAGTGCCTATACCGGATGAGATTCCGGCAGTACAGGAGGGAGTTGGTCAGGCCAATGTGGCCGAGCCAGCGGGTCAGCAGGCTATGAGTGCCTTGGCCCGAGAGATAGCAGGAGCTTTGGGTATTCTCAGGGCTGGGAATCAGGCAGTTGAGGCAGGGCCTTCTTTCTTGAAGAGGGAGTTCTTCCGGTCTAACCCGGAGGAGTTTGTTGGGGATCCAAAGGAACCACTGAAGGCAGACGAATGGTTGGAACAAATAAGTAAGACGTTCGAGATGCTTGGCATCGAGGACGGAGCACTGAAAGTGACCTTGGCATCCTTCCAACTGAAGGGAGATGCGGGTCAATGGTGGAAGTATGAGAAGGTCCGTGTTGGTGGTACTTGGGAGGCGTTTGTAAATGCTTTCCAGGAGAGGTTCTTATCTGCAGTTGCCAGGGAGAAGCTGAGGGATCAGTTTAGCCGGCTCAAACAGGAGGGTTTGTCTGTGGCCGAGTTTGAGGCTACATTTACTAGCTTGTCCAGGTTTGCACCTGAACTTGTGGCGACCGAGGAACGCCGTTGCTATGAGTTTGAGCGGAAGTTGAGGCGCGGCCTCAAGTTGAGGGTTGGTGGGTCTTACATCCGAGAGTATAGACATTTGGTGGATGCTACAGCTCATATGGAGCTTATGATGCAGGAGGAAGATGAGGAGAAACATAGAGGCTCCAAGAGGGGTCAAGAGGGCCAGGGTGATGGCAGGAGACAGAGGGGTTATAACCCTCAGCCGTCTTAGAGTGGTCTGGCTAGGTCGACTTTCCCAGTACCGAGTACAGGCCCCGGGAGGGGCAATCAGGGAGAGTTCACCTGTTACAAGTGTGGCCAGCTGGGTCACAAGGCTTCGGTTTGCCCGCAGAAGGGCGGAGGTCAGAGAGCTGCATCTTCTTCAGCTAGACCGCAGAGTCAGAGTTTGGGTAGGGGCAGCCCTTGTCTTGCTATCAGTGTGGACAGCCTGGGCACTTGAAGAGGTTCTGCCCACAGTTGAGTGCCACTTCAGGAGCGTCTGGTTCTAGGCAGACGCAGGGTTTTCAGCCAGCTCAGTCTGTGCAGGCCTCGAGGGCCAATCCGGGGGCTTCGTCGTCCCAGTCAGTGCAGCAGTCGTATGCTCCTAGAGGTGAGCAGGTGGATCAGGGGCCTACAGGGCGCGTGTATGCTGTTACCGCGCAGGACCTAGTACCGGCTCCATCAGTAGTGAGAGGTACCTTTCTGTTTTGCAACTCGGTTGCTAGGGTATTGATTGATACGGGTGCGTCTCATTCTTTTGTATCTGCTGCATTTGCATCTGTGTTGGAGTTGGAGTTAGCCTATTGGCATCTCCTATATGTGTAGTGTCACCTGTTGGGGGTGAGTTGATTTTGAAACACGGATGTAGAGGTTGTGATATAGAGGTCGCCGATCATAGGCTTCCGTTTCCTTTTGTAGTTATGCCCATGAAGGGCTTTGATGTTATTTTAGGTATGGACTGGTTATCGTCATACCGGGCAGTTATTGATTGCTACCGCCAGAGGGTCACTTGTTGTACCGTGAGCGGGGAGTGTTTCCATTTCTTGGGAGACCGGGTTGGTAGTGTTGTGCCACCGGGGTATGATCCGCGAGGGCGGAGTGAGCTTAGTGGTTTACTTGCTAGCTTTGAGAGTGGTGAGTGTGATGAGACCCAGGTTGTGTTGCCGAGGGTAGTTTGTGAGTACTCGGACGTCTTTCCCGAGGATCTCGTTAGTTTGCCACCTCACCGGGAGATTGAGTTCTCTATTGATTTAGTGCCCGGCACGGCGCCGATTTCTATGGCACCTTATCCGTTTTGCTCCAGCAGAGTTGGTTGAGTTGAAAGTTCAGCTCCAGGAATTGCTAGATAAGGGCTTTGTTCGCCCTAGTGTTTCACCGTGGGGAGCACCGGCCCTCTTTGCTAAAAAGAAAGATGGTGCCTTGAGATTGTGTATCGACTATCGGAAGTTGAATCGGGCTACGGTTAAGAATAAATATCCTATGCCCCGTATAGATGATTTGTTTGACCAGTTGAAGGGTTCCCGTTGTTTCTCTAAGATAGACTTGAGATCGGGTTACCACCAGTTGAGGGTCAGGGAGGAGGATATTCCGAAGACGGCATTCCGTACGCGGTATGGCCATTATGAGTTTTTGGTGATGCCATTTGGGCTTACCAACGCACCGGCAGTCTTTATGGACTTGATGAACCGGATCTTCCGGGAATTCTTGGATCGTTTTGTAGTCGTCTTCGTGGACGACATTCTTATCTATTCACCTTCAGAGGAGGAGCACGAGGAACACTTGAGAGTGGTGCTTGAGTTGCTTAGAGCCCATAGGCTGTATGCCAAGTTTGGGAAGTGTGAGTTCTGGCTAGGAGAAGTCAAGTTCTTAGGCCATGTGGTTTCCGGGGAAGGGGTGTCTGTTGATACATCCAAGACTGAGGCAGTGCAAGATTGGGCACAGCCTAAGAGTGTGTTTGAGATCCGCAGTTTTCTGGGATTAGCTGGGTACTACCGTCGGTTTGTGAAGGATTTCTCCAGGTTAGCTTCGCCGTTGACTAGATTGACTCGGAAGGGAGTCAAATTTGTATGGAGTGAGACTTGTGAAAAGTCGTTCCAGGAGTTGAAAGTTAGATTGACCACCGCTCCGGTCTTGATTATTCCGGAGAGAGGGTTGGGTTATGCTGTCTATTGTGATGCCTCACGAGAGGGTTTGGGTTGTGTGTTGATGCAAGAGGGGAAAGTGGTAGCCTATGGCTCGCGTCAGTTGAAAATTCACGAGAAGAATTACCCTACGCATGACCTAGAGTTAGCGGCTGTGATCTTCGCCTTGAAAATCTGGAGGCACTACCTTTATGGTGAGAGATTCGAGGTGTTCTCGATCATAAGAGTCTGAAATATCTGTTTTCACAGAAAGACTTGAACTTGAGGCAGAGGAGGTGGATGGAGTTTATTGAGGATTACGACTTCGAGTTGCATTACCACCCGGGGAAGGCCAATGTTGTGGCCGATGCCCTTAGCAGGAAATCCGTTAGTGGTGTAGCTAGTATAGCCATCCGGGAGTGGGAGATGTTGGGGGCAATTGGCGAGTTTGATTTGCTTCTGGGCGAATCCGTGGAGGCTGCGGCCTTGTTTTCTGTTGTTGCGCAGCCTACACTTGTGAATCGAGTGTTAGAGGCACAGAGAGGTGACCTTGAGGTAGAATCCTTCCGAGAGAAGATCTCCAGTGGGAAGGTTGAGAAGGGTCTGACGGTGTATCCCGACCTGAATGTGAGATACCGAGACCGTTTGTTTGTGTCGGAGTCTTGCCGAGAGGAGGTACTCCGAGAGTTTCATCATTCGCGCCTTGCAGTGCATCCGGGAGGTACTAAGATGTATCAGGATTTGAGTCCCCAGTTTTGGTGGCGGGGTATGAAGAGAGATGTGGCAGTCTTCGTGTCTAAGTGCCTTACGTGTCAGCAAGTGAAGGCCGAGCATCAGAGACCAGCGGGTTTGTTGCAACCCTTACCTGTTGCCGAGTGGAAGTGGGAGCATGTCACTATGGACTTCATTGTAGGTCTTCCGAGGACTCAGCGGGGTAGTGATGCTATTTGGGTGGTTGTAGACCGGTTGACTAAGTCAGCGCACTTCATTCCTATGCGCGTGAGAGATTCGGTAGATCATCTTGCCGACTTGTATATTCGGGACATAGTGAGGTTGCACGGGGTCCCAGTGACGATCGTCTCAGATAGAGATCCTCGTTTTACTGCTAGGTTGTGGCAGAGTTTGCAGAGTGCCTTGGGTACTAAGTTGACCTTCAGTACGGCTTATCACCCTCAGACTGACGGGCAGTCCGAGCGTACTATTCAGATCCTTGAGGATATGCTTCAGGGTTGTGTCCTTGACTTCAGTGGGACGTGGGAGAGGCACTTACCATTGGTGGAGTTTGCCTACAACAACAGTTTTCAGTCTAGTATCGGTATGGCACCGTTTGAGGCCTTGTATGGCCAACCTTGTAGGTCTCCGGTTTGTTGGGTCGAGGTGGGTGACGCACCTCTGTTGGGTCCGGAGTTGGTTAGGAAGACGACGGAGAAAGTTGAGCTTATCCGTAGGAGGCTTGTTACAGCCCAGAGTCGTCAGAAATCTTATGCTGACCGTAGGAGGAGGACGTTGGCGTTTGAGATGGGTGATCATGTCTTTCTAAAGATATCACCTAGGCGGGGATTGATGAGGTTTGGGAAGAGTGGGAAGTTATCCCCTCGGTTTATTGGTCCTTTTGAGATCCTTGAGAGGATTGGCGAGGTTGCTTATCGTTTAGCTTTACCGCCTCAGTTGTCCGGAGTTCATGACGTGTTTCATGTGAGCATGCTTCGGAAGTATGAGCCGGATCCATCGCATGTATTGGATTGGACCGACTTAGAGGTAGATGAGGATGCCTCGTATGAGGAGAGACCGGTTCGGGTCTTGGATAGGCGGGATCAAGTCCTGCGTGGCAAGACCATTCCTTTGGTAAAGGTTTTGTGGAAACATCACGGAGTGGAGGAGGCCACTTGGGAACGTGAGTTGGAGGTCCGAGAGAAATATCCAGACCGATTCGTGGATGTTTGAACATATGTTGAATATATAGTAGAAAATGAAATGTATGTATTGTGAGATGCCTCTTGATAAGAGATGGAATGACCGGTAATGGGTCGAGTTGTTGAATGTTGTAATATAACATTGTCTAAAATGGACAAAAACGTGTTTTTCAGAAACTTGTTCTTAATTTCGGGGACGAAATTCTTTAAGGGGGGGGGGAGGTTATAGCGATCCCGGGTTTACCCCTTGTTGTACAGTGATCCGGACATGTGTCCGTGGGTGTTAGTAGTTGATTATTATCTGGTTTACATCCTTTCCTACTTTGTATTTGAGTTATAGGATGTGCTGGGCAGGTTTGTTACAGGTTGGTTGAGCTTAGGAACCAAAACTAGTTGCCCAGATTTTGGCCTGTCCGCTCGAGCGTAGCTTTTGACGCTCGAGCGGGGACCTTGTTGTTGCTTGTCCGCTCGAGCGGGGGTTTTGGCGCTCGAGCGGGGAATACACCCATCCAGTATTTCCTGTGTAGTGTTGGACGCTCGAGCGGGGAGTTGGGCGCTCGAGCGGGGACCTGGTATGTCGAGATTCTGGGAGTGTGCATCCGCCGCTCGAGCGGGAGTTTGGCCGCTCGAGCGGGAGTCTGTGAGTGGCGCTCGAGCGGGGGTTTCCACGCTCGAGCGGGGCGACTCTTATTTAAAAGCGAGATCCGACTTTTTTATCACTTTTTCAAGATCTTTTCTCTCTCTTACTTTTCCGAAAAGCCATTTTCAGAGCTTCTCACTCTAAAACCGGCCCTTCTCTCTTAGATTTGATCTAGTAGGAGTTGTTTGCTCACTTTTGGCCTTTACAAAAGTTGTGTTGATCGTCGAGGGCTACATTTTAATCTGAAAATTTCAGAATTTGGAGCATTTTGGTTTTGGTCTTCATCTCCATTGGAGCTCAAACTTTGAGGTAGGGATATCCTACTCCTCTTTATGAACTTTGTCTTTAAATTTTGGTATTTTGAGATGTTGGGGGTTGTTGCGTAATTTTGAGAGAGTTTGGGGCTTTTGTGGAATTTTACAAGTTGGGGTTTTATTTATAATGGACCCATGAACGTATTTAGCTTAGAGAAATGGAATGAATGTGGAATCATTGATGAAAATGGGACCTTAAGGGTTGTAATGTTAACTATGGAAAATGCCCTAATTACATTGATTAATTAATTGGGATAACAAATTGTGAGAAGTGAGGAATGGAAGTGGAAATGCTGAGAGTGGGAATATGTGGGAATTAAAGGGTGTAGTTGAATTACTTATCACTCACCGAATTGAAATGTTGATATATTATCCGTTTTGTGCATTTATTTTCTGTATAGAAATAACTGCTTTGGGCTATCGGTGGAGGATAGTCTTAATTGTTGTAGACAATGCATGATGACTAGGCAAACTAAAACTGATCATTGAAATGTGTCATTGAGTGTGACAGTTGAAAGAATACATTAATTTTATGTATTGATTGGTGATGTGTATAATTATTGTTTATATGCATTGTGTTATGTTGGAGAAGATAGGGGATGTACTCCACGGTTTAGGGGATGATAGGGGATGGACCTCTAAACCGGATGTTGTTTGGGAGAAGATAGGGGATGGACTCCATAGATATAGCTCATATGCTTATCTAGTAATGTGTTGACACAGCTCATACGCTGTCTTTGGAAGTGTGATATTGCTCTTAGGCATATCTATGGAAGTGTTGATATAGCTCATATGCTTATCTGTTAATGTGTTGATATAGCTAGTATGCTTATCTTTTATTGAAATAGGAAAATGTTTAATATGAGTTACTGTCTCATATAAGTGGTTTGGCCAGGTTCTGAGCCATGGTTATGAATTGAGAATTGAAAAGAATGGAAAATGAATTGTAACATGGACTTGTATGTCATGAAACTGTAAGATGATATAAGTGGATGTATCAGTGTTGGCCATCTATCAACTGCTAATCTTTTAGTCCTTGTTCATGGTTGGTTTAGTGTATTTCTACTGGGCTGTGGCTCACCCTATATGGGAACATCATTTTCAGGTACAGGTAGCATGCCACCTCCAAGGATATAGCTTGGGAGGCTTGAGGCGGATGGACTTTTTGGTTATATATATATATATATATATTTTGATGTATTACAGGTAGATTCAAGCCAAGGGCTAAATGTGTAATTGAGCTAGTGCTCTCTCTCTTTTTGTAACCAAGTGTTAACTTGGAAAGCTGTAAGCCCTTAGGGCATTTGCTTTTGTTGTTAACATGTTATACCTTTTGTAATGAAACTCTGATGAATAGAAGAATGTGGATCTTTTACATATCAATGAATGTCTATATTGATGGGTTTAATGTTGTTTTTTTGAGGGCGTTACATAGTTTATGGACCAACATGTGCGCATGTGTGTTTTGCCCTTTTGGTGCCTTGATTTTGGTGTTTTGGCCACTGATTTGGGCATGGCTGAGGTCTTTCCATTTTGGTTTAAGTCCATCTTTGCATGTTGTTGCATGCCTTGTGTGTCTACATGTTTAGGTTGTATGCCTATCGTAATCTAGTTGCATTGCATGATATTATTGCATGTTGTTGCATGCTAGTCGCATTGCTTGCATGCTTAGGTTGCATTGCATCGTGTGTGCATTCCCTTGCCTCCTGATCAAGCATGATAGAGGTTGGGGCCCCTTGTGTGTTTTGTGCATTTCATTTGATATTGAATTGCACACTCGGCTCCTTTGGCCATCATGCATCGAGATGCGTGATTGGTGGCCCGAGGGTCGAGAACTATACTCCCTTGAGCTTATGTAATGATAGGGAGGGTAGTTGTGCATACATGTGTTGCAAATACTTTGCCATGCCCCTTTCTTGCTCTCTGTTGCAGCAAACCAGAAACTAGCAGCAGAAACTGGTCGGCTGACCAGATAAAGTGGCTAGCCGACCACTTTTTCTGGTTTTTCAGCACAGACAGTGGTCGGCAGGTGGTCTCCAATGCCAACAACTGGTTGGCAACCCTCCCACAGGTTCTCATGATGGAGTTTTAGCCTTCTGGAGCTTTGTGCAGTGTTCTGAGACCAGTTGCAAATAGAGGCAAATCGGGGCATCGCAATGGATTTTCGCACAAGGCGACCAGGCATGCATCCCTCACCATGAGGCCATTTCAGTATTTTTGTTAGCTTAGAATGCATATTTGTTCCAATTTTGGTTGTGTAACAATTAATTAGCTCGAATAGTTAGTTAATTAGTCAGTTCTGTATTATTTATTCGGACCCTTCGTCAAGAGGGCGCAACTGTTGTAATAAGTGTGCATGTGTGTGATGCATGTCTTCCAACCCCCATTTCTTTCTCCCTTTTATTTACTAGCTTATGATGGTTAGCTTTAGGGCATGTTTCAATTAGCATCCTTATGCTTCGCATGTTTGCATTCATTCATCTGTCTTGCATGCACCGGGCTCGGCGCATCATACTAACTGCATTGTATTTCAATATCAAGTTGAATACATGTATCAATTGTTGCATTTCACATGCCATTTTAGAATAGCCGAGCCTATCATAGTTGCATTCTTGCATGTGTTACATTAGCCATCTTAACATGAATTAGGATCATGCATTGATTACTAACTAGTTTTTTTGTTTTGGCTCGGAGTACTCGGTAAGTGTTTATGCTTTAGCATCCTTGCATGTGTGTGAGTGACTGCCATGATAGCATGCTTACCATGAGGCTATTTGCTTATGTGATATAACTGCCTAAATGCCTGTGGGTGAAGGTTGGATCACTTGAATTGGAACAATTCATTGATTGCGAGTTTTAAGCCCACTTGAGAGTGGCAAATCTCCATGTTTTCTAAGCCCACTTGAGGGTGGCAAAATCCACATTTTAGCCTACTTGCGAGTAGGAAACCGCTTTCAAAAAAACAAACATGAGATGTTTTGTTCCAAATTAGGCGATTTAGTCTATACTTGTGTGTTGTGCGCATCATATAGTAATTCTAGCTACTAATCGGAATAAGAACACATGTGTTTTCAAAAACAAGATATCATGTTTAGTAGTGGCCGATCTTTGATCGGGCGAGCGGGGGTGCTCATTGCATGACCTTTCCCTCTCGTACCGAAGTTCCCGAGCCGAGGCAACTTTGGTGATGACGGACACGTAGCCTTAGGCACGAGTCAGGGTTTCCTAAATTCCCCCAAAATAAAATATTTAGGTGGCGACTTTGTATCTGGCAAAGCAGTCCATGTTTGCACTTCTTTCTAAAAATCAGTTTTTCAAAACGATTTGCCGGATTTGGACTCTTTGGTGATTTATCGGTCTTGCATTGCACTTTGCGAGATCAGATTCAGAACCGTGATATTGAGTCCGAACTATAGTGAGCCTAATGAACAAAACGGGATTTTCCCGGAACGTTCGGGCGCATCTACAGCCAGCCAATAACAGTGGCCGGCAAGCCATTGATGAGACACCATTTTTGCTGCAATAGAGAGAGCAAACATGGCAAAGAAAAGATATTCTCACAGGTTGTTTGTACTCTGTATCCCTCCTTATCATCAAGACAATCTCAAAAGAGTGATATACTTGGTTCCAAAACCATCAATTAAGCAATTTCATTGCATGATGGCCAAAGATCCAAGTTGTATAATTTCCATAAATGCACAAACATGACCAACAAGACCATCACTCTATCATACATGATCAAGGGCAAGGGAGACCTAGGAAATTTGGCATAATTCATCACTTTCAGTATGAAATGTCCCAATTTTCCTTGTGTTCAATTAACGTCCGATTGAACACCTCAAAACAAGACCAATTTCTTATCTTGCACACTTTTAGTTTCAACTTGTTTACCCATTTTAATTACCTTTCCATTCTTTAACCAATTAAGTCCATTGGTGATTTGTCCTCTAATGGAAAGAGGGCTCAAACCACCAGTTGCTTTGGGCATGAAAGAGGTATCACACTATTGGTAATGAACCCCTTAAGGGATTAAACCATTAGGTGCAGCACCTCCATTTCACACTTAGGCAAACAAGTGGCTTGAAACCACTTTCAAAGCAAAACAAAAGAATAAATAAATTGGGAGGGGGGATTCTAGAGATTATAAATGCTGAAATGAAGTGAGAAAAGCACTAAAACATGCAATCAACTCAAACAAGTGATGCCTAAAGGCCTAAAACACCAAGCTTGTGAGGACTATTGCACTACAACTATGCAATACAGGACCCAAATGACTTAAACAGCCAAAAACAGAGTTACAACAGTCCAAAAAAGAGCCTAAATCATGCTGGAATTAAGCTACAAATTGCTAGAAAAATAGGCTAACACTTAGAGCTATCTAGGCTAGTAAACAAGACACAAGGATGGGAGGCTAACCCCTCCAGTTTTGGACTTCAAAACAAGTTTTTTGCCACTGGAAATACTATGAATTTCAGTGCTCAAAGGCCCAAAAAAAGATGATTTGAAAATGGGAAACAAAGGTGAAAAAGCCTTGGAGGCAAGGAATAAAGAAAGGTAAGACACCCCTCTAACCTTGAGTGGCCTAAAATACCAATTTTAGCCCACAAAAATAGAGTTTTTTATGACTCAAAAACAGCCCAAAAATAGTTGAAAGAGATGGAAAAACAAGTATGCAAAACAAGTGTAAAAGGGGAGTGTTATACCTCTTCAAGAAAGCAACAATTTTAGGCATAAATTCAAGTCAAAAACACATTCTAAAGCTCCAAGAAGGCTTCAAAGGACCTCAGCTCAAAGGTGATCAAGTTTGGTTAAGGAAGTGTATGCAAAAGTATAGGATTTGTGAGCAAATGTATACAAAATTGAAAGAGAGAGAGAGAGAGAGAGAGAGAGAGAGAGAGATTTTTGGTTCCAAAATTTCTAACCCTCAAAAATGGGGGAGGACACCCTATATTTATAGAAAAAACATGCATTTGGTTGAGTTAAATCAATCCATACACGTGTATGGTGATCAAGCCCATCGTGCCAACAACTGGAGTTGCTGTCAAGAAAATATCGGGAAAAAAGGCATCAATGGCCGAAAGGCATCAATGGCCGGCAGGCCACTAATGATGGCTGGCAGGCCACACCACTGGCCGACAAGGCACAGTGGTGGCCAGCAAGGCACTAGAGGTGGCCTGTTGGTCCTAAGATGTTCAGGTTTGAAGAATTGGAGTTTTTGGTGTGAAAAACTAAGGTTTTGGTCTAAAATGAGGCACAAAACAGACATGGTTTCAGGGCTCAAAAGTAGGGTACTCCACCGAGGACTTCGAGCACTCGAAATGAACAGATGCAATCACAATTATCGTGTGCACAAACGATGACGTCCAAGTCTTGAGGACGGTCAAAAATGGGGTGTCTACATTAGGTTTCCAAACAAAAATATCTTCACTTGCAATGAGGCCAACTCCTTCATAAAAGAGCTGGAAAATTCATTCACTTAATCCAATTTTCCATCCTGTATGTGGTCCCATATAATAATTGCATCAATGATCCTCATATATATAATCTAAAGACCGCAACATTCTATTCACGCAATACTAACATGATTAGCAAAGGTCACTGATAATGAAATATCCTCGCACCACATATCATGCCAAAATTTGACTCCCCATTCTATCTACAATTACAAATTTCACATGAGATAAAAACTTTGGACATCTTTTCCTAATTCCCTTCCACACACCAATCCCATAGGACACCAAAACATCCTTAGATGTTCACCCTCCCACTTCATAACCATATTTACATTGAATATCCCTACATCAAAGGGATTTGTCCACGAAAGAATGTCTCCATAGTTATTTTTCCTACAACTACTAATTAAAGTATCTAATGGGAGGGTAAGGGCACTATTACTAGCCTATCAAATGGCAACGTTGGAGTGATAAGAATCAACGTCTTGGGAAGGTAAGGGTACTATTACTGGCCTATCAAATGGCAACACGTGGATATATCTATATATATATATATAATATGATCAGATTGTGTTAAACGATTTCGTTTGTATTAAAACCAATACTTGACTGAATCTCAAGAAAAATTGAATGATTTAAACCGTAGCCGACCATTGAAATCAATAAAACCATCCGTGATAGAGACAGTTTGGTCGGTTCGGATCAAGTTGATCGAGTAGTCAATTATTTGAACACCCCTACCTTGAATATCCTAAATCCACTATAAGAATGATTTCATCCTTGTAGTATACGTTTGTTTGTTTTCTTACCAAAGATGCCTAAACTATTCATCACAAACTCCACAAAAAAATCGTTGTATTACCAGTATACAATGAATGAGAAAGCAATACTAGTGTCTCTTACGATTTACCCACCTTTAAACCTAATATCATTCCACCCATACACAACTCTCACATTTATTATGCTCAAAACTTTCATGACAACAACAAACAAAATGGGGGATGGATAACTAATCACTCAGCCTAAGCCCTTAGAGCAGAGGTACAAAAGAATCCACCACAACAGATAATCTAGTTGTCTTTTTCGATCAATAGGTATAGAATATATAAAATTAAAAGACACCAAGGGGTGGCCACCTATGTAAAATGCTCTAAGAACCAAAAACAAAACTCCTATACGCATTTAAAATTTTGAACAAAATCCAAAAATCGATTCAAGGAAAGCTCAACACCTCTAAGAACTAACTATACAAGATGGCCACAAAACATATTTAGAATGCACAAGTGGCTTTTCAAAGAATACAAAACATCGTTATTATAAGGAACTTTATCACATAGGCCGTGTTTTCAGGGTTCAAGATGCATATGTAATGAATTATAATTTTTAAGTAAGACAAGTTGAAGAAATGGTCTCCATAGAAGTGGTCAAACCGCTTAGCAACACTAACTTGCAAATGGAGCTGCAAACATCCCAACACAAACAAAAGCATGATGCAATCGCAAAGACTTGTAGACAGGATCTCTCTTAACTTGAACTCTAATATCATGTTAGATCACCGATAGTCTCAAAAGTTTAATTTGTTAACAAAGAGGCTCAACAATGCATAGCTTTTCGACAAAAGCCACACAATCCCAAGTAATTTAGGCTTGTTGAATTGAGTTCTAAAGTAAGTTGCTTCCAGATTAAACATTTATATGCAAGGAAATGGAGGAGATAGTTTATCATCGCCTTGTTTGTGAGCAATTTTCAAAAAATCTTTGAAATCAAATAGCGCCCAGCCAAAAAAAAAAAAAAAAGAAAAAGAAAAAGAAAATAGCTGTTGATGTGTTCAATGGCTAGTAGTTGCTTAGATGCAGTAGAGAAGGCATAAGGTTTGGAAAGCAACTCCTTAATATTTTTTGTGAAATATTTGAAAAGAGAGGACTGATGTATATCTTATATGGGTTAAGTGCTCAACTCAAAAGTTATGTTACATGAACTCGGGTACAGGTGTCGGGTACATGTGCGTATTTAGAGGTTTGGTCCATCAAACCTCCAATTTAAAGATACACAGACTCGGCAAAAAAGGTTCATTTTTTTTATATTTTTAATCTATAATATGAGATAAAATGATATTATACATAACATACATTATCAAAAAGACATTTTACTCATTTTATAGCAATTATACACATAATAATAGAGTTAAATACAAACACATAAGAAGTATTCGATGAAAAGTATCAGACACATATCCCATAACCTTGTCCAGGTGTCAAGTATCTAACATGGGTATTTGATTAATTTTGAAGAGTCCATGTAACATAGCTCAAAAGTTGGAATAAGTCTTTTGCACATTGTGGGTAGTGAAGATATGGGTAACCACTCTTCTTGAGTGGAGTATATTATGGGTAATGGTATGTGAGGTGATCAGTTGTGGACTTCTAAAAATTACGATAGGCACTAAGATGGCACGAGACTAGCAAAGGTGGAGAGAGAGAAAGCTAAGACAACCTCAGAGTAGAGAGAAAGAGAGAGAATAGCAAAGAGGGAGAGAATAGCACAGATAGAGAGGAGAGCTTCTGATGCATGGATAAGCTCCTTGTTTGAATGATATTTGCTTGCTAGCTTGCTTATAATTAGCATATAGAGGGGTAGACCAAAAAGTTGGGGCGTGGAGGCCAGCTCACTCTTTTAGGTTCTGCTAAGTGGGTGTGCTACAGCTTACAAGGTAGCAATGGATAGGTATGATAGACTTCTCAAGGTATCACATGACTTGGTTAATCTCGGTTATCGTAAGTCCCTAGTGATCCTGCATGGTCATCGGTTGCTACGACATCCCATGACTAGGCACCGACCCCGAGGGGGTCCCTAGGCCCAACTCTTAACTTAGGCAGGCTATATAACATCAAGGTGCCATTTCAAAGTTGGAGCATTCGCAAGGCTAAGTGAATGTGGTGGTAATAAAGCGAGTAGATGGTTGCAGAGTGAGGGATGTGCTTGTAGAGTGGAAAATTTGGTCTTGAAGAGAGTTTCTTCACAAAGAGAGGAATGTTCTTGCAAAGCAAGTGATGCTTGCAGAGTGGAGTATCTATTCGCGTGGTGGCGTGAGAGTAATCCATGACTTAGGCAAGGGAAATTTAATGAGCCAATGTGAAGTACTTGGTTGACCACCATCGAGGTGAGCTTGCCTTATGCCTTAAGGTTGTGAGGTCCACTCATTAGTGATCATAAGACCAGTGATAAGTATTCAAATACCAACACATACTTCGTATAGTAATTATATGAGAGAGAACCTTTTGTTATGTTCTTTGAAATTTATCCATGTTGGTTGTGAGTGTTGAGAGGAAATATGTGTCTAAGTTTCGAATTCATCTAATTCTTCTGTCCAAGAAGACATGGGCATTGAAAATTATTCACAATTCTTAATATACTGCTTTTAGTTTGTAGAATGGAATCTATGTACAAGATGTCATATAGCATTTCATGCATAACATAGAGCTTGATGCATTATTGTATGCTAAACTCGAAATACTATATATGCTTGTTGGTTGAATGTCCAACTACACGTCAAACATGTACCTTTACCGAAGAATCAAGTGTCTGACATGGTTATTTCATACAGTTAGAAGAGTCCATATAACATATGAATACATAGACAACTAGGAAGAGTTTACTACACTCGTAATATCCAAGTAAGTTGAATAATTAAGGGATGCTACCCCTTGTACTTCTCCATGAACTTTTCTTCACTTGCCAAAAAAAATTATACTAATACAAGGCACACTCTTTAGAGATGGTCTTACGTGCATACCTCCCATTTGATAGCATTAAGCATCCGTCACCCAATTCCTTGATAATCCTTTCTGTCGTTCCCTTTGTTTTTAAAATAACAAAAGCTTGACCTAGGAAACACAATTGGACTAGGTCATAGTCACTAAACATGAAAAAGATAATCATTTAACTGTGGTTTGGATTCACAAACCAAACATGACAATATAAATGCAAACTTTATTTTTTCTTTTTACGAACAAATGCATAGCTAACTATTCAAGACTTATGATTCTATTGTATTAGAAAACTAAGTTTGTAAAAAAAAATAAATATGCCTAGGTGCCATTTGGTAACATTTACAATTTGCTTATTTGTTTACAAAAAACATTAAATATGTTTGTTTATTTTTGGTAAAAAATAAAACCAAAAAATATGTTTGCAATAAAAGGTGTTTAAAAAACAAGTGAATGCAATGATCGAGGAGAGGTGGTGGCTGAAGGAGGTTGTCGACGAACGGATATGGTGACCGAAAGAGGTTGTTGACCGTTGGACGTGGGTTCCGATCTCCAAAGGTGGTTGTCATTTGTGATTGGTGGTGATCAGATGTAGTTGCGGATTGTGGAAGTTATTGGCCCAAGGTGGTTTGCGATGTCAGAGATGGTGGCCGGCTGCTAGATGTGACAACTGAATGTGGATTCTAACAAGAGTTGGTGGCCGAAGGTGGTTGGAGGCGGCCGAAGGTGGTAGTCGAAGGAAGCCTTATGTGACGATGGCTATAGGGCATGTGCTGAATGTAGTGGTTAGTGGTGGTGATGAGCAATGGGTGGTGGCCAAAGAGGATAGAAGATTGAGGAAATAATGAAAACTCTTTTTTTTTCTAAGCAACTGAAACCAACTTTTTTGTGATTACAAAATTTAGTAAATTTTGTAAACTACACAAGTTTTTAAAAATGAAAATAGACATCAAAAGAGTTTTTATTTATAGTTTTAATTTTTTTTATAAATATAAACAGAAAGCTGTAAACATAAATTAGCAACGAACAAGATCTTCAACTTATTCCATACTAGAGTGCGGACTAGGAATTGCAGTGCGTTGTACCATTTTTGTTGTGCAATATTCCTTAAAAGTGCGCCAAATAATATCCTAAAAGATAACATGCTAAATTGTTGCGGTCAAAGATATACCATATATTCAAGGAATTATAGAAGTTTGAAACCTCGTCTACAAAAATGGATCAAGCATTTTTCTCCCTTTTTGCTAAGAAACAAATTATAATGTGTCAAAGGGCAATGAGTAGAAATCCTTTAATCAAAGAAGGTACAAACAAACTAAGAAAAAGGTTTTGCAAATGAAAAGGCGAATATACAAATAACATCATCCAAGAAGGTAGAACCCTCCCACCTTGCATAATCTTTGAAGAACACTTCAGGAGGGTAGATGTGCCTCCAATTTACTCCAGCTTGACTTTTCCCAACTTAACTACTCAATTTAATAAACTTAAGGATCCATCATCCCATATCCAAATTAACAAAAGGATTCATACTCTTCCACTAGATGCATATAAAGCTATAGGATCATGAACCACCCTTTCACCCGTCTAACCAAAATCGTGTGACGTTCCTCAATCAAATATTCAATATAGATTATAGCTTAAGCTTTGTTGAGACCCTTTCAAGAGGGCTAGAATCTCCACCTTTAAGCAAGTACTTTACAAATTGTCTTAGGTGTTGTTTTATAACCACACTAGTACTCAAATTTGCAAGTAAGCTACAATCCAAAGCTAAAAATGCAAGAAAATGATCATAATTTTAAGTAACAATAAGGGTGCATATGTTTCGCGGGATAAGGGAGGGAAATTGAACAAAAATACACGAGGCCCACCATGTCTGGTTTAGTCTCTTTTATATTACCAATTCTAGGTTTGTTTGGTCAGATAGGACTAATGCCACAAACATAGGATTATTAATCATGGCAATATCAGATAACTTAAATGACACCCCCTTGATATACCTAAAACCTTCCACTAGATTATCTTCTCATTCTTTATACCATTTTGACCAAACATAGTACAATAATCCTTAGTAACAGGAATCGTGGAAGATGAAGACAAACTTGAGGAAGAATCGTAATTCTGAGGAAGAATAGCAATTCTAATGTAAGAGAAACACGAATCTATCCAAGAAGGAAGTGATCGCGATCACAATCTCTCATTCTCACTCTTGATTTCTTTGTCTTCTTTTCTCTTTCGATCACTCTCTATCTTCTTCTTCTTCTTTCTCTCAGATCTTTGTCTTTGTCTTCTTCTTCTTTCTCTGAGAGAGCAGGGAGGCTAGGGTTTTAGGTAGGAGAAAAGAAATTAAGGAAATGAGGTATTTTAACAAATAATTTTAACAGAATAATTTTATTTTATTTTTTTAAGAAAATAAATAAAATAAATCATCTCTTTTTTTTCTTTTTTTTTTTTTTTGAGGGGGGGGGGGGAGAGAGAGAAGTTTATCTCTTCTAAAATCAATATTTATATTTTCCTCTACATCTATCATTTATCATATGTAATATAATTCATTTTTTATTTTTTAATAACCAATAATCTATCATATATAATAAAATTTATTTTATGCCTAAAATAATTTTTATAAATTTTATTTGTTATTTCCTTTTTTTTTTATACCAAAATCTGCTATTCCTTATATGCTGTGCTTTATTTATTTATTTATTTATTTATAACATATATATATATATGTCAATTAAAAATTAAAAAATAATTTATATAGATAAATTAAAATTATCATCAATAAAAATAATACATAAGCGGTCTCAACCTATGACTCTTCTAAGTGGCCATGCTCCCACGCTTCCACTCCTGTTTCGTGCAACAATGCAATGATCTCATGATGTTTCTCAAAGTTTTTAAGGGATAATGTGCGACACGAGGCATCGAAACGTAAGATTTTAAACTATAGAGTTTTATGTTTAATAAAATAAATAAAATATTTTAAAATAGTAAAAAACAATGTTAAATTTAAATACAAATGCATAAATACTTAACTAAGGAAATAAAAAAAACTACTACAGACAAGCTTGCCCTCTTCGTCATGAAAAGTGAAAACAACATTGTTGGCTCAAGTTATTGAGCTTCTCACACAATCCCTAACTTTAAGGATTTTCATTGTTGGTCATTGACTTGATTTTTCTAATTAAACCATGTATTAGACTATGCTTAGCAATAGCCCAAGACAAGCTCCCCATATACGTACTTCTCAAATGCTTATGTGCAAAAGGCATACAAGGCATGGCTAAAGCACATGCCTCAAACTGTAATGTGCAAGCCTTTTGGGAGTATCACCTAAAAATCAAAGTTTCGATATGTTTTGCCTTAGCCTTGGCTCAAGGTGAGCCTTAATAAAGGCTTTTAAAACTTCGGTACTATAATCTCAATAATCTTCATTTTTAAAATTTTTTTTAATATAAAAAAATATGAGGACGGTGGTATTATTTATATCGCTTGTCCTATCTTGAGAAACAAATGTGGCTTTAGTAGAATACAGGTATTAAATTTTGAATTTTAACAATATTTATCCAAAAATCTTAAATTTTCAAATTCAACAGTAGTATCAACATAAAATAATTTCATTACGTACTTTTCAGAGGCTAATTACACTAATGGTCCTCGAAATATGCTACCTGTGACACTATATTCCTTAATCTGTTAATTTTTCCACTTTGGTCCCCAAAATATGCGATTTGTTGTATCTAATGTCAGTGCCATTCAAAATCAATTACAGGACGGCGGGTATTTTTCAAAATTTTGCACAAAAACACAACCAAGTTAATAGATTAGGGACCAAAATGCAACAAAGCACATACTTTCAGGCCAAAATGAAGCAAAATACATACTTTGGGGACTACAAGAGTATTTGGCCCTTTTGATTTTGTTGAGGCTTCATGTAAAAATCCAAAAATACCCTCTTGCTAATGATTTTGAATGGCATTGATGCCAAAAACCTCCATCTTTTAATTTTTCATTTTGGTCATCAAAGTATACAATCTTGTTACACTTTAGTCCCTGATGTCAATGTTGTTCAAAATCAATAACGAACCAAGGAGTATTTTAAGAATTTTACAAAAAAAATAAAAATAAAAATAAATAAATAAATTAAAAAAATGCAACCAAATTAAAAGATTGGGGACTAAAATGCAACAAAGCTCTCTAAGAAGCATATATGCTTCAAAGCAGGTAACGTGTTGAGTTCAACACTGATACCACACTCACCGGAAACTTCTCAACACTTAAACACACATGAACCACATTACAAGTTTAAATAAAATGACTTAGAATTCAATAATAAAACAGAAACAATGTGAAGTATACCTATTCTTTTCCTTTAGACTTCAAAAATTATACATTTGACTTAAATATTCATATATATGATATACAATAATTATCTATCCTTATATATATATATATATATATATTTTTGTATTGACACCGAGGTGTCCAGATCAAAACCCGACTAATCTCCAAGGGTGCACAGACGCTCAGCAAGGAGTTTTTCACAAGTGCATTATGATTAATTTAAGAGTTCTCCCCTAGTCCGATTGCCCCAAAGAATTGTTAACACTTAAGAGGTTTCGATCCCTGAACCTTAGAGGGAGTACACCCCCAAGACCTTGCAACTTGGCTAACCCCTTAGTGTTAATTATTTATCTTTATATATGATATACAATAAATATATAAAAATCATGTATTTTGCAAGTGTCCCCACGTGCTAGTCATGTGACCACTAAAGTGACCAAACACGTGATCAACTAGTTTCTCTCCTCCCCTTTCCTCTCTTCTTTTCTGCGTCTTTTTCCCCTTGGCAGGTAGGTTGTCTTTTCCTTTGCCGCTGCTACAGCCGCACTTTCCCTCTCTGCTCCATCCTCACTTCTTCGTTCTTTGCTGATTCTAGTTTCCTCTGTTTCTCCTCTACATCTTCTTTATCATTGTTGATTTTTACTCTATCGCTGCTTTCTTCCTCTACTGCTGATGCCCTTTTTTCCTGCTACTGTTGTGGCTATTTTTTTTCCTTTCAAGTCACTTATTCCCCTTTTGCTTGGTGCCAGATAGGTTTGAACATGAACATTATTCCGTATAATGAATAACTTGATTGTTACTTAAACGTTGTTGAATTGAGTTTCATGAAGTGATTTGCTTTATTCAAGATATCTGCAAATTGTATGGTTGTAATAATTCTAGCACTTATGTTCATAGAGTTCTTCTATGTATAATAACAGTGCTTGTCTTGTAAACTTAGGGGTGCATAAATATTGAACACATCAGAGAGTCGATAAAATTTTACTACTTAAAACAGCTTTATTTCTCTCTTCTTTTTTACTCATCATTAAAAAATGATTTCAATTTAATTATTTAGTCAAGAATTTAAATTATATTTAGGGTAAATTACACTAACACCTCTTGATTTTTTTTTTTGAAATAACAATGTCACCCCCTTTATTATCTAAAATACCACTAACCTCTCCCGTCAGTTAACAAAATAATGAAATTACTGTATTGCCCTTATTTGGAAAAAAGATTTCTTTTTCTTTTTCTTTCCCTTTCTCCCCTCTCATATTTGTTCTCAGCCTACCACCAAATGCAATGGTGACTATGGTGGTGGTGGTGGTGGTGGTGGTGGTTAAGGTCGTGGTGGAGGAGAAGGGGGTTAAACACCAAGTGGAAGAGAGATGAAAACACATTCCACAGCCACCCGCCACTGTGAACCTCCATGGCGATTACCTCCACCTCCCAACAATATAGCATAAATAATGAGAGAGAAAAGACGATTACCTCCCAACTCGCTTTCCTCCATAGCCCACCATCACGGATGGACCACATCACCCACCCATTGAAGCACAGTCCTCCACTATATCCACCAAATCCCCCACCACTATAGTCAAAACCCAAATTCGAAGAATGGGTATGTTAAATTGCTTAATCTATAACATTCCATTGAATCCAACTCTGTTTAGTCACTCAAGCAACAACATCCACTCTAGTTTTACCCAAGGAATTGCAAGCTCACAGAGGTGTCACTTTACTTATGAAAATTAGCTCCACAGGTCAAACATTTAAGTAGGCAACTTTATTTATGTACGTATATGTATGTATCTATGTATATATATGTTATGCGCATATAAGAGAACTTAGTTGAACTATGTTACTATCCTTTGTTGGAAATCAAAATAATAAGTTCTTATCTGAATATATATATATATATATGAGTTCTCAAAATATTTAGAAAATAATTGTTTTGAAATTTCTTTTCTTTATTGGAAATCAAAATAAGAAGTTCTCGTGTTTGTATATATATTGTTAGATATATATTATTATACTTATATGATATATTGTAGATGTATCTCATCTCCTTTTCTATACTTATCTTTGATGTATCTCTATCTCATTTTCTATACTTATCTAGGTTTCTACTCAGCCTATAAATACAGGCTTCTTGTATTTCATTATTCAATTCAATATAGAGTTTCTCTTTTCTCTTCTCTTTCTACTTTCATAACATGGTATCCGAGCCTAGGGTTCTCTCCCAGCCTCACTTTTTTTTTTTTTTTTTTTTCCTGACAGACTGCTTCTGTCCCTTGTTGGTTTCTGCTTATCTAGTCCATCCTTGTTTCAACGTTTGGACTATAACAACCTCTTTGTCTCTTTAAGACGAAGCCAACGCCACCAGACTCACCTCCATCGAACTTCACACGCACCCTCATGCGCCTTTCAAAGACCGGCGCATCGGCTGACATCGATTCCACTCTCACCACGCTACTGTGAACTGGCCAAGACCAACAAATGTGTCAGAAGTTAGAAGCTTTCTGGGACTTGCTGGCTACTACCGCAGATTTGTAAGAGACTTCTCGAAACTTGCTTTTCCATTGACGCAATTGACACAGAAATATGTATCATTTGATTGGAATGATCAAAGAGAGTCTGCCTTCCAAGAGCTAAAGACTAGGTTAGTAACTGCACCGATTTTGACTTTGCCTAATGGTACTGATGGGTTTCAAATTTACAGTGACGCTTCGTACAAAGGTTTGGGGTGTGTGTTGATGCAAAATGGGAAAGTAATTGCTTATGCTTCTCGACCATATGAAAAGAATTACCCAACTCATGACCTTGAATTGGCAGCTGTGGTTTTTGCATTAAAAATTTGGCGCCATTATCTGTATGGAGTGACTTGTGAGGTATATACTGATCATAAAAACTTAAAATATTTCTTTACCTAAAAAAAACTGAACATGAGATAGAAAAGATGGCTGGAATTGATCAAAGACTATGACTTGCAAATCCTGTATCATCCAGGGAAGGCAAATACCATTGTAGATGCATTGAGCCGAAAATCTATTGGGAATTTGTCATGTTTGCTCACTAGTCTGAGAGAGTTGTTATGTGACTTGGTGAAGAATGAGATTGAAATTGTGTTGCATGAATAGAGCGGGATATTAGCCGCCATTTCCGCTCAACCTGCAATCATTGAAGAGATTAGAGGGAAGCAATTGCAAGATGAATTTCCAATGAAGATTATGAAAATTGACTCAAAACCAAAGTCGGGATTTGTGATTGAAAATGGTGTGCTGAAATTCTAAACTAGACTTTGTCTAACGGATTGTTCTGATTTAAGGAAACGTGTTATGACTGAAGCTCACAATTCAAAGTTTACTATGCATCCGGGGAATACAAAGATGTACCATGACTTTAAAAAAAAAATTCTGGCGACCAGGAATGAAGAAAAGCATTGCTGATTTTGTGGCTAAATGTTTGCATTGCCAACAAGTTAAAGCTGAACATCAACGACCCACTAGATTGCTTTAGCCACTTCCAATACCGAAATGGAAATTAAAGCATATTACCATGGACTTTATTGTGGGGTTGCCTTGCTCTTCCCTAGGTATGGAATCTATCTGGGTAATTGTTGATCGTTTAACTAAATTTGCCCACTTTTTGCCTGTCAAATCTTTGTATAATGCGGATAAGTTGGCTAATTTGTATGTCAATGAGATTGTGAAATTGCATAGAGTTCCAGTGTACATAATATCTGATAGGGATCCCAAGTTTACTTTGAGATTCTGGAAGAGTTTACAATAGACTTTGGGGACTGAACTGAGAGTAAGCAGTGCTTATCACCTACAAACAGACGACTAATCTGAACGAACTATTCAAACATTGGAAGACATATTACGGATGTGTGTGTTAGACTTTCAAGGCAATTAGGAGATCTACTTACCATTGGCCGAGTTTGTGTATGACAACAACTACCATTCGAGTATTGGTATGGCTCCTTATGAAGCTTTGTATGGTAGAAAATGCCGTTCTCTGATCTGTTGGACTGAGGTAGGTGACAGACCTTTGTTGGGACTAGAACTTGTGCAAGAAATGATAGAAAACGTGAAATTTATTCAACAAAGATTGAAAACTGCACAAAATCATCAAAAGAGTTATGCGAATGTCCGAAGAAGAGAGCGAGAATATGAAATCGGGGATCATGTGTTTATTAAAGTAACTCTTATGAAAGGGCAAACGCGGTTTGGAGTGAAAGGCAAGTTGGCAGCAAGATACGTTAGGCCATATGAGAACCTTGAGAAAATCAATCTGGTGACGTATCAAGTAGCCTTACCGCTGGTCATGGAGCATATGCATAATGTTTTTCACGTGTCCATGCTTCAAGAGTATTTGAAAGATCCATTCCATGTGATTGAACCAACTCAAGTGCTTCCAAAAAATGATTTTACTTATGAGGAATGACCAATATAGATTGTTAACCGCCGAATCAAAAGCCTAAGGAACAAAGAAATTCCATTGGTGAAGGTTGATTGGCAAAATCATGAAGAAACTTATGCAACATGGGAAACCGAAGAGGATATGATGAAAAGATACCCAGACTTGTTCCCTCTAGACCCGGCATTCTTCCAAAACTAAGGTAATTCGAGTTTGGAGGATCAAACTCTTTTAAGGGAGGAAGACTGTAACAACCCCGAACTCTGATTAGCCACTAAACCATGATTAATAATGCTTAATGGGTAATTAAGGTGCAATTCTGAATTAATTGCATGCGTGTTGCATTATTTGTGTTTATATTTGTTTATTGTAGAAATATCTGTTTGTGTTTCCGTTTTGTTTTGCGAATTGAAGGCCGTATCGGCATCCAATCACGTAATTGACTTGGTAAATGTGTTATTTGGAATTTTTGGGAATTTATGGTAGATTCAATTTAAATTTGATTCGGAACCAAATAATTAGAATAAAATAAGTATAATTGTTTAATCTAAACAAGGTTTAATTAATTTCACTAATGGTACCTATATATGCCATGAGTTGCCTCATACTACCACTATACACACACTTCATCATCTCTTACCATAAAAAATGTGGGAAAGAGAAAGAAGAAGAGTTTAAGCTCAATTAGGAGAATTGAGAGAGAGAGAGAGAGAGAGAGAGAGAGAGAGAGAAGAACTTGGAGGTTTTGGATTGGAACTTCAAACATTTGACTATCTAGAGCACGATTGAGAAGCTAAGTGTAGCTTGATTTTCGTGCTCCTTTCGAATACGATAGCCCTACAGTTCGGACTCCTGTGGTTCTGAATCTGATCTCACAAGTACAATATGAAATAGATAAATACAAAAGAGTCCAAATCCGGAAAATCTTTTGGAAAATCGATTTTGAATAAAAAAAAATGCCAAAAATGGACTACTTTGCCAGATTACAGAGTCGCCACCTAAATGTTTTTGGGAAATTGAGAAAACCCATGACTCGTGCCAAAGGCCACGCGTCCGTCATCACCAAAGTGTCTTGGCTCGGGAACTTAGGTACGAGAGAGGAAGGTCATGAATTAAGCACCCCACTCGCCCGATCAAATATTGGCCTCTACTAATCATGATATGATTCTTATTTACATTATATGCTCTTGTTCCGATTATTTAGGCTAGCATTACTATGTGACGCACACAAGTATAGACTAATTTTGCAAAAGTTGAAACACGTTGATTTCATGTACGTTTTGAAAAGTGTGTTGAATACGTACCACTTCAAAACCTTCATCCACAGGCATTCAAACAGTTGTATCAATTAAGCACTTAGCCTCATGGAAGATATGCTTAACATGGCAACAATCACGCGCATGCGATATGCTAAAGTGATAAGTGCTCACCTAGTACTCCAAGGCAAGCCAAACAAAACAAAAGAATTAGAAAACATACATGCTCCTAACTAATGCTACATGACTAATGCAACGCATGCGATATGAAATTTAAATCGGCTCGGCTACTAACATGGCATGTGAATTAATTTGATAGCATGCAGTTTGATCACGTTTTCAAAGAAGTACTAAATAACAATGTGAGTTAAAATGATGCGCCGAGCCTAATGCATGCAAGACAATGGATGCAAATCATAGAAAATGCAAAAGAAACATGATGTTCAATACTATCCATCATAAGCAAGTAAATAAAAGGACGAAAGAAATAGGGATTAGATGACATACACATTATTACATTTTGTCCTCACACAAGAGGGTCTGAATAAATGTTCTAGCTAATTACTACGAATTAACTAACTATTACAAACCAAATGAAATAAATTAACTACACTAGCTAATTATTACAAATGAGAATTGAGCTAACTAATTAATTACAACACAAAATTAATTAACTAAGCTATTACAAGTTCAAAGGAATTACAACATACTATTATTTAGCATAAATTAACGAGCCACAAGGAATGAAGATTTGTTCATGCATGAATGCAGATTTTTCACTCGAAAATGCCTCTGTTTAGCAGCCAAAGTGCTTGTGTTTTGTAGTCAGAAAATTGCACTATTTTCTCACTCCAGCCTCTACTCTGTTCTGTAGGAAAAATGGTATTGCCTGGCTAAAAAAAGGCGCCCAGCCTGCCAGAAGCAGTGGACAGCCATACAGAAAAAGTGGCCGGCAGGCCATTTGTTTGAGGTATTGCCTTGATGCAACAAGTAACAAACAGAGCACAAGCAGAGCATTTTCAGGGGATGCCTGTCCACCATGCTTCTCCTTATCATCAGACAGATCAAAGGAGTGGTAGGCTCGATTCGTAAGCCATCAATCGGCGGAAATTCATTGCATGATGACTCATGAACCAAGGGATACAATTTCAATATATGCACAATGAAAGATCCACGAACCTCCTCCCTATCATGATATTGATCAAGGGAAATCGTTGACATCGACTCTTGAACCGTTTTCATCATTAACAAGTATGAAACGACTCAAGATTCAATGGGTTCAATTAACATCCGATTGAACCCAAACCATTTTATTATATTGCTCCATTTTATTCCAATTTTAATACATCTTTTCATTACCTTTCCATTCCTTAAGCCTTTTAGTCCAATAATGAAGATTAAGTCCACTAATGGAAAGAAGTGTCAAACAAATGATTGTTTTGGGTATGAGAGAGATGTCATGCCGTTGGTAATGAACCTCCGAAGAGATTAAACCATTAAGCACAACAATCTCTATCTCAAGCTTAAACAGACAATCGGTTTGAAACGACTCTCAAAGCAAAGAAGAAACCAAGAAATGAGAGAAGTATAGAGATGATTAGAGATGAACACAAGTATGGAAAACTTGAAATAAATGGTATCAACTCAAATAGGTTGGTGTTTAATGTCTAAAACACAAAACCTATGAGGACCGTTACACTACAAGCATGCAATACGAAACATAAATGACATGAACAACTTCAAAACAGTCCTAAAATAGGCTAAAACAACACTGAAATTAAGGTAAAAACATCTACAAAAGCAAGCTAAAATAATGGAGCAATTAAGCTAGTAAACAAACCAACGGAGGGGAGGCTAACCCCTCCATTTTTGGGACTTCAAAACCACATTTTAGCCTCTGAAAATCCTCTGAAAATCAGTGATAAAAAGCTCAAAAAAAGATATTGAAAAGGTGGGAAACACAAAGGAAAAAGCTTAGAAGACGAGGGTCAAAGAGGGGTGGTCCACTCCTCTACCCTTAATGGCTTTACACCACAAGTTTCAGCCCATAAATATAGGTGAAAAACAATACAAAAACTATAAGAAAAGATACGAAAGAAAGGGCACAAAAGAGCTAGGATGTATACCTCTTGAAGAAGAGTGATCCTTTGAATTACAAACCACCAATTTCACACTCTCAATAGCTAAAATGCAAGCTCAATAACCTCAGCAAAGGACCCTTCAAGTTTGGTTTAGAGAGTCTAGGTAGAAGGTATATAAGCTGCAAGAGAGAGAGAGAGAGAGAGAGAGAGAGAGAGAGAGAGAGAAATGTAGAGAGAGAAATATTTTCCAAGACTTTGCTCCACAAATTTTTCTAACCTTAAATTATGAGAGGGAGTCATTTATATATAGAAATATATGAGACTATCTCGAAAATATCCATACAGACATAGCTGGTGCAGTGCATGCATCTGTGGAGACAGCTGCCAAAAAGATCTGGTTTTTTACACAAGTGGTCGACAGGCCACTAAAAGAGGGCAGCCGTCCACTAATAGTGGCCAGCAGGCCACTAGTGGGTCTGCAGGGCCCTGGATAGTCAGGCTTGAAGAACTACTATTTTGGTCCAAAAAAAACAAGGCATAAGGTTTGTAGGTTTCTAAGGCACAAAACTGAGGTTTCCTACTGAGGAAATCGAGCATTTGGACAAGCGTGGAAATTCATCATTGGGTGATCAATCGGTGGCGCACAAGTCTTAGGGCAGTCAAAAATGGGGTGTCTACAGTTGCCCCTCTTTGACAGAGCTCAAAGTCATGCAATGACGTGAGTGAATGTCAAAGCCCAGAGACAACCCATTTTGATAAGGTCGTAAGACTTGGGCAAACAATCAATACATAAATTAAATTGGCTAAGCTCGAAAGCTGCCTACGTATCCCTTTGCAAGGAATCAAACCAGCGTAGTTCAGGGGCAAGATGCAAATGATATGCACAAAGAACATACTTTGAATGCTGGACTTATACGCTTTACGAAGCCGGTTTTTTTGAAACTCCGTTATCACGGAAAATGATGCAATAAGTAATAACAAGATAATTGCAAATAATCCCAACCACATTTCACGTGGAAAGAAATAAAAAAAACACTCTAACCACGCCGAAATTGTGAGAAGAGGAGAAAAATCGCTCAGGGTCGTGCCTCTGTACACCCCTAGATGATACGATAGATGCAAAAAGTATGAGATTGTGCGATAGATGCACACTGCAGATTGATTATGAGATAAATGCATGAAATGAACGAGTGCGATAAATGCACAAAGTGATGAAAGTGTGTGACAGATGCACAATGTAACAAAAGTGTATGATAGATACACAAAGCGAATGAGTGCAATAGATGCACAAAGCAAACGAGTGTGATAGATTCACAAAGCAAACGAGTGCGATAGATGCACAAAGTGAATGAGTGCGATAGATGCATAAAGTGAGCGAGTGCGATAGATGCACAAAGCGAACAAGAGCAATACATGCACAAAGTGAGCGAGTGCAATAGATGCACAAAGTGAACGAGTGCAATAGATGCATAAAGCGAACGAGATTGAAACTCAATACAATGACAACGCATGTTCTATGCAAGATAATAGACAAACATCATATGATGTTAATTGAAAGCATGTTCTATGCACGAATCGAAAGCATGTTCTATGCAAGATAATTGAAAGCAAGTTCTATGTAAGATAATTGAAAGCATGTTTTATGTAAAAGAAGATATCAGATATGTAAATCGACAAAATGGACAAAAGCGACGTTCGAAAAAAACCTCCGACTTACGCCCCAGAGGCTTTGCAAAATGCTTAAAAGGATACAACTTGTTCATATTTGAAATTGGGGCATGTTCGCGCGTCGGAATACAACAGGCATTGGAACGGCGTAACTGAAACACAGTTTCGAGCTCCTTGAAAATCAAACCCAATTCAAATACCTAAATCCTTCTTTCCAGACCCAAAATAGGGCCTCCCATACACTGTTAGGGCAAAAGGGAAACAATACTGGGCCACAAAACGAGCCGGCCGACCGCTAATAGTGTATGGCCGGCCACTAATGGCAATTCAGGGGCAAAAAAGGGATTTTGGCTCGGGTCTACTTAAACACATCACCAAACTTCATTTCCTCACACACCCAAGTCCGAAAACTCTCCCCCTCCCTTTCTAGGTACTTTCTCTCTCTAGATTTGTGCTTTGTACACGTTTTCCAACACCCCACACAAACTTTATTCATAAACCCTCTTTGGTCCTCTTCACTTCGAACTGATCAGATTTTGTTTTCGTTAATTTTTTTGGGTTTTCAACACTTTGGGCTTGTTTCCCTCGAGTTTTTCTTGGGTTTTGCAAACTTTCTGGGGTTTTGAATTTTTTCTTCCATTTTCTTTCTCCTAGGGTTGACTTTTTTTTTTTCCAAGTTTTCCCTTTTTTCTCCATTTTTCTTCATTTTTCACCCACTTTCCAGTTGATAGATGATGTCCCACATGATGGTGCCCCTGTTGAGGTACCTATGTTTCCACCTACTATCGAGGTTGAGGAGCTTATAGCTGATGAGGCTGGCGAGGCAGTGGAGGACATTGTGGTTGACCTCAAGGCAGAGGTAGAGATCTTCGCCCCAAGGCCTGAGCCTGAGTTACTACCATTGAGGGTGAGGCCCTTTGATCCGGCCACTTACAACCCCCACACGCACATGATGCTGCCTGGAGGCATGATGCGCTTTGATGATTTCGTTGATAGCGTGCCGGAGGATATTTTGCTGAGGGAGGCAGACTCCAACCTTTCCTATTGCGTTACCGAGGTACAAACTTTATTTTCATGCTTTACTGCCTTTCATCTGACTGTCTTGCACTGCCTTTCATCTGACTCTTCTTTTATCACTGTCTTTTATTTGATTCACTCTTTCTTTGCCACAGGAGGATTTCGGCTCCTGTAAGGGTTACGGGGCAGTGATGATCAGGGATTGGTATCACGAGCTTCCCCACTGGGTTTGCGACCTTATTGATGAGGTAGGCTTTGGTTTACTCTGCACCGGGCTCACGCGCCACATGGCTAGCTGGGCCCTACTCGGAGCATTAGTGGAGAGGTGGTGGGATACCACCAACTCCTTCTACTTCTTTTCCGTTGGGGAGATGACGATGACCCCCTATGACTTTTCGATGATCACAGGTTTAGGAGTAGGGGGTGATTCGATCTCTTTCGACATGGACATGGGCCAGTGAGAGGCGGCTTGGATATACCTGCTTGGAGCGAGCCCACCCCTATACATGCCAGCTATGGTGTGATACAGTTGGTTCCTCGAGCATTTCCATAGGAGTCAGCCTGAGACACAAGAGAAGGTAGAGCAATACGCCCAGGGCTTCTTGATGTACCTTTTCGGTACCACCTTATTTACGAACAGGTGGAACACTATGGGTTTGTACTTGTTGAGCACCCTTGTGACCCTCTTCCAGGTCCGATTTTACGACTAGAGTGGAGCTGGCCTTGCCACACTCTACAGCTACATGAGCTCCAGTTCTTGCATGAAGAGAGACAGGGTTGGAGGCTACTGGAGAGAGCCTGGGAGGTATGCACTGCACTTTCAATTCTATGTACTTCTTCTTCTACTTTTTGCTTTGCACTTTCTACCTTATATCTATTTACACATTGTGCTTTCTGCCTTGCATTTTCTGTTTAATATCTACTCATACAATGTGCCTTCTGCTTTGCACTTTCTATTTGATATATGTTCACACATTGTTGATGCACATTGCTAATCTTTTCTTGTAATTGTGGGTTTACGCCCATTTCCCGACCCTTGCTCCAGAACCGATGGATGAGATTGCTTCGGCCATGCCCTACTCGCGGTGGTATGATTGTAGGTGCCGCCACCAGAGTCGCGAGGACATGACCTTTGCCTTCTGTCGTCGCTACTTCGACACTGTGGTTGCTCGTGAGGTAATCCGAAACTCACAATCATTTTTGCTTTATTTCCATTGCTGCTGTTTTGATCCATATTCTGACAACTGATAATAACTAAGAACCTGTACCGTCTTTATTTGCAGATCACATGGCAGCCATGGGTGATGATGCCAACTGGAGTTCGAGACTGATATATTGGGGCTTGGGCTACCTCTCGATACTAGATTTTGCTGGAGGGCCCATTCTGCCAGGCCTGGTTCTTGGGAGAGCGGTTTGTACGCTAGACACTGGACTTGCCTGCCCCGGTTGTTCCAATGCTGGCCCCAGCATCTATGAGGACAACTAATAGCCTCTCAGCTGAGGCCATTATCCAGTATATGGTGGGGCTGGACACCGACTATTTCAGAGGGGAGGGAGACTACACAGCCTTCATTAGGACTCACCTTATGCCACCCCTGACTGGAGTTTGCGCGGGCTACGTAGTAGGTGCTCCTTTGGCTGGAGAGGCTGCTTAGGTGGCTGAGGCTGGTATTGGAGCGGCCCCTCCTACTGTGCGGGCTGCCGGTTGGTAGGCGATTCTGACCACGATTCCTTGTGGGTGGCTGAACGGGACGACGTATCAGCTCCCGATAGAGTCACCAGAGACGGGGCACGGGTATATTCGAGCTCCAGGTGCACCTCAGGTATAGACCATACTTTACAACTTGCATCTCGCATGGTACACAGAGGGCCTTCTTCAGCTGGTTGCTTCCCTACTTCACATGGTGCAGAGGATGGAGATGCTACTCGCTTTGCACGGTATCCAGGTATACTTCTCTTCCCCTCATGCATTGCATTGCTTCCCACACTGTACTGGCATGCCATATTCCCACTGATACACGATACTCATACTGTACGACACTCACAGGGATACACTACATACTGACATACATTCTAATACTACTTCACACTGCATTGCCATATTGTACTGACACACTGCACCTATGTTGCATATGTTTTCTGTGTCATACTCCTACTTCATACTCCATTCTGCAACAATACATACACTGTATTTGATATATTGATGCTTGTTTTTCAGGTTTCACCTACATCGAGGGCACTAGCAGCAGCAGTAGCAACATCGGCGACACCTCCTCCAACAATAGGGAGGAGAGGTAGACAGGCTCCAGCACGTGACTGAGACGAGTGTCGAGGTCGAGGCAAGGGTAGAGGTGCTCGAAGTCGGAGCAGCTCAGAGCCGATTTTGAGTGGGGATGATACTGAGACCAACGACTCCGAGGAGGTAGTGAGCCGACGCTCTGAGTCTGAGAGCGGGGACGATGATGCTGACTGGGGATCAGAGAGCGAAGAGGACGCTGAGGCTGGTTCTGAGTTAGGGAGCAGAGATGATGATACTGGCTCTGGCTCGAAGTTCGATTTTGATAGCGGCGCCGATGGAGACAGTGCTCCTGAGGGACGAAGAGGGCCTCTCGACCTTGATTCGACGGGTGCTAATTTTTGTACTTTTTGCTTAGTTTATTTTATTTTGGTAGCTTAGCACATGTATAGCTTCAGATAGTTTTTTACTTTTGCTTTTGAAAAAACTTGTACTCTTTTGTAAAAATCATGATCAGGCGAAAAACAATACAGTTGTATAAAGAGGTTTATTTTGCATCATGAGCACCACACTTGTGTAGAATGAAAATGGAATTGAATTTGAAACTGCTTGTATTGGAATAATGTTCGTAACCGGATATTGAGCGGACCAACGACCAAAATACAAAACACAACTCAATAAAAGAAAAACAAAAAAAACGCCAAAACACAAAGACCAGGAGAAAACCAAAATGCCAAACTGCAAGACCACAAAAGTGGACGGCCGACCACAAAAGGTGTACGGTCGACCAATAAAAGTGGACGGCCGGCCACTTGTGGTGATCCACCAGTTGGCTGATAGCTAGCCTTCACTCACAGCCCTAATGTGACACCTCAAATCCAGGTATGACCGACTGTGGCCCACAGGGACTCAGCCCAAGGCACACGTAAGCCTAACCACTAAGCCATAATCACATTGAATAACTATACAAAAGTCCAATAATAAATAACCAAACTCAATCCAGTGATATGCCACAAGTATAAACGGAAAAATCGACCGTAATCAATACCATCCAAACTTATGGGATATAAATAGCCCACATATCAAAACAATCCTAAACGAACCTCAATAAAAATAAAAAGAAATATGCACAAACTGGACATGACAATCTAAAACAAAATAAATGAATGTCCTAGAGGTCCATGCAATTAAGTCCCCACTACACCATGAGTCCACTCTAAGTCCTTCTAACACCTGGAAATGATAAACAACTAAGTCAGCTGATAGCTCAGTGAGTAGCAACATGGATAGTATATACAGTTTTGAAAACAGGGATTAATTCCAAAATAAGATATATATCACAGAAACTAGATTGTCATACAGTTTGGTAAAGACAATCTGTTTCAAAAAGAAGGTTCCACAGTTCAACAGTTAAAATACTCATGTCTCTCAAGAACATGATAAATGACATTTTCCACTTAAAACAGATTACAACGTGAACACCAATAACTTTCTGGGTACCAAGAAATAACAAGTAACATGCCACACAGTTCTCAAGGCTATAAGCCCCGTTGGATCCAATACCGAACTAAGAGTCATCCTCAGGGTGGCAACCTGGGCCTTTTCTCTAAGACGATCTGATTGAAGGTCACCTAGCTTAACCTAGGTCTTTTCCTTACAATCGTTGAGCACTAGAGTCATCACGGCCCAACCCGGATCTGTTCCCTAGTGGCCAAAGTCACCACACACAGTGGAATAGTTTCCCTGGACTAAATACACAGATGGTCCCAATAATCAATACACATCATTTTCGCAAAACATGGTAGTTCATCATTATAAACATGAGACCAAAACAAATAGTTTACAGTATGCCAAGTTCACACATGATTTAGAAATAATTTGATTCCATTGATAATATAATAGATTATCAAAATAGTTTAATCCTGAAACAATAATTAAATTTTCCAACAGTTCAGCGTAGGGAAACATTTATAAAAATATGTAGCATGAAACTACTCACTTGAACATGATATAATATAATCATCGAATAAAGTATGAAAGTCCAACTAGTGCCCTGAACAAAGTATTAAAACTATACATCACTACTAATTCAAACATACTAAAAGGAATAATAAACTAAGTAACCCCTAACTAAAATGCACTAATACAGCTCAACCCAACTCACCGTTACTCTTAAATATTACCTACGCTCATGTTCTTCAAGGTCCAAAATCACCCAAGACATGGGTTCAAATCGAAACTTAATTAAAAGTAACTTTAAGACAAAACAGAATTTTAAACTAGTTTTCCCAATCTATTCGCTAACTTTGAAAATTAGAAACCCACTCCACGTTGTTCGAAAACTTCTAAAACCCTCTAGATATCATCTAATATATCCTAAGCTTCAAACCCAAATGGTTTCACTTGATTTTCTTATCAAAATAATTATCTACAATTAATTATATCTAAACAGGTTGTTTTCTGCAGCACTTTAAAGAAATTAATGGTTCTCTTAGTATACATAAGCAATCAATGCAAGGCCAAAAATGTACGAAACTAGACTCGTAACCGGTTAAAATGACACTAATTTGATAATTTTCAGATTTATACCCAAAGAGAAAGACACTCCCGAACTTACTGTTTTAAACCACTTTTCTGGACAGATTTGAACGCATCAGTTTATATGGATTTTGACTCCCAAAAATTATGAAAAAATTCAGATATCCAATTCAATATGTAATTAATCTACTGTAAAAAGTTCGATTCAAAATTCATTCATTTGATATGATTTCTTGATTTTTAAAGTTTGTGATTCTGTGTAGAATTCTTATCCAATGACTTTAGCTCCTTAATTCGCTTTAAAATTTTGCATGATAATAATATACACAAAACACTAACCCAATCAGCCAAACCGTTCCTTTTCTTCCAACAACTCACAACACCCACAAGCACCATAACTATATAAACAACAAATTATAATAGAACAAGAATAAATTGATTGCTACCTTAAAGTTGTTCAGCCACAAAGTTGCTAGAAATTTCTCTCTCTCTCTCTCTCTCTCTCTCTCTCTCTCTCTCTCTGTAACGCCCTCAAAATTCAACCCATTGAATATAAAACAAAACATGCATTATTAAAAGAAGACATTATTTATTACATCAATCATCAGAGTCTTACGAAATAAAATACCATAATAAATGCCCTACGGGCTTACATCTTGCCAAGCCAACACTTGGATACAATTTACTGAGTTCTAACTCAAAACAGATAAAGCCCTAGGCGTGAAGGATTACAATGTTCAAATAAAACAAATAACAAATAAAACAAGTCTTCAAATTCAATTCCTCACAAGCTAAGTCCTTGGAGGGAGTGAACCACCTGAACCTGAAAATAAAGTTCCCATATAGGGTGAGCCACAGCCCAGTAGAGAAATACTAAACCAAGCATAAGCAATAACTAAAGCATTAGCATCTGATACATGGTTAACACACTATAATCAAGTTACAATATTCATGACACGAATGTCTACACTGCCTATGACACATTGTCTATGGCACATTTTACTTTCCACTTATGGCTCAGAACCTGGCCAAATAACTCAACAGGGTTTCATCTTTTATTACCATTACTTCCAATTCAACAGGAATAACAATTCAAGTTAGACCTAATCATAACAAATACACATAGTGGTATTGTATCATTCACAATCAATTCACTTCCATACTTCCCAACTGATACACATTTTAGTGATGTATCATATTCACAATAAATAGAAATATTTCTATTAAACAATAAGCACACATAAGAGTGATGCTACTGGAGTCCATCCCCTATCTCCTCCCAATAAATCCGGTTTAGAGGTCCATCCCCTATCTTCCCCTAAACCGTGGAGTTCATCCCCTATCTCCTCCAAATAAAAATGCATATGCAATGAAACACACAATTGCCATATACAACACATAATCAATACAAGTAATGTTCTGTATTAATTCAACAGTCAACATAGGTGACATGATTTCAGTTATACCTAAGCCGCATGCAAGGTCTACAACAATCAATGGCTATCCTCCACCGATAGCCCAAAACAGTTATTTCTAAACAAGAAATAAATACATCAATGAATGTAAATTCAACATTCCCAATTCTATGAATTAAACCAAATTCCATATTATTCCTTTAAATTAATTATACAAATTAATCTAAACCAAAACCCTAAGGTTTCTTTCAAAATTACCAAACTACCCCCACATACCAAAATTACCAAACTACCCCCCATATACCAAAATACCAACACTTAGGATTAAAGCGTATAAATGGAGTAGGAAATCCCTACCTCGAATATATAACTCAGAAAGAAGAAGAAGGAGATGATGCCCAAACTTCAAAGTGCTCCAAACCACGAATTTCTCAGATTAAATGAAAGCCCTCACTCCCCTCTATCTTATTTGTAAAGCAACTAGGGCAAAAACCCACCCTAACTAGATCAAACCTAGGAGAGAAGGTGTTTAGAGAAAGAGAGAACTCAGAAATTAGGGTTTTTGGATCAAAAGGGGCTGAAAAACTGTTTTAAAATACGCTGCTGCGTATTTATACCTGATAGGCTCGCTCGAGCGAAGACCTGGTCGCTCGAGCGACCAGAAACAGAAAATCCTCGCTCGAGCCAAGAAAGGCTCGCTCGAGCGAAGAACTAACAGTTCGCTCGAGCGAAGAGAAACTCGCTCGAGCCAGCTAACACTGCTCTCAGGTCTAGCACTGGACGCAATCCTCGCTCGAGCCAAGAAAGGCTCGCTCGAGCGACGGACCAAAAACAAAGGCCTCGCTCGAGCGAAGATAAGCTCGCTCGAGCGACCAAGCCAAAAACTGAACATCAACTATTGGTTTTTAAACCCAACTAACCTGCAATTAACCTGCCCAACATATTCCACAACTCACAACTGAAGAATTACAAGACAACAACAACAACAACAACAACAATATGATAATGGAATCTACGGAACTTAAGTCCGGAAACACTAATCAAATGGGAAAAGACCGGGGTCGCTATACTCTCTCTCTCTCTGTGCTGCTGCTGCTGCTACTGCTATATGTTGAAAGTGTTCTGCAAAACAATTATAATAAGGGTTAGGGTTTTTGTTAGGAAAACTAGGGTTGCTCTATATATATCTAAACAAAACTCTAAATAATTATCTAAACAAAAGGTTTTAAATTATTATCTCTTTATATTATGTTATTTTCTCTCTTCATTAATTTAAATAAAATACCAATATTATTAGATCAAAATATGCTTACTAATTTGCCCCTTATTTTTTTTTTAAAATAATAAATCTTGCCTCTAAATTAAAGACTTTCACCATAAATTTATTTTAGGTTTTAAAATTAATTAAAAGACCCTCCAAATATTTAATTTGCACTTTAGGATTCACCATCAAAATATTTGTGATTGTAAAATTATTATTATTTAAATATTTACTTGATTTTTATATTCGAGTTCTCACATTCTCCCCCCTAAAAGAAAAGTTTCGTCCTCGAAACTAACCTGATTAAATCATGAAAATAGATGTAGGTACTTCTCGTGCATTTCGTCCTCGCGTTCCCAAGTTGCCTCTTCAACTAGATGATTACACCACAGTACCTTAACCAATTTAATGGCCTTTGTACGTAACATTTTCTTTTTCGAATCCAAAATCTGAACAGACATCTCCTCATACAAAAATCCTCTCTAATTTGAAGCGGCTCATAATCTATCACATGCGACGAATTGTGCACATATTTCCTCAGCATACCCATTATGCACTCCTGTCAACCTAAGAAGCAAAGCAACACGGCACACAACCTCACCAACCTTCTCCAATACCTCAAATGGACCAATGTATCTAGGACTCAACTTTCCTTTATTTCCAAACCTAATGACTCCTTTCCATGGTGACACTTTCAAGAATACCATATCTCCCACATGAAACTCTAAATCTCTCCTACGATGATCAGCATAACTTTTTTTTTTTTTGTCTACTCTGAGCAGTCAATAATCTCTCTCTGATGGTGATAATTTTCTATGTAGCATCCTCCACCAAATCAGGTCTCAACATTTGCCTCTCACCAACCTCATACCAACACAAAGGAGGCCTACACTTCCTCCCATACAAAGCCTGATAAGGAGCTACTACCAAACTAGAATGATAACTATTATTATACGCAAACTCCATGAGTGGCAAATAATCATCCCAATTACCTCTCCACTCCAAAGCACAAGCCCTCAACATATCCTCAAGGGTTTGAATAGTCCTCTCCGATTGCCCATCTGTCTAAGGGTGATAAGCTGAACTAAAATTTAACCGAGTATCCATAGCTGAATGTAACGCACCCCAAAACTTAGACACAAAACGAGGGTCCTGATTTGACACTATTGACACAGGTGCACCATGCAATCTAACAATCTCCTTTACATACAACTGTACAAATCGAGCTAGAGAAGGGTTCATTCGTACTGCAATAAAATGTGCTGACTTGGTTAATCTATCCACAACTACCCAAACTGCATTGTGATTACTACTAGTACGAGGTAATCCGCACACGAAGTCCATGGTAACATGATCCCACTTCTACTCTTGTGATACCCCTGTTCTGTATTATGTTAATTGGTCCCTAATACGTATGTGATTATATGTCTTGATATGATTTTGTGTGCCATTATATGGATATATGTGATTTTGGAACTCTATCTGTTCACCGTAGGAATATCTGTTTGAATAATCTGCTTTGGAAATTAAATTGAGGGCCTTATCGGCCACAGAACCCGAAATTGATTACACCATTGTGATTGGCATAATTTTTAGAGCCTACGGTGAAATTTAATTAGAAATTGATTCGGGTCAGATTAAACTGATTAAATTGATGAATTAAGTGCCCTATTATTTTATGTTAGAATAATGTGTTAGTGGGGCATGATGTATGGAGGCACTACACTCTCCTTAACTCATTTTGAGCTCAAAAATTTGAGGATACAATTGTGAGAGAGTGAGGGCCGGCCTTAGTGAGGGAAAGGGAGAGAAATTGTGCATTTTGGCTTAAAGCTTGGGAATTTTGGGGATTTAGCTCAAGAATTGACTAGAGCTTAGAAGATCAAAGCTTCTAAGTGAGTAATTCTTGGATTATAGTTCGTAATTTTGCGTGTTCAAGCTAATTTGGTGGTCAAGAGTAAGATTGAAATGAAATTGTGTTGGAATTGTTGAATTGAAGCTTAATATGTGCATGCATGTAAGAAATTACTTTGAAATTGCATATTTGAGCACAAATGTGTGTAATCCATGTGAAATGTTAAAGGAATCTCATGTTTTGATCACCATTTGTGTTATCTAAGTTGAGAATGTGGCTAATTCATCACATGCATGTACAATTTGAGGAGATATGAGCTTGAAATGCATGAACATGTATGATAGAGTTAAAGTTGATGTCAATTTGAAACATGCAAGAGTGTAATCTTTGAAATTGAGCCTCCTAATGTTGTAATCTTGTACTGGTAGCATGTTAACATGTGTAAATGTGTAATTTGAGCCATTGCATGCAAGTATTGTGGCTGGAAAGTTGAATTGGAGCTCAAGAACATAATCTGGGAAACCCAGAATTTTGATGTCCGCTCGAGCGGGGGAATGTCCGCTCGAGCGGGGATTTCGAGCTCCCAGTATTTTGCTCTTGCAGGCATGGTGTCCGCTTGAGCGGGGAATTTCACGCTCGAGCGGGGATCGTAGAGGATGAACTTCCGTTCGAGCATCCTATCTCGGGCTCGAGCGTAAAAATGATGCATCCAGAACTTTTTGCAGACATAGAGTCCGCTCGAGCGGGTAAGTTCACGCTCGAGCGGGGAGCTATGTTAAGAGGCCTTCCGCTCGAGCGCCATTTTGGATGATCGAGCGTAAATTTCACCTATCCAGTACTTTTGTAGGCCTTAAGGGTCCGCTCAAGCGGGGAAGTTTACGCTCGAGCGGGGACCCTATTTTCTGAAATTTTGTTTTCGCGTTTGTGTTTCGTTTTCCGTTCTCTTTCACTTGCAAGCACTCTTAGGCATGTGTTAAGCATTGTAAAAGAGTTGATGAGATAAGAATAAAGCCTAAAGAGGAATATGTGAATTAAAGAACGGATTGAACTGTTAATGACCCTTTTGTGTTTATGAAATGTGTAGGGTCAAGCTCCAGGGCAAATCCACAAGCCGATCACTGTGAGTAATATCGATATTCGAATGTTTGTGAATGTCCAATTGTTTATTCCCTTATAAACTTTATGAGTTGCTAATTGGGAATTGTGGACAAAAGTCTGACATGAATAAACAAATGAACCAAAGGTCGTTTTGATAATCATGAATGGACCCAAGGTTGTTTTGATAGAATCGAATGGACCCAAGGTCGTTTTGATAGAAACGAATGGACCGAAGGTCGTTTTGACATACATGAATGGACCGAAGGTCGTTTTGACATGAATGAGTGGGCCGAAGGCCGTTTGACATAAATGAATGGGCCGAAGGCCGTTTTGACATAAATGAATGGGTCGAAGGCCGTTTTGACATAAATGAATGGGCCGAAGGCCGTTTGACATAAATGAATGGGCCGAAGGCCGTTTTGACATAAATGAATGAGCTGAAGGCCGTTTTGACACGAATTGAAATCCGAATGGACCAAAGGCCAGGATGTTGAAACTATGAGTTACTTGATGTAAAATCTGTATAGTTATGTATCTGTTAAATAGAAATATGAATTGGGCCCAAGGCCATTTGGAACCTGTTGTTCTACATTGTTATGTAACTTCTGTATTTGATATTATTCACTGGACTATCGCTCACGCTCATTCATGTGTTTGTAGGTGAGCCAAGAGAGGTCCAGACCTAGCCCCAGTGAAGCCTGAGTGGATCAACATGAGTTTTGAGAAAGTCAGCCTTGTGTCTCACGCGCGAGACCTACCCTTGCCATTTTGTTATGTCTCAATCTTTTGTCTTGTCGGCAAGGACGTTTGTATATTTGTATATAGTCTGTTATGGGTTGACTTAGTTGGATGATCCTGTCTGTAAAGAAGCTTATGCTACTGTGCTTTTAATGTGGGTTATTAACATACACGAGTATGGTTTGTTTGATGTGCATATAAGCACGGCTCTATGGACAAAGTTTTAAAATTTTTGCTTCCGTTTGGCCCCTTTACTCTGATGAGTTACGTCTGTTTTGTTTTGAGGCCGTAAGTAATCTCAGGATTACTGGCCGGTTATGTCCTTAACCCATGGGGGCGGGTTAGGGTCATGACAACTCTGGTATAGGTAAAGGTTATAGTTTTCCTGTAAGTTTCTGATGTCCTACTTTAACCTGTTGACACACCAAACACTGAGCCACAAATTCTGCAATATCTCCCTTCATACCATTCCATGAAAAGTGTTCATGAAGATCCCGATACATCTAAGTGCTTCTAGAATGAATGCTATAACTAGAATTATGTGCTTCCGTCCTAATCTCCCTCATCAAATCACCACCAGCAGGAACACAAATTCGGCTACGGAATCTAAGCAACCCATCATCACTAACCACAAATTCTACATGCTTACCCTCTGCCGTCTCTCCTTTAATACGCTTACATTTGGGGTCAATCTCCTGAGCTAAACGAATCCGTTCTCTCAAGGTCGGCTGAAGTGTCAATTGACTACAATAAGCCCTATCACCAGGCGTAACAACCTCAAGCCTCAAACGTCTCATGTCTTCCACCAAACAACTCTCAATAGACAAAGCAACTACATCTCCAACTACGACCTTCCTACTCAAGGCATCTGCAACCACATTTGCCTTCCCCGGATGATATAAAATATTCACATCGTAATCTTTTAGGAACTCAAGCCATCTTCTTTGCCTCAAATTTAGTTCCTTGTGTGTGAAAATATACTTCAAACTCTTATGATTAGTGTAAATCTCACATGACTCTCCATACAAATAATGTCACCAGATCTTAAGAGCGAAAATCACTACTGCTAACTCCAAGTCGTGCGTAGGATAATTTCTCTCATGTACTTTCAACTGTCGTGACGCATAAGCAATCACCTTCCCATGCTGCATGAGCACACATCCTAAACCATGTCATGAAGCATCACTATAAATCACAAAACTACCACCATCTGTAGGGAAGGCAAGGATTGGAGCTGATGTCAACCTTTGTTTAAACTCTTGGAAGCTACGCTCACAATCATCATTCCACTCAAACTTTACCCCTTTCCTAGTGAGATTGGTAAGTGGCAAAGCAATACGGGAAAATCCTTTCACAAACCATCTGTAATATCCAACAAGCCCTAGAAAGCTACGTACCCCTGTCGTCGAAGTAGGTCGTCGCCAATCAACAATTGCTACCACCTTCGTGCAATCCAAAGATACCCCATCTTTACCCACTACATGACCCAAAAAGGATACACTACTCAACCAGAATTCACACTTTTTAAATTTTGCATACAGTCTCTTCTCCCTAAGGGTCTGCAGTACTACCTTCAAATGCAGCTCATGTTCTTCCTTACTCCTCGAATAAATTAGGATGTCATCAATAAACACTACCACAATTTATCTAGCTGGGGTTTAAATACTATATTCATCAAATCTATGAATGCGGCTAGTGCATTTGTGAGACCAAAAGGCATCACCAATAACTCATAATGCCCAGAACGGGTTCCAAAAGTGGTCTTAGGAACATCCTCATCCCTTACCTTCAACTAGTGATAGCCTGACCTCAAGTCCATCTTAGAGAATACCTAAGTTCCCTGCAATTGGTCAAATAGATCATCAATGCACGGCAAAGAATACCTATTCTTCACTGTGACTTTGTTTAGTTCTCTATAATCAATACACAATCTCATAGACCCGTCCTTCTTCTTTACAAACAACACAGGTGCTCCCCAAGGTGAGACACTAGGCCTAATAAAACCTTTGTCTAGCAACTCCTGTAACTGAGTTTGTAATTCCCTCAACTCCAGCGGTGCCATTCTATAGGGTGCTTTAGAAATAAGTGTTGTGTTAGGGACCGAGATAATGGAAAATTCAACCTCACGATCTGGAGGAAGACCAGGTAGATCCTCTAGAAAAAAAAAAAACATCAACACATTCACTCACTATAGGCAACTCCTCTAACTTCTGCTCTAGTTGTTCGGTACTCACCACACAAGCTAAATAACCATGACACCCTTTTCTCAACATTCGGTTAGCCTAAAGGGAAGAAATAAAACAAATAGAAGACCCTTTCCCATCTCCCTGGAAGAAAAACTCAAGTTGTCTCGGCATAGCAAAAACTAACCTCTTTCTAAAACAATCAACAGAGGCATGATGCTTCGTCAACCAATCCCTCCCCAAAATCACGTCAAAATCCTTCATCTCTGAAGAAAACAAATCCACTGGAAAAATCCTACCATCCAAGTTTACCTCACAAGATCTACAAACATCTCCCAATACCTAATGAAGTAGATACAGTAATACAAACATCCAAAGGCTCACAAAGAATAGACAATCTATGTAGATATCTAGGTGCCAACTCTTAACCTTCAAAATGAAATCAAGAAAAGCTTAACACAAGTTAAAACAAAACTAACTTAACCATACGCTAGTAAGGACTGTGGGGATTCGGACCTCGTTTAAATAATGAAATACAAGATACGTAACTCGATAAACTACAGCTCTAATACCACAATTGTCACACCCCAAATCCGGTATGACCGGCCATGGCCCACAGGGACTCAGCCCAAGGCACACGTAAGCCTAACCACTAATCCATAATCACATTGAACAACTATACAAAAGTCCAATAATAAATAACCAAACTCAATCTAGTGACATGCCACAAGTATAAACGGCAAAACCGACCCTAATCAATACCATTCAAACTTATGGGATATAAATAGCCCACATATCAAAATAATTCTAAACAAACCTTAATAAAAATAAAAAGAAATATTCACAAACTGGACATGACAATCTAAAACAAAATAAATGAATGTCCTCGAGGTCCATGCAATTAAGTCCCAACTACGCCATGAGTCCACTCAAAGTCCTTCTAATACATGGAAATGATAAACAACTAAGTCAGCTGATAGCTCAGTGAGTAGCAACATGGATAGTATATACAGTTTTGAAAACAGGGATCAATTCCAAAATAAGATATATATCACAGAAACTAGATTGGCATACAGTTTGGTAAAGACAACCTGTTTCAAAAAGAAGGTTCCACAATTCAACAGTTAAAATACTCATGTCTCTCAAGAACATGATAAATGACATTTTCCACTTAAAGCAAATTACAACGTGAACACCAATAATTTTCTGGGTACCAAGAAACAACAAGTAACATGCCACATAGTTCTCAAGGCTATAAGCCCTGTTGGATCCAATACCGAACTAAGAGTCATCCTCAGGGTGGCAACCTGGGCCTTTTCTCTAAGACGATCCGATTGAAGGTCACCTAGTTTAACCTAGGTCTTTTCCTTCTAATCGTTGAGCACTAGAGTCATCACGACCCAACCCGAATCTGTTCCCTAGTGGCCAGAGTCACCACACACAGTGGAATAATTTCTCTAGACTAAATACACAGATGGTCCCAATCATCAATACACATCAGTTTCACAAAACATGGTTGTTCATCATTATAAACATGAGACCAAAACAAATAGTTTACAGCATGCCAAGTTCACACATGTTTTAGAAATAATTTGATTCCATTGATAATATAATAGATTATCAAAACAGTTTAGTCTTGAAACAACAATTAAATTTTCCAACAGTTCAGGGTAGGGGAATATTTATAAAAATATGTAGCATGAAACTACTCACCTGAACATGATATAATATAATTCTCAAATAAAGTATGAAAGTCCAACTAGTGCCTTGAACAGAGTATTAAAACTATACGTCACTACTAATTCAAACATACTAAAAGGAATAATAAACTAAGTAACCCCTAACTAAAATGCACTAATACAGCTCAACACAACTCATCGTTACTCTTAAATATTACCTAAGCTCATGTTCTTCAAGGTCTAAAATCACCCAAGACATGGGTTCAAATTGAAACTTAATTAAAAGTAACTTTAAGACAAAACAGAATTTTAAACTAGTTTTCCCAATCTATTCACTAACTTTGAAAATTAGAAACCCACTCCACGTTGTTCGAAAAATTCTAAAACACTCCAGATATCAACTAATATATCCTAAGTTTCAAACCCAAATGGTTTCACTTGATTTGCTTATCAAAATAATTATCTACAATTAATTATATCTAAACAGGTTGTTTTCTGCAGCACTTTAAAGAAATTAATGGTTCTCTTAGTATACATAAGCAATCAATGCAAGGCCAAAAATGTACGAAACTAGACTCGTAACCGGTTAAAATGACACTAATTTGATAATTTTCAGATTTATAGCCAAAGAGAAAGACACTCCCGAACTTACTGTTTTAAACCACTTTTCTGGACAGATTTGAACGCATCAGTTTATATGGATTTTGGCTCCCAGAAATTATGAAAAAATTCAGATATCCAATTCAATATGTAATTAATCTACTGTAAAAAGTTCAATTCAAAATTCATTCATTTGATATGATTTCTTGATTTTTAAAGTTTGTGATTCTGTGCAAAATTCTTATCCAATGACTTTAGCTCCTTAATTCGCTTTAAAATTTTGGATGATAATAATATACACAAAACACTAACCCAATCAGCCAAACTGTTCCTTTTCTTCCAACAACTCACAACACCCACAAGCACCATAACTATATAAACAACAAACTATAATAGAACAAGAATAAATTGATTGTTACCTTAAGTTGTTCAGCCACAAAGTTGCTGGAAATTTCTCTCTCTCTCTCTCTCTCTCTCTCTCTCTCTCTCTCTCTCTGTGTGTGTGTGCTGCTGCTGCTGCTATATGTTGAAAGTGTTCTGCAAAACAATTATAATAAGGGTTAGGGTTTTTGTTAGGAAAACTAGGGTTGCTCTATATATATCTAAACAAAACTCTAAATAATTATCTAAACAAAAGGTTTTAAATTATTATCTCTTTATATTATGTTATTTTCTCTCTCCATTAATTTAAATAAAATACCAATATTATTAGATCAAAATATGCTTACTAATTTGCCTCTTTTTTTTTTTTTAAAATAATAAATCTTGCCTCTAAATTAAAGACTTTCACCATAAATTTATTTTAGGTTTTAAAATTAATTAAAAGACCCTCCAAATATTTAATTTGCACTTTAGGATTCACCATCAAAATATTTGAGATTGTAAAATTATTATTATTTAAATATTTACTTGATTTTTATATTTGGGTTCTCACACCTAACTTCTACAAAAGGTATTCCTTCGCAAATTCTTCATCAGAATCTCATTTAGTTGCTGTTTTCTTTGAAAATGAAGACATTTCTTGCCGAGAAACTCAAAGAGTGGATAGCCACTTTAGACCGCACGAAAAAGGTTAATTTATAAGGTTTTGACATAAACGCGCTTTTTCTGTTGAGCCATACTCCACTTTGTTTTCCGTTCCTCCATGCTGTGGTCCGGTGTTGGGACCCAATTACTCACATATTTCAGTTCAGAGCACAAGAACTGTGCTCAACTTTTGAAGAGTTTCAAGCATTGCTGGAATCTCGACGCGATGAGGAAATCATGCCTCAGCCTCGTTTTGGCCATGCCCTGGCTTTGGGACGGAAGTGTGGGCTTACTTTGCATGAAGCTTGATCTTTGGCTCATGACGGGGAGTTAAATGTACCCAGTTTGATTCATCAATTTTTTGACATTGGCAACAGAGGTGACCTTCTTTGGCGAGGCTTTCGGTAACATGCCCTCTAGAATACCCGACTTCATTCCCACTTCGTGGTTCACACTTGACTCGGTACCTTACTGCCTGGAGGACGAGAGAGCTTCTGGCCCCTGCCTCTAGTTTCAGTCATGCCCTTTCTGGCGAGTGCTTAGCTTGGCTCGAGGAGGAGGTACAGGTTGGGCCAACTTTGGCTGCAGAGGCTTCCGCGAGCACAAGCAGAGGATGTAGGAACACCTAACTCATCTATGCAACTAGTTTATTACTTTCACTTTTCTTTTCAAGTTTTATTATGTAAAAGCAACTTTGATTCAACTCAGAGAGTTGGAGAATGTACTTGCGCTAAAATCAATGGAATTAAAGTTGTGAGCACTAAAAATTTTCCTTTTGGCCCCAAAATGGTGTAAGTTGTAAAAGGTAAAATTTTGAGAAAAATCAACTTTTATCAAAACTTTTCAAAACCATTTTCGGGAATGACCTCTGCCTGACATGCATGGAATCAACCCTCGAGATATACAACCCCAAATTAGAAGATCATAACTGCCCGCAACTGCATTTATCATCATTGCTCTGTCTTGCAATTGGCCTTTTCTGCAGCATTAAAGTAATACAACCAAGCTAGAAGATAGTGGACAAAGATGGTCTGATCGAACATAATGAACAAGACAGTTGAGTTTGGAGATGGTTATGGCCAAACTTCAGAATGAAGTTGTCTACGTATCCCAAAAATGGGAATCAGGCCTTACGTAATTCGGTTCTGGTTTACTAGAGTATTAACTCTCTCATTTTGCGAACTTTTTCCAAAGTCCCTCTTTAGGCTTTTCAACCTTGTGAGCTCAATTTTCTTCATTTCTAATTTTTCATGCTCTAATTTTTGCCTAGGTCTCCCTTCTGAGTTTTTGACCTAGCGAGCCTCTAAAGGATAATATTTCTTCAACTTGTCCATATTGATCGGCTGTGAAAACTCCAAGCCATCTAGGTCCATAAGGATGATCGCCTCCTGACCAGATAGACTTGATGATATAAGGACCAATCCAATTGGGTCTGAACTTGCCCTTGGGGTCATGGATGGGAGCTTGGTTATCCTTGAGCACCATGTCTCCTTCCCTAAGATTTCTGGACTTGACCTTCTTGTTAAAAGCCCTAGCAATTCTGCGTTGGTAGTCCTGGACGTGATACAATGCCCTTAGTCTTCTCTCATCAAACAATATTAACTCCTCAAATGTACTCTGCTGCTAGTCCACCTCCGCTATTTGACACTCGGCCATAACTCGCACCGACGACACTTCAATTTCAATTGGCAGAACAGCCTATATCCCATAGACGACAGAATAGGGGGTTGCCCCTGTAGACGTTCAGATTGAGGTTTTGTAGCCCTAGAGCGCGAATAGCATTTTATCCGGCCAGTCCCTGTACGTTTCCACCATTTTCCGCAAGATGTTCCTAATATTCTTGTTGGCAGCCTCAACAGCTCCATTAGTTTGTCGTCTATATGTTGATGACTTATGAAAAGCCACGTTGTATTTCTCAAGTAGATCTGCCACCTCTTTCTTGAAATGTGAGCCGATATCTAATATGATCTCGTTCGGAACTCCGTACTGGCAGATGATGTTGTTCCTAATAAACTTGGCTACATGTGACGCTTTCAACACCGCATAGGACTGAGCTTCCACCCACTTTGTGAAGTAGTCAATTGCCACCAAGATGAACTCATATCCATTTGACCCCTTTGGCGAGACTACACTAATAACGTCGATTCCTCAGACTAAGAAAGGCAATGGCGAAGTCATATTGTAGAGCTTAGACATCGGTATGTTCAGGTGATTGGCATGGATCTAGAATTTGAGGCATCGCCGTACAAAACCAATGCAATCCTCCTCCATGGTTGACCAGTAATAACCTTGTCTGAGAATCTTCCAAGCTAGCATCACACAGTTCATGTGTGCTCCACACTCTCCCCCTTGGATGGCCTCCATAAGGCACTTCAATTTCTCATCTTCAACACACAACTTGTGCATTCCAGATGGCATCTTTTGTAGAGCTTACCCCCGTAGATGATCTATTGAACAGCCAGACGCCGTATGCCCCGTTTGTCTTTGGCATTTGCCCCTAGTGGATATGCCTCTTTTCCAAAAGTTCTAAATGTCATAGTACCAGGGGCTTTTGTCTTGCACTTCATCTATTATGGCAATGGTCTCATATGCTGGTGTGTATTTCTGTTCAATAATTATTGGACGCATTTTCACTCCCAACGGGATGTCCACCATCGAAGATACAGTTGCTAGTGCATCATCGAACCGGTTGTTCTCTCTAAGCAGATGTGTAAATGTCAGTTTTTCAAACCTCGGGCAGAACAGCCTATATCCCATAGACGACAGAATAGGGGGTTGCCCTGTAGACGTTCAGATTGAGGTTTTGTAGCCCTAGAGCGCGAATAGCATTTTATCCGGCCAGTCCCTGTACGTTTCCACCATTTTCCGCAAGATGTTCCTAATATTCTTGTTGGCAGCCTCAACAGCTCCATTAGTTTGTCGTCTATATGTTGATGACTTATGAAAAGCCACGTTGTATTTCTCAAGTAGATCTGCCACCTCTTTCTTGAAATGTGAGCCGATATCTAATATGATCTCGTTCGGAACTCCGTACTGGCAGATGATGTTGTTCCTAATAAACTTGGCTACATGTGACGCTTTCAACACCGCATAGGACTGAGCTTCCACCACTTTGTGAAGTAGTCAATTGCCACCAAGATGAACTCATATCCATTTGACCCCTTTGGCGAGACTACACTAATAACGTCGATTCCTCAGACTAAGAAAGGCAATGGCGAAGTCATATTGTAGAGCTTAGACAGCGGTATGTTCAGGTGATTGGCATGGATCTGGAATTTGAGGCATCGCCGTACAAAACCAATGCAATCCTCCTCCATGGTTGACCAGTAATAACCTTGTCTGAGAATCTTCCAAGCTAGCATCACACAGTTCATGTGTGCTCCACACTCTCCCCCTTGGATGGCCTCCATAAGGCACTTCAATTTCTCATCTTCAACACACAACTTGTGCATTTCCAGATGGCATCTTTTGTAGAGCTTACCCCCGTAGATGATCTATTGAACAGCCAGACGCCGTATGCCCCGTTTGTCTTTGGCATTTGCCCCTAGTGGATATGCCTCCTTTTCCAGAAAGTTCTAAATGTCATAGTACTAGGGGCTTTTGTCTTGCACTTCATCTATTATGGCAATGGTCTCATATGCTGGTGTGTATTTCTGTTCAATAATTATTGGACGCATTTTCACTCCCAACGGGATGTCCACCATCGAAGATACAGTTGCTAGTGCATCATCGAACCGGTTGTTCTCTCTAAGCAGATGTGTAAATGTCAGTTTTTCAAACCTCGGAATTAGAATATCCAGGGCCTGATGGTAAACCTTCATTTTCTCTTCTTTGACCTTTCAGTCTCCGTTTTCTTGAGAAACAACCAACTTTGAGTCCCCAATGACATCCAACCTTATTGCCCCTAGTTTTAGGGTAGCTTCTAAACCAGCAATACACGCTTCCTATTCTGCTTTGTTGTTGGACACTTTGAATTGGAGTTTGAAGGCTAAGGGTATATGGGAATCATCGGGTGCTATCAGCAACACACCTATCCCATGACTGTATTGATTGGACGCTCTGTCAAAGTACATCGTCCATATTTCCTCTTCTATGTGCAGAATGTCTTCATCTGGGAATAGGTATTCCACTGCCTTATCTTCTTCTACCGGGTGATCTGCCAGGAATTCCGCTACAGCTCTTTCTTTAACTGACTTGCGTGTAACATACTTGAGATCAAATTCGGAAAGAAGAAGCAACCAACAGACTAGCCTACTTGTAAGTGATGGTTTCTCAAAGAGATATTTGACGGGATCTAATCATAAAACTAGGATTACAGAGTGAGCTAACAAGTAGTGCCTCAACTTTCTAGTAGCCCATACCAAGGCTAAGCAAACTTTCTCTAAGGAAGTACAGTAGGTCTCGTAGTCCAGCATCTTCTTACTCAAGTAGTAGATTGCCTTCTCCACCCTATCCTCATATTCCTGAGCGAGCATGCACCCCATGGTCGTATTTGTTACCAATAAGTACAAGATCAGAGGCTTCCTTAGCTCTGGCGATGACAACATAGGTGGATTCTGGAGGTACTGCTTGACCTGTTCGAAGGTAAACTGACATCGATCGTTCCATCAGAACTTCTTTCCTTTCTTTAGAAGACCAAATAGTGGTTCACAAGTCAAGGTTAGTTTTGAAATAAACCATCTTATGAATTGTACTTTACCCAGAAAGCCGCACACCTCATTTTCAGTCCTCGGTGGTGGCATTTCTAAGATGGCCTTGATTTTGGAAGGATCTACTTCAATTCCCCTCTGTGTGATCAGAAATCCGAGCATTTTCCCTGCCGTCACCCCGAAGGTACACTTTTACGGGTTAAACCTCAATCTGTATTCCCTGATCCATAGAAAGAACTTTTCCAGTGTGATGTAGTGACCTTCTCGATTTTTGGACTTGACAATCATATCGTCCACATACACCTCAACCTCTTTGTGGATCATGTCATGTAGAATGGTGGTCGCAGCCCTGTGATAGGTAGCCCTAGCATTTTTCAAACAAAATGGCATGACTCGGTAGCAGTATGTACCCCATGGTGTGGTGAAAGCTGTCTTTTCTCCATCCTCATGTGCCATCAGAATCTGGTTATACCCGGAAAACCCATCTATAAATGATAGCAACGCATGGCCCGCAGTGAAGTCTACTAATTCATCAATATGCGGCAGTGGAAAATCATCCTTCGGGCTGGCTCTGTTCAAGTCCCGAAAGTCGACACAAACCCGAATTCTGCCATCCTTCTTCTGCACTGGGACGATATTGACATCCAGGTCGGATACTCAGATACTAACAAGAATTCTGCATCGATCTGCTTGGTGACCTCTTCCTTGATTTTCAGTGCCCAATCTAGACGAATTTTGTGCAGCTTTTGCTTGACTGGTCGTGCCTCGGGATCGAGAGGGATCCGGTGCTATATAATTTCAGGATCGATTCCAGGCATGTTTTCATAGGAAAATGCAAAAACATCTTTGAAATCTTTTAATAAAGCGATTAACGCCTGCGTTCCTCCAAAGACAACGTGGACCCGATTTGGACCAAGCGTAGATCCTTTTCAGTACCCACATTAATGGCAATGATTTCATCAAAACAAGGCTTAGCAAACCGCTCCTCCTCTCGATTAATCAAGTTTTTCAAAGCCAGAGAAATTTCTTCCTTTTCGTTTTCGTTAAAATTCTGAAAATCTTGGTCAATGCAATAAACCAGCAGCATAGAGAAATACACAGAATCTGCAGCAATTTCATTCCAAAGGTCCAGATCTTTGGTTATAGACTCAAAAGAAAAGCTGAATGAAGACCTAGACAGGACTTTGGTAACTGGGTTACCACTCTCGAAAATACCAGACTCGGACCTCCCAGACTGACTTGAATTTGATCCCGACTCCACAGACTCAGTGGAATCAAATTTTGGCTCATCACCTGATTCAGAACTGGAAAGAAAGCCTTTCTTCAGCTACCAAGTAAGACATGGTGCCTGTGATACATCCAAAATTCCAGAGGTTGGGTCCACACCTGGTTTTTCCCCGATTATGGAGACAGTAAAGTTATCCCCCAAGTTCTTTAGGTCGGCTGCAGGATCTATTAGGAGATTGGCCAGTGCTGCCCCCACTTCAATCTCGCTGTTGTTTGAGTCATCTTCCATGCTCTGGCTAGCTTTGATGCTTGGTTTAGCCCTTTCCTCATCACTGTCCTAAAGCTGATGGTCAAAGAAGATCTTGAACCCAGGAATGCACGTTTTTGAGGAATTTACCCAAGGCTCAAGAAAGCCACAAAAAGGGAAATCTTCTTATTCTCGAACAAAATGGCCGTTGAGCATCCCTCGGATTGGCCTATGGACGAGCTCATAATGCTTCCCAGCTCTCTTGGCCTTGGCTCTGCCCTTCATCTCTTCTCTCTTTCTTAACCAGTCCTGTTTGGTGTGCATGTAGCCCAGTCCAAAGGCATTCGGGTTGTATGGCACCTCTGCCAACACTATAACACCTTTCCGACTGCTCTTTCCAAGCTTTATTCCCAGAGCATGCCACAGTTTGTTCATGAAGTATATGGACTAGGCACTAACGTACATGCCTTCGTCCGCGGCCAGAATTGTTTGCACTACCCGGGCTTCAGCCAAAGTGAATCCCGAGATGAACACATCTTCATCACCATGATTGATCTTTAGCACTGGCGTAGTCACCTCCGGAGGTGGATGGATGGATGAGTTCCTAAAAACAGTAGCTACTCCTCCCTCATGAGGATACTTCAACATCTGATGGAGGGTGGAGGAGACAACCTTCACGTGATGTAACCAAGGCCTCCCTAACAACAAGTTAAAGGTAGCTGGTACATCTAGGACGTGAAACTCGATCTCTTGCTCTGACGGGCCTACTTGAACCTGCACTTTCACAATACCTATGACCTCTCTGCTTGTATTGTCATATGCCCGTATCACCTGGGTTGTGGGGATAAAGTCTGTTGGTTTAAGGCCAACTGCAAAAGTAGTACGGGAAGGACAAACATTAATGGCAGAACCAGTGTCTACCAACACCACCGACACCCACTTCTCCCTGCATTTCACAGAGATGTATAACGGTTTGTTATGAGCCGAACCTTCCAAAGGCAACTCTTTGTCAGAGAAAGTGAGCATTGGCTTAGCGCCACCTGGAAAGACTAGGCCCATAAGTTGCTCGGGCGTAGTATCAATGGAAAATTTAGCCCTGTCTATTGCTGACAATACTGCCTGCCAGTGCACTCATGATGCCATGAGGAGTCCCCAAATAGAGATATCAACTTAGATTTTCTTGAGCTGCTTCAAAACTAACTCCTCTTCCAACTGCTTCTCCTTTTGTTTCTCGACCTCCCTCTATGTTTCACTTAGTTTCACAAATATTTTTCATTTCCTTTTCTAAATTCTTTATCAAATTTTCTAATTAAACACAACATAATAGTGTATCGTCATGTGATTTACTACTTTATAAATAGTTTGTTGCTAACTTTCCCTTGTTTTGCTCATACTTTCTCTGTTCCATGACTCTTAAGGCCATGTTTGTTTGGGTGGACTGGATTAAGTTAGATTAACATTCCCATGATTAATAGTTGTAAGACTACGAATCCTTTTGGATTGTGTATCCTATCCTATGTTTGGATTGAGTTAGGATTATAAGGAGGGACTAATAGTCTAAACTTTGGCTTAATCCTCCAATTTATATCTCACCCTCTATGTGGGATTGAATAGTCCATTATATATAGGATACCATATTCGGATGAATTATTAGTCCGTACTTCAATTGTTTAACCAAATATCAGATTCATAATTTTATTGGACTATTAGTCTAATTCCAAACTCATCTTCACCCAAATAAATATGGCCTAAGTGTTTTCAGCTACGTATCTCATGTTTGTCTTGTTGCTCTAGGACTTCCTCTTAATATGTCATGTGTTCCTTGAATTTAATCCATTATCAACCAGCCTAAGGGGTCGTTTCGCTAGAGATTTTTGATTAAAAAATTACAAAATGACAAAATAGGCTATATAAGTCAATAACATAAAATGTTACTTTTTATCTATAATCATTACACTTTTTCTCTCACAAAAGTCAAAAAAATAAAAAATAAAAAAACCAAACAAAACTAAAAAAATTAAGCTAAAAAAACCCAACACAAAAAAAATCAACTTAAAAAATCAATGCGAAAACGAAGGCTAAACCTCTTAAATTTCAAATATGTATGGAACATGGAGAGGACACAATCCCAAAATAAGAGATGAAAATATCTACTTGGTTCACCGCTATGTGCTTGTACGGGCGTCTTTTAATAGACTAGTTATTTTTCTGTGTAAACAATACTATTATTCAAATAATTAGAACTTCTCTTTTAATATGGATTTTCTATTTTGGGCTATTTTGAAAAGATGGTTATAATCAGTTTTTTGATTAAAAGTTAATTATAAGCTGATTATAATCAGCTTTTTGTGTGAGAGGGAAGTGGGTTATAATCTGGGAAGTGGATTATAACCCACTTCCCAAAAGACCCCTTTGTTTTTTCGATGCATATGTAAACTATTTGACATTTAGATCCCGTTTGTTTTCAGAGATAAAATGAAGAGAATTATTAGTGAAGGGATTAAATAAAATTATATTTGTTTTGATGATAGTTATTGGTGTAAAGATTGTTAAATTATTTTTCTATAAAAATAAATATAAAATAATAAAACAAATAAAAAATATAAAAATATTAAACATTAATGTTAAAAAAAAATGCTCAACATGTAAAAAATAAAAAAATTCAAAAAAAATTCTAAAAAAAAAAACAAATAAAATAATGATTTTTACTTAACAAAAAATACAAAAAAAAAACATTAATGTTCAAAAAAAAAAAAAAAACCAACATGTAAAAAATAAAAAAATAAATAAAAATAAAATAATTCGGCGGATTAAAATTCTAATACCACCTCCACCTCTTCCATCTCAATCCCCCTTGCAAAGCCTATCATAATACTAAGGGATTAGGAGCCCCTTCCCCATCTCTCAAAACAAACATGACATATAGTGGGTCCTATATCACTATCAATTCCAATCTCCTCTCTATAACTCCAAACAAACGGGTCCTTAGGATATCTTGCACTACTTATAAACTACTATTTAAGACAATAATTATGAATGTCGTATAAATTTTTGTAATTTCTACCTTTGCTACTAAAAACCTTTTTAATATTACATTATTATATTTTGTTGGATGACATTTTGTTGGAACTCGGCTATGAACAAGGGTAATGCTCAACTTGATCCCTTTCTAAAAATTCAAAGTATTTCTGAAATTGGCCTTATAGATGAATGGTAGGGTAATGGAAATTAATTTTTGGAATCTTATGAGATTATTTTTGTGGCTTCTCGCATTAATGTTTTGTGTGATGTCCATTTTGCCATTAAATGTTGTCTCTCCTAAAAAAAGGAATCCACATTGTTGGTATGAAATGGGTTAAGAATAATTTCACATATACTAATAATTTTATTAAAAATATAAGAGATTAAATGTGATTAGTTGTTAAAAAAATAATGATATTTAAACCCTCAATGATATTTAAGGGTGTTTGGAAAGATGGTTAAAAGTTGATTTTTTGAATTTTTTTAAGCTTTTTTTGAAAAAATATAAAAATTGTGAGAGATAATATGACCCAAAATAAATTAAAGCCTTAAACATGTATAGTTTTAATAAAATTTTAAATAAATATAACATTGTTCATGGGTTAATATATGAGAGTAGAGGGTAGGAATATAGGAACTTTGTCTCGGAAAGAACATGCAAGCAAATGCTAATACATAATGAGTCCGGATCCTCGGCCGCCCTTTCCTACAACTTTCACTACAACAAAATGTACTTTTGGCGACTAAAAATAATATTAGTCGGTAAAGGTAAAATATTTAGTTACTAATTTTTTTTAGTCGGGAAATATTGATTATTGGCGACTAAAAAAAATTTAGTCGCTAAAAATATCACATTTAGCGACTAAAAAAAATAGTAGCTGTATAGATAGTTTTGGCTACTAAAATTGTTTAGTAGCTGAATGAAAAAAAAAATTATTTTTTATATTTGGCGACCAAAAGTTTGGTCGCCAAAAGTATATTTTCAATGATAAAAGAATATTTTAGTGGCCGTATAGTTAGTTTTAGCTACTAAAATTGTTTAGTAGCCGAATGAAAAGAAAAATATTGTTTTTTATCTTTGGTGACCAAAAGTTTGGTCGCCAAAAGCACATTTTCAGTGACAAAGAATATTTTAGTCGCAAAAACTAAAATATTTGGAGGGAGATTTCAAATTTTGGAGGGATTAAAAAATAATTAGCGACTAAAATATTTAGTCGCGATTTGTTATTAATTATTTATGTATTTTGTTTCCAACCAAAACAGACATTTACTGTTAGTCTTTGGCTACCAGGAAGTTAGTCGGCCAATATTCATTTTTGGCGACTAATGATTTGGTCGTTGTTAATAACATTTGCCACTATTTGCCGATAAATTAGTAGTTTTGTCGCTAAAGGTTGAATGAAATAGAGGGAAATGAATAAATGTTGGCACCTGTTTAATTTTACACATCTGGTGCTCTCTCTCACACACAGATTATGTCAGCACCAAACCTCACCCAACCTCACCTCAGCGCAGACCACCGCCGCTCACCGCTCGCCACCGCCACCGTTGCCACTGCCGCCGCCGCAAATCACGACGACCACCGCCGCATCCTCCCAGGTTCTCTCTTACTCTCGGTCTGTCTGTCTGTCTCTCTCTGTCTCTCTCTCTCTCTCTGTCTCTCTCTCTCTCTCTCTCTCTCTCTCTGGGTCTGTCGACCTCGGTCTCATAGAAGACCCAAATTTTTGTTTAAAAAATGAAGGGCCTAAATAATTTAATTTTAACCTTTGTTGTATTTTAGTAGTTGAAAAGTAAAGTTTTACCAAAATAATTATAAAAAAATTGATGTGGTGAATTATTTTGAAGTAATAGATATATCCTTCTCAATCTATCTCTTCTTCCCCTTCTCAATCTATCTCTTCTTCCCCTTCCTTTCCCCTTCTCTGCAACTCCCTTACCACCAGGTGAAACCCTCTTCCCAAACCCCTCTGCACAACCCCCTATTTCCCTCCCTATGACCCCCTTTCGGCTGGATTAATTAATGAAATTAAGAATATATATATATATATATATATATGCAACTTTCAGTGGGTTGCAAGAGAGATCTGTCATTCATTCATGCCTCATGTGCCAATGTTTGTGAAAAAGGGTTGGTCTATTTTCCTGTGTTGGTGATCATACTAATCTTTTTGATTTATGCTCACCAAGTGTATGTAAAAATGTCATAGAGAGGTTTTGAGGACTGGTTTGTTGGTTCAATACCCAAACGTTTAAAAAAAAAATATTATAGAGAACCACTGTGTGGCGGAGGTGTTGTTGGTTTGTGTTGGTGGGGTGGAGGTAGCAGTGGTGGTAGTGTGGTGGCATTGGTAAGACTTTAGTTCAAAAAAAATGTTTTCCTTTCTTTCAAAATTAAAAAATAATTTTTGCCTAAATAAGCTTGTTTTTCGTTGACCACGAAAAACATTTTCTGTTGACTTTCATTTTTTTTTTGTACCAAACACCAAAAAACGCGGAAAACACTTTTCAAAAAATGTTTTTCACCCAAACAAACGGAGCGTTACTAACTCACTCCTCTATCCATACACTGATCCATAATGTGTTTGATAGTTTAAGAACCGACTACCCCTCGTTATTGCAGCAGTTGACAGTATCGTATCTTAATCCATAGTTGTATCTATTTTCATGTCAGAACATAATTGTCTGATCACTGCATGGCCCGTCTTCACATATGGAGAAGAAAGAGTACAGCATAGCCCTTTTCAACCAAGTACAATTGTATGACCAGCAAACGAAGTAACTATGGATCCCAGGTTTGTCTCCTGAAATTTATCTTAGCATATTGATCTATCGAATAGCTTATAGACAATTAGCCACCTGCCAGATAGTGACATCTTTGCTCTCTTTTTCAAAACTTTTTGAGAAAATTTAATTTTGATGTAGGACTAAGTCTATGTCAAGAGTTTGATAATTTATTATGAGACATGGCAATAAAAATGCTATTCTTGTTCTCTATTAATGAAAATGTTGACTTTGGAGTCCAACAACATGTTTTAATTGTATGGAATGCGGGTTATAAAGGAGGAGTAGAAGGAGGATTGTAGAATTCCTGAATGTGTTAAGTGAACATTTCCACTTATTATAGAAAGGAAATTTATTTGCTTCGTAGATGGTGCTTTTTAGAGGAATCATAGGCTAAAGATTTTAACAAAGTGAAGTTTCAGAAGCTGGTTTGAGCATTGAGTTGCTTAAAAATAAATTATGTGCTTCTTGTAAATAAAAATAGAAAGAAAAAATAATCTTGAGCTTCAGTTAAACGTTTCTTAATCTTGAGCTGCAGTTAAATAGAAAGAAAAAATAATCTTGAGCTTCAGTTAAATAATTTTTGTTTTAACTTGTATAGAGATGTAGTTGTTTATGTTGATAATGAAGAACCAACTTTGTGGATTCTATTTCAGTTGGCCTTTTGGTTTCTTTGTTTGAACTACCATACTCGGTACTGGAACTGGATTGTTCGGGTCTATTTATGATTTACCTTTGTTAAATGATAATACTTATTTCTCACATAAAAAGCACATTAAAATTAAGTCTACCAAACACATTAAAACTAACTCTATCGAATGTAATAACCACTAAAATTCTCATGCAAGCCTCTTAAAGTCCTAATAAAATGAAAATTTAACAATAGTATTTTTGTGGGTCCTAATAATTATTAATAAATTAAAATATATTAATCAACATTGATTTCTTGCGTCCCATATCATCTTGGCTGCATTGCATAATTTAGATGTTAAGTAAGGCTCAAGTAAAATGAAAACTTAACTTCACAATGTCCCAAGTATGCTTCATGTTTTTTCCAATTTGAGATTATTCTTTCTATCACGTCTTTGCAAAAATAGTTATAATATACTTGATGAATTTAAAAAAAATGCAACTAAACTATACTTGATGAGTTTGATTGTTTCATTTTAATGAGAATAATCTATTTTAGTTCGTGTATGGATAATTTTAAAAGTTGATGTTGGGTATCACTTTCTATTTTTTTGGTGTATTTTTATGACATCACAAAGACTTGTTCAATGCATAGTATTTATTTTATATATGTTTTAATTTCTCTCAAATGTTGATTTGCAAGTTGTAACTTCTTTTTTGTCATTCCTTTTTAGAGGTATCTCATACTGTTTCTTGGTTACAGAATCTTCTTCTTGTAGTTATGTATAGTTGGTTGGAGGGTAGGGTAGACCCGGATTTATTTTTGTTTCTTGATTTCTTAGATGAGGTGATGGGTTAGCCCTTGATTTTTTGGTTTCCCCTATCTAGACACAACATGCTTGGGACACGTTTGAAATTATACTTGTCATGACCCGAACCCGCCCCTATGGGTTAAGGACATAACCGGCCAGTAATCCTGGGATTACCTACGGCCTCAGACCAAAACAGACATAACTCGTCAGAGTAAAGGGGCCAAACGGAAGCAAAAATTTAAAACTTTGTCCATAGAGCCGTGCTTATATGCACTTCAAAACAAACCATACCCATCTATGTTAATAACCCACGCCAAAAGTACAGTACCATAAATTCTTTAAGACAGGATCATCCAACTAAGTCAACCCATGACGAACTATTTACAAATATACATAAAGTCCTTGCCAGCAAGACAAAATATAATTACATAACAAATTGGCAAGGGTAGGTCTCATGCGTGAGACACAAGGCTGACTTTCTCAAAACTCATGTTGTTCCTGGCAGACTTCACTGGGGCTGGGTTTGGACTTCCCTCGGCTCACCTACAAACACATGAATGAGCGTGAGCGATAGCCCAGTGAATAATATCAATTACAGAAGTCATATAAACAATATGTAGAACAACATACTCCAAACGGCCTTGGGCCCAATTCGTATTTCTACTTAACATATGTACAATTATACCAAGATTAGATCAAGTGATTGTAGTTCCAAACATAATGGCCTTTGGCCCATTTGGATTTCCATTCATGTCAAAACGGCCTTCGGCCCATCCATTTATGTCAAAATGGCCTTTGGCCCATTCATTGATGTCAATACGGCCTTTGGCCCATTCATTTATGTCAAAACGGCCTTCGGCCCACACATTCGTATCAAAACGGCCTTCGGCCCATACATTTGTATCAAAACGGCCTTCGGCCCATACATATGTATCAAAACGACCTTAGGTCCATTCATTCGTATCAAAACGACCTTAGGTCCATTCATTTGTATCAAAACGACCTTAGGTCCATTCATTTCTGTCAAAACGACCTCCAGTCCATGTATCTTTCTTATCAAAACGACCTTTGGTCCATTCGTTCATTCATGTCAATTTTTGTCCACAATCCCAATTAGCTACTCATAAAGCTTATAAGGGAATAAACAATTGGACATTCATAAGCGTTCAAATATTGATATTACTAACAGTGATCGGCTTGTGGATTCGCCCTTGAGCTTGACCCTACACATTCCATGAACACAAAAGGGTCATTAACAATTCAATCCGTTCCTTGATTCACATATTCCTCTCTAGGCTTTATTCTTATCTCGTTAACTCAATTACAATGTTTAACATATGCCTAAGAGTGATTATAAGTGAAAGAGAACGGAAAACGAAACACAGAACGCATGAACAAAATTTCAGAAAACAGGGTCCCCGCTCGAGCGTAAACTTCCCCGCTCGAGCGGACCCTTAAGGCCTGCAAAAGTACTGGTTGCATGAAAAATACGCTCGAGCGTGGAATAGAGCGCTCGAGCGGAAGGCCTGTCCACAAAAGCTCCCCGCTAGAGCGTGAGATATCCCCTCGAGCGGATACCGAATTTTGCAAAAAGTGCTGGGAGCACGATTTTTACGCTCGAGCGGAGGTTCTCCCGCTCGAGCGGACCTCAAAATTCTGGAAAACCCAGAATGTGTTCTTGAGCTCAACTTCGACATTTCAACCACATTACTTGCATGCAATGGCTCAAATTACCCATTTACACATGTTAACATGCTACCAATACAAGATTACAACATTAGGAAGCTCAATTTCAAGGATTACACACTTGCATGTTTCAAATTGACATTAACTTCAACTCTATCATACATATTCATGCATTTCAAGCTCATATCTTCTCAAATTGTACATGCATGTGATGAACTAGCCACATTCTCAACTTAGACAACACCAATGGTGATCAAAACATGAGTTTCAACCCAAAAACCTACTTGAATCATGTATTTCAAGCTTATACATGCTATTTCAAAACAATCTCTTACATGCATGCATATATCAAGCCTTAATTCAACAAAACCAACCCAATTCCATTCAATTTTACTCTTGATCACTCAATTAGCTTGAACACACACAAAATTGTAAACTATAATCCAAGAGTTACTTACCTAGAAGCTTTGATTTTCCAAACTTAAGCTTAATTCTTGAGTTGGTCTACAATTTATCAAGTTTTGAGGCCAAAACTCCAATTTCTTCACTCTCTCACTCTCTTAGCCGACCCTCTCCCCTTTTCCCTTAGTGTTTGATCAGCCAAATGAGGATATATAGTGCCTTTTAACATAAATCACCACTCACAATAAAATAATAATAATAAGGCAATTTGGCACTATTCATCGATTTAATCCATTTAATTTGACCAGAATCAATTTCTAATTAAATTTCAACGTAGGCTCTTAAAATTATGCCAATCACAATGGCGTAATCAATTTCGGGTTCTGTGGCCGATAAGGCCCTCAATTTAATTTCCAAAGCAGATTATTCAAACAGATATTCCTACGGTGAACAGATAGAGTTCCAAAATCACATATATCCATATAATGGCACACAAAATCATATCAAGACATATAATCACATACGTATTAGGGACCAATTAACATAATACCGAACAGGGGTATCACAGTCTTCCCCCCTTTAGGAAGTTTGGTCCTCCAAACTTAAGTTACCTTCATCGGGAAACAAATATGGATAGTGTAGTCGCATTTCCTCCTCTTTCTCCCACGTGGCATCCGTCCCATAGTGCTCTTTCCATTCTACTTTCACCATTGGGATGGACTTGCTTCTCAATTGTTTCAGTTGCCGATCAACGATTCGTTCCGGCCATTCGGCATATTCCATATTTTCATCAATAGCAACCCGGTGATAATCAATCACATGAAACGGGTCTCGGAGGTAACCCCTCAACATCGACACATGAAACACATTATGGATTTGCTCGAATCCCGGCGGTAAAGCCACTCTATAAGCAACTGGACCAAGCCTCTCCAAAATTTGAAACGGCCCAATGTAACGGGGCGACAACTTGCCCTTCTTCCCAAATCTAATTTGGCCTTTCATCGGAGAAACACGGATGAACACATGGTCACCGACCTCATACTCAAGAGGTCTTCTCCGAACGTCTGCATAATTCTTTTGTCGGTCCTGAGCTGTTTTGAGCCTTTGACGAATCGTCTTGATTTTCTCAGAAGTATCCTACACAATTTTTGGCCCAAGCAAAGCTTTATCCCCGACCTCTGTCCAACAGATAGGTGATCTACACCTCCTGCCATATAAAGCGCCGTATGGTGCCATACCGATGCTGGACTGGAAGCTGTTATTATAAGCAAATTCTGCAAGCGGCAAATAATCTTCCCAACTCCCCTGAAAATCCAAAGCACACATGCGAAGCATATCTTCCAAAGTTTGTATCGTTCGTTCTGATTGCCCGTCTGTCTGTGGGTGAAACGCAGTACTGAACCTCAGTTCTGTTCCCATAGCTTCCTGCAAACTCTTCCACAATCTAGACACAAATTTCGGATCTCTATCCGATACAATAGATACTGGAACACCGTGTAAACGGACAATCTCATCAACGTAAATGGTAGCCAATCTATAAGCAGTAAATGTAGTCTTGACAGGTAGAAAATGTGCAGATTTAGTCAGTCTATCAATCACAACCCAAACAGAATCCATACCTTGAGATGTCCGAGGTAGGCCAACGACGAAATCCATAGTCACATGTTCCCACTTCCACTCGGGAATAGGGAGAGGTTGAAGTAGACCGCCTGGTTTCTGATGTTCAGCCTTAACTTGCTGACACTGAAGGCACTTGGACACATATTCTGCAATCTCTTTCTTCATTTTAGGCCACCAATAGGTCTGTTTCAAATCCCGGTACATTTTATTGTTGCCCGGATGCATGGCAAATACGGATCTGTGGGCTTCGTCTAAAACCCTTTTCTTTAGCTCTGGGATGTCAGGGACACATAGTCGGTTCCGGAATTTCAATATCTCATTTCCAATGCTAAACTTTGCTTTTGGACTTGTCTCGAACTCATCAATCACCTTTTTGAGGAATTTATCCTCTTTTTGTTTCTGCTTGATCTCATCAACAATTGCCGGCTCGGCTGTAATAGCGGCTATCAATCCGCCCTGTTCACCTACTACTACTTCAATTTCAGACTTCTCAAAGTCTTGCAAAATCTCCCTTTGTTCAGTAAGCAGACAAGCCATACCCCCTGTTGATTTTCTGCTCAAGGCATCAGCCACTGTATTAGCTTTCCCGGGGTGATACTGAATTTCTAGGTCGTAATCTTTTATCAATTCCAGCCATCTTCTCTGACGCATATTCAACTCTTTCTGCGTGAAGAAGTATTTCAGGCTCTTATGATCCGTGTAGACTTCACACTTTGCCCCATACAAATAATGCCGCCAGATTTTCAATGCAAAAACAACTGCGGCCAATTCTAGGTCATGTGTTGGATAATTCTTCTCATGTGGCCTCAACTGTCGAGAGGCGTAAGCAATAACCTTTCCGTTCTGCATTAACACACAACCCAAACCTTTATAAGATGCATCACTGAAGATTACAAAATTTTTCGTACCTGAAGGTAGTGTCAAGATTGGTGCAGTAGTCAATCTCGTCTTCAATTCATGAAAGGCTATTCCCTTTCTCCGTTCCACTCAAAAGGTTGCCCTTTACGTGTCAATTGGGTAAGAGGCACAGCTAATTTCGAAAAATCCTTCACAAACCTCCTGTAGTACCCAGCTAAGCCCATAAAGCTGCGAACTTCTGTCACATTAGTCGGTGTAGGCCAATTCACAATTGCCTCTATTTTCTGCGGGTCCACCGAAATTCCTTCCTTGTTGATCACATGCCCTAAGAAAACAACCTCATCCAACCAAAACTCACATTTCTTTAGTTTAGCAAATAATTTTCTTTCCCTAAGTATTTGTAAAACAGTTCTCAAGTGACGTTCATGTTCAAGTCTATTTTTGGAATATATCAAAATATCATCGATGAAGACTACGACAAACTCATCAAGGTAGGTTTTAAAAATTCTATTCATCAAGTCCATGAATGCTGCCGGGGCATTAGTCACTCCAAATGGCATGACAAGAAACTCAAAATGACCATACCTCGTTCTGAATGCGGTTTTCTCAACATCCTCTGCCTTAACTTTCAGCTGATGATACCCGGATCTCAAATCAATTTTAGAAAACACCTGTGATCCCTGCAACTGGTCAAATAAATCATCAATACGGGGTAAAGGATACTTGTTCTTTATCGTTACCTTGTTCAATTCTCGGTAATCGATGCACAAGCGCAAGGTACCATCCTTCTTTTTCACAAACAGCACTGGTGCACCCCAAGGCGAAGTGCTAGGTCGGATAAACCCCTTGTTAAGCAGGTCTTGCAACTGTTCTTTCAATTCTTTCATCTTGGCAGTAGCCATTCTGTAGGGAGTCTTAGAAATAGGCTGGGTGCCTGGCATAGTCTCAATAGTAAACTCTATCTCCCTGTCTACCAATTCCCCTGGTAATTCATTTGGGAACACATCTGGGAATTCTCTAACAATAGGAATATCATTCGATTCAACATTCACAGGTTGTTCAGTCAACACATAGCACAGATAACCCTGGCACCCTTTCCTGATCAGTTTACATGCTTTCATTGCAGATATCAAATAAGGTGGAGGCACTACCCTATTACCCACAAACACAATTTCCTTTTGCTCTGGTGGTTTAAATACAACCCTTTTTGTCACACAATCTATGGTGGCACAATACTTGGTCAACCAATCCATGCCCAAAATTACATCGAAATGTCTAAAGTTCAAGGGCAACAAATCTACATATAGGGTAGCATCCTCGATACACATGTCACAAAACCGATATATATATAGTCACATAACACAGATTCCCCCGATGGAGCAGAGACACATAACAAATATGGTAATAACTCTAGGGGTCTATTTAGTCTAGATGCAAATGTATATGTCACAAATGAGTGTGTTGATCTAGAATCAATTAATACAAAGGCATCCTGATTACATATTGAAATAGTACCTGAAACCCGGAACCAGCGCAAAAACTCTCCCCTGTCTCACTGTATCCCCAGTAGTAGCAGATCTCAAAGTGTTTCCCGGCTTTGGAACTGATGCAGTTGAACTAGCTGCGAGTTTCCCACTGTTCTGATTACATTCTCGGGCTATGTGCCCTTGTCTCCCACATTTGAAACAGGCCCCTGATGCACGGTAACAGACTCCACGGTGCTTTTTGCTACAAATGTTGCACATGGGAGCCGTGTCTCGGGAAGAACTTGAAGTAGTTGAGGAGCCCGTATTTTGCTTTTTCAGAAATTTCTTCTTCGAAAAGAAGCCCTGCCTTTTGTTACCCTTCCATTCAGTTACTGGCTTAGCTTGTCTAGCTATATTAGCCTCTGATATGATGGCCCTGTCAAGTACCCCAATGTAGGTCTCCAGCTTTAGGACATTCACCCTCTCTAGGATGTCACTGCGGAGTCCACCTTCGAAATGTCTTGCCTTCTTATAATCTGTGTCCATTACATGTGGTGCAAACCTGGCCAACTCAGTAAACTTGGCTCATACTCAGCTACTGTCATGCTATCTTGCTTGAGTTCCATGAACTCTGCCACTTTCCTATCCTGGACACACTGCAGGAAGTACTTGTCATAGAATATTTCTAAGAATTTCACCCAGTCCACATCCTTATGATTTTCTCGCATCAACATCCACCATCTTCTCGCTTCGTCTTCTAGCATAAAAGTGGCTAGAAGCACTTTCTGAGTCTCTGAACAGGGGAACACTTCAAATAGTTTCTCAATGCCGAGGACCCACGCTTCGGCTTTCAATGGATCTAGTCCCCCGTGGAACTGTGGTGGTTTCATTTTCTTGAATTCCTTGGTGAGAGCTATTATTCGGTCATCATTTTGATGGTCTGGCACGGGTGGTGCCGGAGGTGGAGGTGGCGGGTGTGGTTGCTGCCACTGTTGTTGCCACTCCTGTTGCTGTCTCAAAGCTTCTGCCATTTCCTGTATCAGTCTTTCCATTCTGTCTATCCTGGCAGAAGAGGACTCCTCTATCTCATCACCTCTGGTTCTCACCATCTGATTAGACTTGCATTATATTTTATACAAAAGGTACAAAGGTATGCATATACTAAGAAACACATGCAGTCAGATAATTTGTAATGCAAGCAGTTCACAACTCATAGCACATAATTACTCAAATCAAAACACTTAAGCATAATCTTGATGCTTCCAAAGTTCGTATCAAAATAGTTAAGCACATTATCAATGCCTGTAAATTCGTATTTACCACATGAATGCATCCTAGATCTTGTCTAGACGCTTATTGCATTTTTTGGACAAGTGTGTGGGTTATTAACTCGTGCTCTGATACCACTCTGTCATGACCCGAACCCGCCCCTATGGGTTAAGGACATAACCGGCCAGTAATCCTGGGATTACCTACGGCCTCAGACCAAAACAGACATAACTCGTCAGAGTAAAGGGGCCAAACGGAAGCAAAAATTTAAAACTTTGTCCATAGAGCCGTGCTTATATGCACTTCAAAACAAACCATACCCATCTATGTTAATAACCCACGCCAAAAGTACAGTACCATAAATTCTTTAAGACAGGATCATCCAACTAAGTCAACCCATGACGAACTATTTACAAATATACATAAAGTCCTTGCCAGCAAGACAAAATATAATTACATAACAAAATGGGAAGGGTAGGTCTCATGCGTGAGACACAAGCATGACTTTCTCAAAACTCATGTTGTTCCTGGCAGACTTCACTGGGGCTGGGTTTGGACTTCCCTCGGCTCACCTACCAAATACACGAATGAGCGTGAGCGATAGCCCAGTGAATAATATCAATTACAGAAGTCATATAAACAATATGTAGAACAACATACTCCAAACGGCCTTGGGCCCAATTTGTATTTCTACTTAACATATGTACAATTATACCAAGATTAGATCAAGTGATTGTAGTTCCAAACATAATAGCCTTTGGCCCATTCAGATTTCGATTCATGTCAAAATGGCCTTCGGCCCATCCATTTATGTCAAAATGGCCTTTGGCCCATTCATTGATGTCAATACGGCCTTTGGCCCATTCATTTATGTCAAAACGGCCTTTGGCCCATTCATTTATGTCAAAACGGCCTTCGGCCCATACATTCGTATCAAAACGGCCTTCGGCCCATACATTTGTATCAAAACGGCCTTCGGTCCATACATTTGTATCAAAACGGCCTTCGGCCCATACATTTGTATCAAAACGACCTTAGGTCCATTCATTCGTATCAAAACGACCTTAGGTCCATTCATTTGTATCAAAACAACCTTAGGTCCATTCATTTCTGTCAAAACGACCTCCGGTCCATGTATCTTTCTTATCAAAACGACCTTTGGTCCATTCGTTCATTCATGTCAATCTTTGTCCAGAATCCCAATTAGCAACTCATAAAGCTTATAAGGGAATAAACAATTGGACATTCATAAGCGTTCAAATATCGATATTACTCACAGTGATCGGCTTGTGGATTCGCCCTGGAGCTTGACCCTACACATTCCATGAACACAAAAGGGTCATTAACAATTCAATCCGTTCCTTGATTCACATATTCCTCTCTAGGCTTTATTCTTATCTCATTAACTCATTTACAATGTTTAACATATGCCTAAGAGTGATTATAAGTGAAAGAGAACGGAAAACGAAACACGGAACGCATGAACAAAATTTCAGAAAATAGGGTCCCCGCTCGAGCGTAAAATTCCCCGCTCGAGCGGACCCTTAAGGCCTGCAAAAGTACTGGTTGCATGAAAAATACGCTCGAGCGTGGAATAGAGCGCTCGAGCGGAAGGCCTGTTCACAAAAGCTCCCCGCTCGAGCGTGAGATATCCCGCTCGAGCGGATACCCAATTCTGCAAAAAGTGCTGGGAGCACTATTTTTACGCTCGAGCGGACCTCAAAATTTTGGAAAACCCAGAATGTGTTCTTGAGCTAAACTTCGACATTTCAACCACATTACTTGCATGCAATGGCTCAAATTACCCATTTACACATGTTAACATGCTACCAATACAAGATTACAACATTAGGAAGCTCAATTTCAAGGATTACACACTTGCATGTTTCAAATTGACATTAACTTCAACTCTATCATACATATTCATGCATTTCAAGCTCATATCTTCTCAAATTGTACATGCATGTGATGAACTAGCCACATTCTCAACTTAGACAACACCAATGGTGATCAAAACATGAGTTTCAACCCAAAAACCTACTTGAATCATGTATTTCAAGCTTATACATGCTATTTCAAAACAATCTCTTACATGCATGCATATATCAAGCCTTAATTCAACAAAACCAACCCAATTCCATTCAATTTTACTCTTGATCACTCAATTAGCTTGAACACACACAAAATTGTAAACTATAATCCAAGAGTTACTTACCTAGAAGCTTTGATTTTCCAAACTTAAGCTTAATTCTTGAGTTGGTCTACAATTTATCAAGTTTTGAGGCCAAAACTCCAATTTCTTCACTCTCTCACTCTCTTAGCCGACCCTCTCCCCTTTTCCCTTAGTGTTTGATCAGCCAAATGAGGATATATAGTGCCTTTTAACATAAATCACCACTCACAATAAAATAATAATAATAAGGCAATTTGGCACTATTCATCGATTTAATCCATTTAATTTGACCATAATCAATTTCTAATTAAATTTCAATGTAGGCTCTTAAAATTATGCCAATCACAATGGCGTAATCAATTTCGGGTTCTGTGGCCGATAAGGCCCTCAATTTAATTTCCAAAGCAGATTATTCAAACAGATATTCCTACGGTGAACAGATAGAGTTCCAAAATCACATATGTCCATATAATGGCACACAAAATCATATCAAGACATATAATCACATACATATTAGGGACCAATTAACATAATACCGAACAGGGGTATCACAGTCTTCCCCCATTTAGGAAGTTTGGTCCTCCAAACTTAAGTTACCTTCATCGGGAAACAAATATGGATAGTGTAGTCGCATTTCCTCCTCTTTCTCCCACATGGCATCCGTCCCATAGTGCTCTTTCCATTCTACTTTCACCATTGGGATGGACTTGCTTCTCAATTGTTTCAGTTGCCGATCAACGATTCGTTCCGGCCATTCGGCATATTCCATATTTTCATCAATAGCAACCCGGTGATAATCAATCACATGAAACGGGTCTCGGAGGTAACCCCTCAACATCGACACATGAAACACATTATGGATTTGCTCGAATCCCGGTGGTAAAGCCACTCTATAAGCAACTGGACCAAGCCTCTCCAAAATTTGAAACGGCCCAATGTAACGGGGCGACAACTTGCCCTTCTTCCCAAATCTGATTTGGCCTTTCATCGGAGAAACACGGATGAACACATGGTCACCGACCTCATACTCAAGAGGTCTTCTCCGAACGTCTGCATAATTCTTTTGTCGGTCCTGAGCTGTTTTGAGCCTTTGACGAATCGTCTTGATTTTCTCAGAAGTATCCTACACAATTTCTGGCCCAAGCAAAGCTCTATCCCCGACCTCTGTCCAACAGATAGGTGATCTACACCTCCTACCATATAAAGCCCCGTATGGTGCCATACCGATGCTGGACTGGAAGCTGTTATTATAAGCAAATTCTGCAAGCGGCAAATAATCTTCCCAACTCCCCTGAAAATCCAAAGCACACATGCGAAGCATATCTTCCAAAGTTTGTATCGTTCGTTCTGATTGCCCGTCTGTCTGTGGGTGAAACGCAGTACTGAACCTCAGTTCTGTTCCCATAGCTTCCTGCAAACTCTTCCACAATCTAGACACAAATTTCAGATCTCTATCCGATACAATAGATACTGGAACACCGTGTAAACGGACAATCTCATCAACGTAAATGGTAGCCAATCTATAAGCAGTAAATGTAGTCTTGACAGGTAGAAAATGTGCAGATTTAGTCAGTCTATCAACCACAACCCAAACAGAATCCATACCTCGAGATGTCCGAGGTAGGCCAACGACGAAATCCATAGTCACATGTTCCCACTTCCACTCGGGAATAGGGAGAGGTTGAAGTAGACCGCCTGGTTTCTGATGTTCAGCCTTAACTTGCTGACACTGAAGGCACTTGGACACATATTCTGCAATCTCTTTCTTCATTTTAGGCCACCAATAGGTCTGTTTCAAATCCCGGTACATTTTATTGTTGCCCGGATGCATGGCAAATACGGATCTGTGGGCTTCGTCTAAAACCCTTTCTTTAGCTCTGGGATGTCAGGGACACATAGTCGGTTCCGGAATTTCAATATCTCATTTCCAATGCTAAACTCTGCTTTTGGACTTGTCTCGAACTCATCAATCACCTTTCTGAGGAATTTCTCCTCTTTTTGTTTCTGCTTGATCTCATCAACAATTGTCGGCTCGGCTGTAATAGCGACTATCAATCCGCCCTGTTCACCTACTACTACTTCAATTTCAGACTTCTCAAAGTCTTGCAAAATCTCCCTTTGTTCAGTAAGCAGACAAGCCATACCCCCTGTTGATTTTCTGCTCAAGGCATCAGCCACTGTATTAGCTTTCCCGGGGTGATACTGAATTTCTAGGTCGTAATCTTTTATCAATTCCAGCCATCTTCTCTGACGCATATTCAACTCTTTCTGCGTGAAGAAGTATTTCAGGCTCTTATGATCCGTGTAGACTTCACACTTTGCCCCATACAAATAATGCCGCCAGATTTTCAATGCAAAAACAACTGCGGCCAATTCTAGGTCATGTGTTGGATAATTCTTCTCATGTGGCCTCAACTGTCGAGAGGCGTAAGCAATAACCTTTCCGTTCTGCATTAACACACAACCCAAACCTTTATAAGATGCATCACTGAAGATTACAAAATTTTCCGTACCTGAAGGTAGTGTCAAGATTGGTGCAGTAGTCAATCTCATCTTCAATTCATGAAAGGCTATTCCCTTTCTTCATTCCACTCAAAAGGTTGCCCTTTACGTGTCAATTGGGTAAGAGGCACAGCTAATTTCGAAAAATCCTTCACAAACCTCCTGTAGTACCCAGCTAAGCCCATAAAGCTGCGAACTTCTGTCACATTAGTCGGTGTAGGCCAATTCACAATTGCCTCTATTTTCTGCGGGTCCATCGAAATTCCTTCCTTGTTGATCACATGCCCTAAGAAAACAACCTCATCCAACCAAAACTCACATTTCTTTAGTTTAGCAAATAATTTTCTTTCCCTAAGTATTTGTAAAACAGTTCTCAAGTGACGTTCATGTTCAAGTCTATTTTTGGAATATATCAAAATATCATCGATGAAGACTACGACAAACTCATCAAGGTAGGTTTTAAAAATTCTATTCATCAAGTCCATGAATGCTGCCGGGGCATTAGTCACTCCAAATGGCATGACAAGAAACTCAAAATGACCATACCTCGTTCTGAATGCGGTTTTCTCAACATCCTCTGCCTTAACTTTCAGCTGATGATACCTGGATCTCAAATCAATTTTAGAAAACACCTGTGATCCCTGCAACTGGTCAAATAAATCATCAATACGGGTTAAAGGATATTTGTTCTTTATCGTTACCTTGTTCAATTCTCGGTAATCGATGCACAAGCGCAAGGTACCATCCTTCTTTTTCACAAACAGCACTGGTGCACCCCAAGGCGAAGTGCTAGGTCGGATAAACCCCTTGTTAAGCAGGTCTTGCAACTGTTCTTTCAATTCTTTCATCTCGGTAGTAGCCATTCTGTAGGGAGTCTTAGAAATAGGCTGGGTGCCTGGCACAGTCTCAATAGTAAACTCTATCTCCCTGTCTACCAATTCCCCTGGTAATTCATTTGGGAACACATCTGGGAATTCTCTAACAATAGGAATATCATTCGATTCAACATTCACAGGTTGTTCAGTCAACACATAGCACAGATAACCCTGGCACCCTTTCCTGATCAGTTTACATGCTTTCATTGCAGATATCAAATAAGGTGGAGGCACTACCCTATTACCCACAAACACAATTTCTTTTTGCTCTGGTGGTTTAAATACAACCCTTTTTGTCACACAATCTATGGTGGCACAATACTTGGTCAACCAATCCATGCCCAAAATTACATCGAAATGTCTAAAGTTCAAGGGCAACAAATCTACATATAGGGTAGCATCCTCGATACACATGTCACAAAACCGATATATATAGTCACATAACACAGATTCCCCCGATGGAGCAGACACACATAACAAATATGGTAATAACTCTAGGGGTCTATTTAGTCTAGATGCAAATGTATATGTCACAAATGAGTGTGTTGATCCAGAATCAATTAATACAAAGGCGTCCTGATTACATATTGAAATAGTACCTGAGACAACAGCATTGGCATTCCGTGTATCGCCCGGAACCAGCGCAAAAACTCTCCCCTGTCTCACTGTATCCCCAGTAGTAGCAGATCTCAAAGTGTTTCCCGGCTTTGGAACTGATGCAGTTGAACTAGCTGCGAGTTTCCCACTGTTCTGATTACATTCTCGGGCTATGTGCCCTTGTCCCCACATTTGAAACAGGCCCCTGATGCACGGTAACAGACTCCACGGTGCTTTTTGCTACAAATGTTGCACATGGGAGCTGTGTCTCGGGAAGAACTTGAAGTAGTGGAGGAGCCCGTATTTTGCTTTTTCAGAAATTTCTTCTTCGAAAAGAAGCCCTGCCTTTTGTTACCCTTCCATTCAGTTACTGGCTTAGCTTGTCTAGCTATATTAGCCTCTGATATGATGGCCCTGTCAAGTACCCCAATGTAGGTCTCCAGCTTTAGGACATTCACCCTCTCTAGGATGTCACTGCGGAGTCCACCTTCGAAATGTCTTGCCTTCTTATAATCTGTGTCAATTACATGTGGTGCAAACCTGGCCAACTCAGTGAACTTGGCTCATACTCAGCCACTGTCATGCTATCTTGCTTGAGTTCCATGAACTCTGCCACTTTCCTATCCCGGACACACTGCGGGAAGTACTTGTCATAGAATATTTCTAAGAATTTCACCCAGTCCACATCCTTATGATTTTCTCGCATCAACATCCACCATCTTCTCGCTTCGTCTTCTAGCATAAAAGTGGCTAGAAGCACTTTCTGAGTCTCTGAACAGGGGAACACTTCAAATAGTTTCTCAATGCCGAGGACCCACGCTTCGGCTTTCAATGGATCTAGTCCCCCGTGGAACTGTGGTGGTTTCATTTTCTTGAATTCCTTGGTGAGAGCTATTATTCGGTCATCATTTTGATAGTCTGGCAAGGGTGGTGCCGGAGGTGGAGGTGGCGGGTGGGTTGCTGCCACTGTTGTTGCCACTCCTGTTGCTGTCTCAAAGCTTCTGCCATTTCCTGTATCAGTCTTCCCATTCTGTCTATCCTGGCAGAAGAGGACTCCTCTATCTCATCACCTCTGGTTCTCACCATCTGATTAGACTTGCATTATATTTTATACAAAAGGTACAAAGGTATGCATATACTAAGAAACACATGCAGTCAGATAATTTGTAATGCAAGCAGTTCACAACTCATAGCACACAATTACTCAAATCAAAACACTTAAGCATATTCTTGATGCTTCCAAAGTTCGTATCAAAATAGTTAAGCACATTATCAATGCCTCTAAATTCATATTTACCACATGAATGCATCCTAGATCTTGTCTAGACGCTTATTGCTCTTTTTGGACAAGTGTGTGGGTTATTAACTCGTGCTCTGATACCACTCTGTCATGACCCGAACCCGCCCCTATGGGTTAAGGACATAACCGGCCAGTAATCCTGGGATTACCTACGGCCTCAGACCAAAACAGACATAACTCGTCAGAGTAAAGGGGCCAAACGGAAGCAAAAATTTAAAACTTTGTCTATAGAGCCGTGCTTATATGCACTTCAAAACAAACCATACCCATCTATGTTAATAACCCACGCCAAAAGTACAGTACCATAAATTCTTTAAGACAGGATCATCCAACTAAGTCAACCCATGACGAACTATTTACAAATATACATAAAGTCCTTGCCAGCAAGACAAAATATAATTGCATAACAAAATGGCAAGGTTAGGTCTCATGCGTGAGACACAAGGCTGACTTTCTCAAAACTCATGTTGTTCCTGGCAGACTTCACTGGGGCTGGGTTTGGACTTCTCTCGGCTCACCTACAAACACATGAATGAGCGTGAGCGATAGCCCAATGAATAATATCAATTACAGAAGTCATATAAACAATATGTAGAACAACATACTCCAAACGGCCTTGGGCCCAATTCGTATTTCTACTTAACATATGTACAATTATACCAAGATTAGATCAAGTGATTGTAGTTCCAAACATAATGGCCTTTGGCCCATTCGGATTTCCATTCATGTCAAAACGGCCTTCGGCCCATCCATTTATGTCAAAATGGCCTTTGGCCCATTCATTGATGTCAATACGGCCTTTGGCCCATTCATTTATGTCAAAACGGCCTTTGGCCCATTCATTTATGTCAAAACGGCCTTCGGCCCATACATTCGTATCAAAACGGCCTTCGGCCCATACATTCGTATCAAAACGGCCTTCGGCCCATACATTTGTATCAAAACGACCTTAGGTCCATTCATTCGTATCAAAACGACCTTAGGTCCATTCATTCGTATCAAAACGACCTTAGGTCCATTCATTTGTATCTTAGGTCCATTCATTTCTGTCAAAACGACCTCCGGTCCATGTGTCTTTCTTATCAAAACGACCTTTGGTCCATTCGTTCATTCATGTCAATTTTTGTCCACAATCCCAATTAGCAACTCATAAAGCTTATAAGGGAATAAACAATTGGACATTCATAAGCGTTCAAATATCGATATTACTCACAGTGATCGGCTTGTGGATTCGCCCTGGAGCTTGACCCTACACATTCCATGAACACAAAAGGGTCATTAACAATTCAATCCGTTCCTTGATTCACATATTCCTCTCTAGGCTTTATTCTTATCTCGTTAACTCATTTACAATGTTTAACATATGCCTAAGAGTGATTATAAGTGAAAGAGAACGGAAAACGAAACACGGAACGCATGAACAAAATTTCAGAAAACAGGGTCCCCGCTCGAGCGTAAACTTCCCCGCTCGAGCGGACCCTTAAGGCCTGCAAAAGTACTGGTTGCATGAAAAATACGCTCGAGCGTGGAATAGAGCGCTCGAGCGGAAGGCCTGTCCACAAAAGCTCCCCGCTCGAGCGGATACCCAATTCTGCAAAAAGTGCTGGGAGCACGATTTTTACGCTCGAGCGGAGGTTCTCCCGCTCGAGCGGACCTCAAAATTCTGGAAAACCCAGAATGTGTTCTTGAGCTCAACTTCGACATTTCAACCACATTACTTGCATGCAATGGCTCAAATTACCCATTTACACATGTTAACATGCTACCAATACAAGATTACAACATTAGGAAGCTCAATTTCAAGGATTACACACTTGCATGTTTCAAATTGACATTAACTTCAACTCTATCATACATATTCATGCATTTCAAGCTCATATCTTCTCAAATTGTACATGCATGTGATGAACTAGCCACATTCTCAACTTAGACAACACCAATGGTGATCAAAACATGAGTTTCAACCCAAAAACCTACTTGAATCATGTATTTCAAGCTTATACATGCTATTTCAAAACAATCTCTTACATGCATGCATATATCAAGCCTTAATTCAACAAAACCAACCCAATTCCATTCAATTTTACTCTTGATCACTCAATTAGCTTGAACACACACAAAATTGTAAACTATAATCCAAGAGTTACTTACCTAGAAGCTTTGATTTTCCAAACTTAAGCTTAATTCTTGAGTTGGTCTACAATTTATCAAGTTTTGAGGCCAAAACTCCAATTTCTTCACTCTCTCCCTCTCTTAGCCGACCCTCTCCCCTTTTCCCTTAGTGTTTGATCAGCCAAATGAGGATATAAGAGGGAATGGTTCTATAGTGCCTTTTTACATAAATCACCACTCACAATAAAATAATAATAATAAGGCAATTTGGCACTATTCATCGATTTAATCCATTTAATTTGACCAGAATCAATTTCTAATTAAATTTCACCGTAGGCTCTAAAAATTATGCCAATCACAATGGCGTAATCCATTTCGGGTTCTGTGGCCGATAAGGCCCTCAATTTAATTTCCAAAGCAGATTATTCAAACAGATATTCCTACGGTGAACAGATAGAGTTCCAAAATCACATATATCCATATAATGGCACACAAAATCATATCAAGACATATAATCACATACGTATTAGGGACCAATTAACATAAAACCGAATAGGGGTATCACAATACTTCTACCAGTTTGTTATATGTCATACAAATATCTTACTCAATAATCGTCAGTTACCCTTCTATTCAACTTCCCATTCCAATGAGAGGTAGGGTAAATATCTTGGTTGTAGGTTGGGAATATTTGAAAGGTAGGTAAGGCATTTGAATAGAAGGAAGGGACTATTTTTAAAGGTGGTGAGATTAGATTGTTGGTTTAGGAGTGGTAAAATGCATGAAGAGAAGAAGAGAGGGGAGGGGTGTTCCTTGATATTAAGTGCCAAAGGTGAATTTGTCATTGGGTTGACAAACTCTTTGATCAATATGATGTCCTCCTTTTTCACTATACCTCCTTTTTCTAAGGTCTGGTTGACCAACTCATAAGCTAGTTGATAATCTTGGTTGACCAGGGTTGAGGCTTGATGATTCAATTGATTTTCTTCAATCTAAATCATCTCTCCAAGTGTGAATTAAGTTTTGTCTTCTATATGTTGTTTTGGGAAGCTTGGCATTGGACTTGTGAACTGCAAAGCAGGATGTGTAGCAAACAAGGAATCATGCATTAGGTAAAGAAGTTTTTGGTTTTCTGAGCTACAAAACAATGTAAACAACGTATTTATGACCATCTCAACATTACATGAATAGTATTTGGCAGGTGGTTATCATCATTTCAATTTATTTCCATAAACATGTTGTGCCTTGTTTCCCTCAGACAAGCTTCCTGCTTGCACTTTGACTGTGGGCTATATGCATGTTTTCTTATACATTAATATACAATACAAAAGAGTACATTTAAATGTGGTTTGTCTCCCACCCTTTTACTTTCTTGTTCTCTCTCCCCCTTCTTGTTCATGATCTTGGCACTTGGTTCCACGCCTTTGAGTAATTATATATGTTTTTGTTATAATTATGTGGTCTCATTTTATTCCATAATGATTTCAGTGATTATCTTATTATTTTATATCTATCCTTCCACCTGACATTGGGAAGGAAGAGTACAGTTCACATGAATCCTTCAAATTTTCAGGTGTACAATCAACCCAGGTGAGAATGAAGCACTGGTCTGATATGCTTTGGATACCTATAAGTTTCTTTCATCGGCAGTACAGGTTGGACAACAAGTTTTAAGTTTCATATACTGTTCCATTTTCCAAATGGTTTGATTCATCCCAATTTAACTGCATTTAAAAAAAAAAGTTATTTATTGTAAAGGTCTCATCTACTTCAGATTTCAAACATAAATGCTATTGTTCTATCTTTATGCTTGAACACGTACCTTATCCAAGGAAAAAAATTTGAAAAACAAAAAAGTAATTGCTATGTAGAAGTATAGGTCATCAGATACATAGGAACTTAGTGTGTAATAGTTCTAGTTGTAACAAAATTTAGGAATACCTTGAAGTCATCTTGTGAAAGTTCAGAAAATGTAAAAAAATAAAATAAAATAAAATAAAATAGAAGAAAGAGTATAATATAAACACCTGTAAATGTATAACCACATTTGTGATTGTGTTTTGTGTGATTTGGGGGAGAAACTTTGATACTTTGCTTTCTCGTGGGCTTTGGTTTCCAGGATTCCTTTATTTTTGATCTCTAGAGATTACAAAGTCTAGTAGTATGTACTGTATTTTGTTGTTGTTGTTGCTTTTGGCAGACTTTGTGTCCCTGTTTATCTTTTTGATTTATCAATAATTTTGTTTTGTTGCCAATCAAGAAAATTTTAAAAGAAAATCTCTGCTCTTTCTTGACCACCAAACAGTTTTGGGGGAAATAAGTATAGCTTCCACAGAAGTTCCTTGCATTAAAATGTTAAGAAATTTCAAAGCGTGTTAAATCTGAATTAATTTCACTTATTAAATCTTATAGTATAGAAGTGAATTAATGGTAAAATTAAATCCAAATACGCAAGTAACAGAGTGTGCAATCATGTGGTCAATTATTTTATTACTTATAAACAGTAAAATACATACTTATTATTTGCACTTCTGTTCCTCTTTTAGTTATAGTGAATACTACATTACCTACATTTAGTATGGCTCTGAATTGCTATTATTGAGGTACTTGTTAAAAACTCTTTAGATTTAGTTATGATATTTCACGCCATGCGGTCTGATTTTTTATTTCATTTTAGCACCCAAAAATTGGAAGACCTGGTCTTGTTGGTGGTTGTGAATTGTCTAACGGATACATTGAGTATGTTCTCTTGTCCTCTAGTCATATCCTATATATTTATTCTGCAATCTGCCATACTCTTATGTAAATATATGTTTTAAGATAATGGATTCATGCAAAACATTGTCATTGCTGCTAATTTGCCCATGCACTTGTCCCTTATTTGACTGACAAATGAAAATTGGGAGACTATCATATTCTTTGATACTTCTCATCTTTTCCTTCAAATACTATTTAATTGATAAATGAAAATTGGAGAACTCCCTTACCTTTTTTCAAACTTGGATGAATTTTTAATCTTATTTGCCTCTCCAATTTTTGTTTGGTATTGCACAATGGAAGCTCAAATGTAATCTCACTTTTGTAATCACGATCGTACTCATGAAAAGTGATATAATGTCACTTCTAAATCAGATTCCACATGCATTAACTTCTCATTTGGCACTCAATCAGCCTGCTAGGAATGTTTATGGCTTTACCATAGTTATAGCCGAATAAGCCCTAAACTTAGTCAAAAAAGGGCTTTCCAGGGGAGAAAATTCAAAACAGCCCCTGAACCACCGTGTGGCTTTCACGGACAACTTTCCCGTGACAAATAGGACTTGTGACAGCTGACGGAATGTAATTCGGACCTATAGGTTGGGAGTTAGAACCGAATACGCCCTAAACTTAGTCGAAAAAGGGCTTTCCGGGGGCGAAAAATCAAAACAGCCCCCGAACGACCATGTGGCTCACACGGATAGCTTCGCCATGACAAATAGGACTTGTGCGAACTGACAGAACGTAATTTAGACCCGTAGGTTGGGAGTTAGAGCCGAATACGTCTTAAACTTAGTCGAAAAAGGGCGTTTCAGGGGCGAAAATTCTAAACAGCCCCCGAACCACCGTGTGACTCACACGAATAGTTCCCCCATGACAAATAGAACTTGTGACAACTGACGGAATGTAATCTGGACCCGTAGGTTGGGAGTTAGAGCTGAATACGCCCTAAACTTATTCGAAAAGGGGCGTTTCGAGGGCGAAAAGTCAAAGCAACCCCTGATCCACCGTGTGACTCTCAGGGATAGCTTCTTCATGAAAAATAATACTTGTGACAACTGACGGAACGTAATTCAGACCCATAGGTAGAGAGTTAGAGCCGAATACGCCTTAAACTTACTCGAAAAAGAGCTTTTCGGGGGCAAAAGTTCAAAACAGCCTCCGAACGATCATGTGACTCTCACGAATAGCTTCTCCATGACAAATAGGACTTGTGAGAACTGACGGAACGTAATTCGGACCCGTAGGTTGGGAGTTAGAGCCGAATATGCCCCAAACTTAGTAGAAAAAGGGCGTTTCAAGGGCGAAAATTCAAAACAGCCCCCGAACCATCGTGTGGCTCACACGGACAGTTCCCCCATGACAAATAGGACTTATGACCACTAACATAATGTAATCTAGACCCGTAGGTTGGGAGTTAGAGCTGAATACGCCCTAAACTTAGTCGAAAAAGGGCGTTTCTGCGGTGAAAATTCAAAACAGCCCCCAAACGACCGTGTGACTTGCACGGATAGCTTCGCAATGACAAAATGGACTTTTGAAAACTGACGGAATGTATTCCGGACCCGTAGGTTGGGAGTTAGAGCCGAATACGCCCTAAACTTAGTCGAAAAATGGCGTTTCGGGGGCGAAAATTCTAAACAGCCCCCGACACACCGCGTGACTCACATGGACAATTTCCCCATGATAAATAAGGCTTGTGACAACTAACAGGATGTAATCTAGACCCGTAGGTTGGGAGTTAGAGCCGAATACGCCCTAAACTTAGTCGAAAATGGGCGTTTCGAGGACGAAAAGTAAAAGCAGCCCCCGATCTGCCATGTGACTCTTAGAGATAGCTTCTCCATGACAAATAAGACTTGTGACAATTGACGGAACGTAATCCAGACCCGTAGGTAGAGAGTTAGAGCCGAATACGCTTTAGACTTACTCGAAAAAGAGCTTTTCGGGGACGAAAATTCAAAACAGCCTCCGAACAATCGTGTGACTCTCACAGATAGCTTCCCCATGACAAATAGGACTTCTGAGAACTGACGGAACATAATTCGGACCCGTAGGTTGGGAGTTAGAGCCGAATACGCCCTAAACTTAGTAGAAAAAGGGCGTTTCGGGGCGAAAATTCAAAACAGCCCCCGAACCACCGTGTGGCTCACACGAACAGTTCCCCCATGACAAATAGGACTTGTGACAACTGACGTAATGTAATCTGGACCCGTAGGTTGGGAGTTAGAGCCGAATACGCCCTAAACTTAGTCGAAAAAGGGTGTTTCGGTGGCGAAAATTCAAAACAGCCCCCGAACGACAGTGTGACTCACACGGATAGCTTCGCCATGACATATAGGATTTGTGACAATAGACGGAATGCAATTCGGACCCGTATGTTGGGAGTTAGAGCCAAATACGCCTTCAACTTAGTTGAAAAAGGGCGTTTTGGAGGCGAAAATTCAAAACAGCCCCCGAACGATCATGTGGCTCACATGGATAGCTTCTTCATGGCAAATAAGAATTGTGAGAACTGACGGAATGTAATTTGGACCGGTACATTGGGAGTTAGAGCCGAATGCGCTTTAGACTTAGTCGAAAATAGGCGTTTCGAGGGCGAAAATTATAAACAGCCCCCGAACCACCGTGTGACTCACACAGACATTTTCCTCATGATAAATAGGGCTTGTGACAACTGACGGAATGTAATTCGGACCTGTAGGTTGTGAGTTAACGCCGAATACGCCCTAAAGTTAGTCGAAAAGGGGCGTTTTGAGGGTGAAAAGTCAAAGCAGCCCCCGATCTGTTGTGTGACTCTCAGGAATAGCTTCTCTATGACAAATAAGACTTTTGACGACTGACGGAATGTAATTTGGACCCGTAGGTAGAGAGTTAGAGTCGAATACGCCTTAAACTTACTCGAAAAAGAGCTTTTCGCGCGCAAAAATTCAAAACAGCCTCCGAACGATTGTGTGACTCTCACAGATAGCTTCCCATTGACAAATAGGACTTGTGAGAACTGTCGGAACGTAATTCGGACTTGTAGGTTGGGAGTTAGAGCCGAATAGGCCCTAAACTTAGTAGAAAAAGGGCGTTTCGGGGGCGAAAATTCAAAACAGCCCCGGAACCACCGTGTGGCTCACACGGACAGTTCCCCCATGACAAATAGGACCTGTGATAATCGATGTAATGTAATCCGGACCCGTAGGTTGGGAGTTAGAGCCGAATACGCCCTAAACTTAGTCGAAAAAGGGCGTTTCAGGGGCGAAAATTCGAAATAGCCCCCGAACAACCGTGTGACTTTCATGGATAGCTTCGCCACGACAAATAGGACTTGTGACAATTGATGGAATGTAATCCGGACCCGTAGGTTGGGAGTTAGAGCCGAATACGCCCTAAACTTAGTCGAAAAAGGGCATTTTGGGGGCGAAAATTCAAAACAGCCCCCGAACGACCGTGTGGCTCACACAGATAGCTTCTCCATGATAAATAGGACTTGTGAGAACTGACAGAACGTAATTTGGACGCGTAGGTTGGGAGTTAGAGCCGAATACACCCTAAACTTAGTCGAAAAAGGGCGTTTTGGGGGCAAAAATTCTAAACACACCCCGAACCACCGTATGACTCACATGGACAGTTTTCCCATGACAAATAGAACTTGTGACAACTGACAGAATGTAATCCGGACTCGTAGGTTGGGAGTTAGAGCCGAATACGCCCTAAACTTAGTCAAAAAGGGGCGTTTCGAAGGCGGAAAGTCAAAGCAGCCCCCGATCCACCGTGTGACTTTCATGTATAGCTTCTCTAGGACAAATAAGACTTGTGACAACTGGCGGAACCTAATTCGGACTCGTAGGTAGAGAGTTAGAGCCGAATATGCCTTAAACTTACTCAAAAAAGAGCTTTTCGGGGGTGAAAATTCAAAACAGCCTCTGAACGACCATGTGACTCTCACAAATAGCTTCCCCATGGAAAATACGACTTGTGAGAACTGATGGAACGTAATTCTGACCTGTAGGTTGGGAGTTAGAGTTGAATACGCCCTAAACTTAGTAGAAAAAGGACGTTTCGGGGGTGAAAATTCAAAACAGCCCCCGAACCACCGTGTGGCTCACACAGACAGTTCCCCCATGACAAATAGGACTTGTGACAACTGACGTAATGTAATCTAGACACGTAGGTTGGGAGTTAGAGCCGAATACACCCTAAACTTAGTCGAAAAAGGGCGTTTCGGGGGTGAAAATTCAAAACAGCCCCCCAACGACCATGTGACTCACACAGATAGCTTCGTCATGACAAATAGGACTTGTGACAACTGACAGAATGTAATCCGGACTCGTAGGTTGGGAGTTAGAGCCGAATACGCCCTAAACTTAGTTGAAAAAGGGCATTTTGGAGATGAAAATTCAAAACAGCCCCCGAACGATCATGTGGCTCACATGGATAGCTTCTTCATGGCAAATAGGAATTGTGAGAACTGATGGAACATAATTTGGACCCGTACGTTGGGAGTTAGAGCCGAATATGTCCTAAACTTAGTCGAAAAAGGGCATTTCAAGGGCGAAAATTCTAAACAGCCCCCGAACCACCGTGTGACTCACACAGACATTTTTCCCATGATAAATAGGGCTTGTGAGAACTGACGGAATGTAATCTGGACTCGTAGGATGGGAGTTAGAGCCGAATACGCCCTAAAGTTAGTCGAAAATGGGCGTTTCGAGGGTGAAAAGTCAAAGCATCCCCCGATCCGCCGTGTGACTCTCAAGGATAGTTTCTCCATGAGAAATAAGACTTTTGACGACTGACGGACTGTAATTCGGACCCGTAGGTAGAGAGTTAGAGTTGAAAACGCCTTAAACTTACTCGAAAAAGAGATTTTCGGGGGGCGAAAATTCAAAACAGCCTCCGAATGTTCATGTGACTCTCACGAATAGCTTCCCATTGACAAATAGGACTTGTGAGAACTAACGGAACGTAATTTGGACCCGTAGGTTTGGAGTTAGAGCCGTATAGGCCCTAAACTTAGTAGAAAAAGGGCGTTTCGGGGGAGAAAATTCAAAACAGCCCCCGAACCACTGTGTGGCTCACACAGACAGTTCCCCCATGACAAATAGGACTTGTGATAACTAATGTAATGTAATCCGGACCCATAGGTTGGGAGTTAGAGCCGAATACGCCCTAAACTTAGTCGAAAAAGGGCGTTTTGGGGGCGAAAATTCAAAACAGCCCCCAAACAACCATGTCACTCACACGGATAGCTTCACCATGACAAATAGGACTTGTGACAACTGATGGAATGTAATCCGGACCCATAAATTGGGAGTTAGAGCCGAATACGCTCTAAACTTAGTCGAAAAAGGGAATTTTGGGGGCGAAAATTCAAAACAGCCCCCGAACGACCATGTGGCTCACACAGATAGCTTCTTCATGACAAATAGGACTTGTGAGAACTGACGGAACGTAATTTGGACCCGTAGGTTGGGAGTTAGAGCCGAATACGCCCTAAACTTAGTCGAAAAGGGGCGTTTCGAAGGTGGAAATTCAAAGCAGCCCCCGATCCACCGTGTGACTCTCATGTATAGCTTCTCTATGACAAATAAGACTTGTGACAACTGACGGAACGTAATTCGGACTCGCAGGTAGAGAGTTAGAGCCGAATACGCCTTAAACTTACTCAAAAAAGAGCTTTTCGGGGGTGAAAATTTAAAACAGCCTCCAAACGACCGTGTGACTCTCACGGATAGCTTCCCCATGGAAAATAGGACTTGTGAGAACTGACAGAACATAATTCAGACCCGTAGGTTGGGAGTTAGAGCAGAATACGCCCTAAACTTAGTAGAAAAAGGGTGTTTCGAGGGCGAAAATTCAAAACAGCCCCTGAACCACCGTGTGGCTCACCCGAACAGTTCCCTCATGACAAATAGGACTTGTGACAACTGACGAAATATAATCCGGACCCGTAGGTTGGGAGTTAGAGCTGAATATTCCCTAAACTTAGTCGAAAAAGGGTATTTCGAGGGCGAAAATTCATCACAGCCCCCGAATACACCTTACACTTAGTCAAAAAACTCGCAACATCTACTTTAAAAAGCGACGACTTTATGAAAATAACATCTACATATTGTAATAATTGCCTTTATATATTTATAGGACGAAGAAATTACATATTACATTGTTTGTGCAGTTGGTTGGAATAAATATTGCATGATACATATATACATATATATACTTTCTTTTATTTCTAAGAAGACATTGCTCTATTGTTCTACCTTAAATTCATGTTAGAACATGTGCCATATGGCTGACTGAATTGATATTTTATAACCAATTCTAATGTTTCGTTTTTTGTTTTTCTTTGTAGATGGCTTTGTTGCGTGAACTTCTGGATAATCCATACTGGTGTATAGAGAAGAATTTTCACTTTTGTGTAGAACTAATATAATACTTTTGTCGTCATCAGCTTTTGTGTAGTTCATTATTACTGATACAGAAAACTTTTGGCAATCAACAGATAATGACTGTTGTGGTATATAGATCTCCTTCTGTCGTGGTATATATATACCATTTGTTGTCGTACATATAGGACGTTTTGTCATGGTCTATAGAAAACTTTTTTTGTGGTACATATATTACCTTTTGTCCTGGTACAGATTACGATGCTAATTTGTTCCATGCCAAATGGTAATTTCGCTTGGTAGTAAATGTATTTTTTGTATACGGAGGGCTTTGATTTTTGTATGATATATTTTGTATGGAATTATTATTTTAGTTTGGACAATAGTTGATTTGTATGGACTTTGACATTTAAAGTTATTTATTTTTGGTATATGGATGCAGATTGTGGAATGATTGATAGTATGTATCATTTTGTTTATATACGTATTACAGGTTGCATTGAATAAAGACAGGTTGTGGAAAAATTATAATTTTGCAATAAAACAAAATATCATGTTTTTGGCGACTAAACAATTAGTAGCTAAAAAAAAATTGGGAAAAGACATTTGGCGACTAAAAGTTTTGTAGCAAAAAAAAAAAAAAAAGACATTTGGTAAATAAAATATTTCGTAGCTAAAAACAAAAACTAAAGGATAAAAACACTTTTGCCGACTAAAATTTTAGTAGCCAAAAATGTAGAACTTTCGGCGACCAAATATTTAGTAGCAAAAGGAGGAACTTTTTGCCGACTAAAAATTTAGTAGCCAAAGATGTAGGACTTTCGGGACTAAATTTTTAGTAGCCAAAAGAAGAACTCTTTGTCGACTAAAATTTTAGTAGCTAAAAATGTGGGACTTTAGACGACTAAAAGTTTGGTCGCCGAAAAGGGTCTAATTTAATTTAATGTCCAACCTTTTGGTGACTAAAATTTAAGTCAGGAATTGTATACATTTGGCGACTAAAATAATTTTAGTCGCTAATTACCTTTACTGACAATTTTTTGTTTACTACTTTTGCGACCAAATAATTTAGTCGCTAAAACCATTTGGCGACTAAAAATTTAGTCGTCAAAAGTGAAAATTCTTGTAGTGCTTTCCTGCAGCGCCCCAAAACAACGTCGTTTTGGGGCAAATTTTCAAGGGGAAAAAAAAAACATAGAACAAGCAACAGAACTAGAGAAAGAGGGGAAGAAGAAACACAGCACCGGCAGCCCACAACGACCACACCCTCCGGACTCCCTTCACCCACCGGCGCCACTCTTCGATCGCTAGTATGCTTTCTCATTCCTATTCACCTTCCGTTGATGTAATAATATACTCCCATCCCTATATATATATATCTTTATATCTATACAAATCTACAATACACATATATATATAACAAATAATGGGCTAAAAAATATTATGAAAAATCAAAGTTCATCACCAAAAAATCAAAACCTTGAATTCTCTCTCTTCGACTGCCACAACACCGCCGTCTCAAACCCATCCCACCTCCTTCAACTTCCCCACCTTTTTCTTCTTCTTCCGATCGAGATGGTGGCTTGTCGTTGGTGGCGAGATCAAGATCGTGAGAGAGAGAAAGAGAGAGAAGGGGGCTCGCAGCTATGGGGATGGTGGTTGGTGGGTTCATTCCCATCCCCACCACTGCTTTCATTCTTCTTTCCCTTCTCTGGGTTCTGTTCTGTTCTGTGTTTTTTTTTTTTTTTTCCCTTGAAAATTTGCCCGAAAACGACGTCATTTTGGGGTGCTGCAGGAAGAGTTGCAGGGAAGGGCAGCCAATGATCCAGACTCATATATAATGTTCACATAATTGGTGGTGGCACATACACCAATTAGCATATTAATTACTGTATCAATATATATTTGGTGGTGGTACATGCACCAATTAGTATACATATTAGTGTACTAACTAGTGTTATGATATTATTATTGACCATATTTATTATACAAGTTACAAATATCCAAAACCATAAAAATGATGTCACATCATCTGTTGGTACTCTAGTGTGTACATTAATTGGTACATATAGAATTATTCATATATGTTATAATATTATTATTGATCCCACTCAATATATAAATTATAAATATTTAAAATTTTTAAAATTATATCACATTATTTATTAGTATACTAATTGATATACCAATTAATACCTATAGCATTATTCTCACAGAACAGGTAAGTAGTAGATGTGACTTGAAGAGTTCTTGGCTTGTTTTGCCAAATTTTCTTGCATTTCAAAGTGGAAGAAAGATAGGGAAATTCTAATATATATTTCCCTTAAAAAGGATGTATTATATGCATTTTTAATTATGTCATTTTTTTCTTTAATTACAATTAATTTTCTTCTTTAATTATAACTTATGAATTCTTTAGTTAAGTCTCATTTGTGTTTAATTATGATTTTTTTTAGTTATGATTCAAAAAAATTAAAATTATGTTATTTTTCTTTTTAATTATAAAGTGCATATAGTGCACACTCTTTAAAGGGTGTGGACCATAGTATTTCTCAAAAAAATATTATGTAAGGGTTTGAGATGGATAGATTTGAGATGAAACTTGAAATGACATTAGGTAAAATACAATAAAATATAAGGGTTTAATCCAAAATTTTAATTTCATCAATTTAAATTACGATATTTCAAGACTCAAGACAAGTTGAAGCATGTGTAAATATTATATTTATTTTGTAGGAGGTGGAGTTTAAACAACGGCGGAGTCAGAAAGTTAATATAAGGGGCACCTATTAATTATAATTTCAAAATTTTTTCATCTCCATTCAATAACAATAACATAATAATATTTTTTTTACAAATCAAAACTCAATTAAGATTCCTAATTTTAATATAAATCACCACTAATTAAGATTCATAATTTTAGCATATCAAAATAACTTATTTTAACATAAATAATAACAAATATATATTTTTTTTTTTACAAATCAAAACTTAACAAATAACTACAAATTAATAATAATTTTTATTTAAAAGCAAAAATAATAAATAAAGTTACTTGTAAACAATAAAGAGAAGACACCAAAGTTGTAATGTGCTCCAAAATCTGTGTTGTGTAATCCCAATCTGGTGAATCGCAAGTTAGTAAATTGCAAAATAACAAAGGGAGACAAAAAAGACAAAGAAAATATGGAGACACTTAACAAGTACTGTGAATAAATAAAAAAATAAAAAAATTGTACACTTTTAAGATTTTAGAGGTCCTGCTACCTGCTATTGAAAGCTTTACCTAACAATTTTTTTTTTTTGAATAAAGATTGAGAGCTCTGATTTTGGAGTTATAAAGAGAGCTCTAGTGATGTGACAAGGGGTGGGGCCCATATGTGATGTAATGTGTGTGTCTATATTTTTGTTTTTTTTTCTCTTATCACATCATTAGAGCTCTCTTTAGAATTGTAAAATTAGAACTCTTTATCATTGTTGTTTTTTTTTAGACCCCGTTTGTTTTCAGAGGTAGAATGAAGATGATTAATAGTAAGGGGATTAATAGTGAGGGAATCAAGTAAAATTGTATTTGTTTTGATGATAGTTGCTAGTGTATAAATTGTTAAATTATTTTTATATAAAATAATAAAACAAATATAAAAAATTAAATATGAATGTTTAAAAAAAAATTCTCAATATGTAAAAAATAAAAAAATAATAAAAAAATTTCTAGTTCCCTCATTATTTTTCTAATACCACCTTCACCTCCTCCATCCCAATCCCCCTTCCAACCTCCATCTTAATCCCCTCCTCCATCCTAATTCATTCCCCAACTTTACAAATAAACACAAGACTAAATAACTCCACCTCCATCCTAATCCCCTCTAATCTATTACACCCCAAAATAAACGAGGCCTTAGATTGTATAGCAAATTTTTAAATTGTTTCCGTAATTGAAGTTGTAAAATTATGTATGTCAGTGTTTGGTTGAGATTTGCAATTAAAAAAAAAAATAACAACAACAACAACAATGTGGGTGAGGTGAGTTATGTGTCAGTGTGTTTGGTTGTTGTAGTAATGATTTAGAGTTCTAAATATAGAGTTCTAAATCCACCACTAGTGAAGTGAAAATGGATAAAAAATAATAATAATAAGATACGGCACACACTGTGACAGTGAGTGAGACACACTGCCACATCACTAATGACACCTCTAATTAGAGGTATGAAGCTTTATTCTTTGTTGTTGTGTTTGGTTGAAATTAGTGCTGTGAGTGTGACTGTGCAAGGCTAGATAATTGTGTGTGTCAGTTTAAGAATAGAATAAATAAATAAATAAATAAAAATAAAATTTGAAAAGTCATGACCCCTGGTTCTTGTGTAATGTAACGCCCTTAAAATAAACCCACAACATATATAACATTAACATGCATTGATATATGAAAACAAAACATTATTCCATTCATCAGAGTATTCTTATTGAAAGACATTACATGTAACATCGAAAGTAAATGCCCTACGGGCTTACAGCTTTCCAAGCCAACACTTGGACACAAAATGTGAGTACTAACTCAACTACAAATTAAGCCCTTGGCTTGAGTTTACATGTAATATCAAATAACAAATAACTAAAAAAAACAAGTCTTCAAATCCAAATCCTTCCAAGCTAAGTCCTTGGAGGTAGCATGTCACCTGGACCTGAAAATGATGTTCCCATATAGGGTGAGCCACAGCCCAGCAGAGATATACTAAACCAAATATAAGAATTGACTAAAGCAATAGCATTCGATAGATGGTTAACACTTACAAATCCATATATCACTATACAGTTTCATGACAATAATGTCCATGACATGTTTTACTTTCCGTTATTATTCAACTTTCCATTTATACAGACATGGCTCAGAACCTGGCCAAATATAAAATGAGACTACATCTCACATTAACATTACTTCCAATATCAACAATTCAAGTGAGACTAAGGCTCAAACTAAAACACTTCCATAAATCGATAAGTACACATATTTGCTGTACCAAAACACTTCCATAAATCAATAAGTACACATATTTGCTGTACTAATGGAGTCCATCCCCTTTCTCCTCCCAAACTGGTTTGAGAGTCCATCCCCTATCTTCTCTCAAACCATGGAGTACATCCCCTATCTCCTCCCAAACAATATGCATATTCAATGTATTTAACACATGACATATACCATATTCAATCAATACACGTATTTGCTGTATTAATTCAACCGTCATATTCAATGACTTATTCACTGTGATTAGTTTCAGTTTTCCCTAATCAACATGCAATGTCTACAACACTCACGACTATCCTCCACCGATAGCCCAAAACAGTTATTTCTAAACAGGAAATAAATGTATCAACAGACATAATTTCAACATTTTCATAGGTGAGTGATTAAATTATCCAACTACACCATTTAATCAATAATTTCCCAATTTTATGGATTTCAACTAAATCCCATATTTTTCTCAAATTAATTATACCAATTAATTTATTACAACAATTAGGGCATTTTTCCCCCTTTCATCAATAATCGACCCTGAGGTCCAATTTTCTCAATTTAACACTATCAATGTCATTTTTCATGACTTACAAACATATGGTGTTTAATATATGAAAAACCCCATTTTCTCAAATTATAAATCAAACCCTAACTTTTCCCAAAATTACCAAACGACACCAACATGTCAAAATAACCAAAACTTATGACAAGACGTATAAAATGGAGTAGGGTATCCCTACCTCGAAGTGAAGAACTCAAATGGAGAAGATGGCGAAAACCCAATGTGCTCCAAATCCAAGATTGTTCAAATTAAAATGAAACCCTCGACCCACTCTATCTTTTTAACAAAGGACCTAGGGTAGATTCACACTCTAGCTAGATGAAACCTTAGAGAGAAGGCAAGTCTAAAGAGAGAGAGAGACAGTTTCTAGGGTTTTCAAAATAAAGAAGACGAAAAAGTGATCTTTTCCCCGCTACTACCTACTGATATAACACAGGCTCGCTCGAGTGAAGGATTGGTCGCTCGAGCGACCAGACACAAGAAAGCCTCACTCGAGCGAAGAAAGTCTCGCTCGAGCCAAGAATACAAAGCTTCAGGTCTGCAACTAGAAGCACGCTCGAGCGAAGAACTCGAAAACATACACCTCGCTCGCTCGAGCCAAGAAATACAACTCTCAGGTCTATATCCAGACGCAGTCGCTCGCTCGAGCGAAGAAACCCTGGCTCGAGCGAAGGACCAAAAACAAAGAGCTCGCTCGAGCGACAAACTGCTCGCTCGAGCGAAGGACCAAAATTCTGGGCAGCAACCCATTGCTCCCAAACACTCCCAACCTGTAACAAACCTGCCTAATACATCCCAATATCTCAAAAATAAGGAATTAAAGGACGACAACAATAGATATATAACAACAAGATCCACGGAACCTAAGTCCAGATACAACAACCAAATGGGGAAAGACCGGGGTCACTATAACCTCCCCCCTTAAAGAATTTCGTCCCCGAAATTAAGCATAAGTTTTCAAAAATAATAAGACATTTCATTAATCACAACCTAACCCATTACCGGTCATTCCATCTCTTATCAAGAGGCATCTCACAATATGTAAAATAACATATATTTCAACCTGCATTATCATTATGCAATTTCTTTTCAATTTCCACAATTTTCAACATACATGATCCACAATTTCATATCATAACTAATGTTCATGATACATTTTCATTTCTGTAATATATTCAACATATGCAATGTTATACTAAACTTCCATTTCGAGGCAAGTTTCAAAATTCTTCCATTAAACCAAAACATTTTCGATGTTTTACAACTTAAGACATATATAAAGCTCTTAAGTTCAACAATGTTACAAAATCTAAATACATGATTACATATCAACAAACATGTCGGATATTTCTCACGGACTTCCAACTCACGTTCCCAAGTGGCTTCCTCCACTCCGTGATGTTTCCACAATACCTTTACCAAGGGAATGGTCTTGCCTCACAAGACTTGATCCCGCCTATCCAAGACCGAACCGGCCTCTCCTCATACGAGGCATCCTCATCTACCTCTAAGTCGGTCCAATCCAACACGTGCGATGGGCCTGGCTCATACTTCCGAAGCATACTCACATGAAACACGTCATGAACTCCGGACAACTGCGGCGGCAAGGCTAAACGATAAGCAACCTCGCCAATCCTCTCAAGGATCTCAAAAGGACCAATAAACCGAGGGGACAACTTCCCACTCTTCCCAAACCTCATCAATCCCCGCCTTGGTGATATCTTTAGAAAGACATGATCACCCACCCCAAATACCAAAGGCCTCCTCCTACGGTCGGCATATGATTTCAAACAACTCTGGGCTGTAACAAGCCTCCTACGGATAAGCTCAACTTTCTCCGTCGTTTCCCTCACCAACTCCGGGCCCAACAAAGGTGCATCACCCACCTCGGCCCAACAAACTGGAGACCTACACGGTCGGCCATACAAGGCCTCAAACGGTGCCATACCAATACTAGACTAGAAACTGTTGTTGTAGGCAAACTCTACCAATGGCAAGTGCCTCTCCCACGTCCCACTATAGTCAAAGACACAACCCCGAAGCATATCCTGAAGGATCTAAATAGTACGCTCAGACTGCCCGTCAGTCTGAGGGTGATATGCCGTGCTAAAGGTCAACTTAGTGCCCAAGGCACTCTACAGACTCTGCCACAACCTGGCAGTAAAACGAGGATCTCTATCCGAGACGATCGTCACTGGGACCCCGTGCAATCTCACTATGTCCCGGATATATAAATCGGCAAGATGATCTACCGAATCTCTCACGCGCATAGGGATAAAGTGCGCCGTTTTAGTCAACCGGCCTACAATCACCCACATAGCATCACTACCCCGCTGAGTCCTCGGAAGACCTACAACGAAGTCCATTGTGACATGTTCCCACTTCCACTCGGTAATAAGCAAGGGTTGCAACAAACCCGCTGGCCTCTGATGTTCGGCCTTCACTTGCTGACAAGTAAGGCACTTAGACACGAAAACTGCCATATCTCTCTTCATTCCCTGCCACCAAAACTGGCGACCCAAATCACGAAACATCTTAGTGCCTCCCGGATGCATGGCAAGGCGTGAATGATGAAACTCTCGGAGTACCTCCTCTCGGCAAGTCTCCGGCACAAACAAACGGTCTCGGTATCTCACACTCAAGTCGGGATACACAGTCAAACCCTTCTCAACCTTCCCACTGGAGATCTTCTCTTGGAGGGATTCTACCTCAAGGTCACCTCTCTGTGCCTCTAATACTCGACTGACAAGTGTAGGCTGCGCAACAACAAAAAACAAGGCCGCAGCCTCAACAGATTCGCCCAGAAGCAAATCAAACTCCCCAAGTGCACCTAACATCTCCCACTCTCGGATGGCTATACAAGCTACATCACTAATGGATTTTCTGCTAAGGGCATTGGCCACAACATTGGCCTTTCCCGGATGATAGTGTAACTCAAAGTCGTAATCCTCAATAAACTCCATCCACCTCCTCTACCTCAAGTTCAAGTCTTTCTGTGTAAACAGATATTTCAGACTCTTATGATCCGAGAACACCTCGAATTTCTCACCATAAAGATAATGCCTCCAAATCTTCAAGGCGAAAATCACGGCTGCTAACTCTAGGTCATGTGTAGGGTAATTCTTCTCGTGTATTTTCAATTGACGTGAGCCATAGGCAACCACTTTCCCCTCCTGCATCAACACACAACCCAAACCCTCTCGTGAGGCATCACAATAAACTGCATAACCCAACCCTCTCTCTGAAATAATCAAGACCGGAGCAGTGGTCAATCTAACTTTCAGCTCTTGGAACGACTTTTCACAAGTCTCACTCCATACAAATTTGACTCCCTTCCGAGTCAGTCTAGTCAATGGCGAAGCTAACCTGGAGAAATCCTTCACAAACCGTCGGTAGTACCCAGCTAATCCCAGAAAACTGCAGATCTTGAAAACACTTTTAGGCTGTGCCCAATCCTGCACTGCCTCTATCTTGGATGTATCAACCGACACCCCTTCCCCGGAGACTACATGGCCTAAGAATTTCACCTCCTTTAGCCAGAACTCACACTTCCCAAACTTAGCATAAAGCTTATGGACTCTAAGCAACTCGAGCACCACTCTCAAGTGTTCCTCGTGCTCCTCCTCAGAAGGTGAATAAATCAGAATGTCGTCCACGAAGACGACTACAAAACGATCCAAGAATTCCCGGAATATCCGGTTCATCAAGTCCATAAAGACTGCCGGTGCATTGGTGAGCCCAAATGGCATCACCAGAAACTCATAATGGCCATACCGCGTACGGAATGCCGTCTTCGGGATATCCTCCTCCCTGACCCTCAACTGGTGGTAACCCGATCTCAAGTCTATCTTAGAGAAACAACGGGAACCCTTCAACTGATCAAACAAATCATCTATACGGGGCATAGGGTACTTATTCTTGACCGTAGCCCGATTCAATTTTCGGTAATCGATACACAGTCTCAAGACACCATCTTTCTTTTTAGCAAAGAGGGCCGGTGCTCCCCACGGCAAAACACTAGGGCGGATGAAGCCCTTATCTAGCAACTCTTGGAGCTGAATCTTCAACTCAACTAACTCGGCTGGGGCAAAGCGATAAGGTGCCATAGAAATCGGCGCCGTGCCGGGCACTAGGTCAATAGAGAACTCAATCTCTCTGTGAGGTGGCAAACTAACAAGATCCTCGGGAAAAACGTCCGAGTACTCACAAACCACTCTCAGCAACACAATCTGCGTCTCACCACACTCACTGCTCAAAAAGCTAGCAAGTAGACCACTAAGCTCGTTCCGCCCTCACGGATCATATACCGGTGGCAAAACACTACCAACCCGATCCCCCAAGAAATGGAAACAATCCCCGCTCAAGGTACATACAGTGACCCTCTGGCGGTAACAGTCGATAACCGCCCGGTATGACGATAACCAGTCCATACCGAAAATAACATCAAATCCCGACATGGGCATAACTACAAAAGGAAAGGGAAGCCGACGATCAGCGACCTCTATATCACAACCTCTACATCCGTGTTTCAAAATCAACTCACCCCCAACAGGTGATACTACACATGTAGAAGATGCTAACTGTGCCAACTCCAATCCCAAAACAGATGCAAATGCAGCAGATATAAAAGAATGAGATGCTCCCGTATCAATCAACACATTAGCAACCGAGTTGCAAAACAAAAAGGTACCTCTCACGACAGATGGAGTAGGCACAAGATCCTGCGCGGTAACAGCATACACGCGCCCAGACGGTCTCTGATCTACCTGCTCACCTCTAGGAGCATAAGACTGCTGCACAGACTGGGACGATGAAGCCCCCTGATTGGCCCTCGAGGCCTGAACTGACTGAGTCGGCTGATGGCTCTGAGTCTGCCTCAAACCAGATGCACCAGATGTGCTACTCAACTGCGGGCAAAACCTCTTCAGGTGCCCTGCCTGACCACACGGGTAACAAGAGAGCGGCTGGCCTCTACCCTGACTCTGGCTCTGAGGTCGAGCCGCAGATGATGCTGCTCTCTGTCCTCCTCCCTTCTGCGGGCAAACTGGAGACTTGTGGCCCAGCTGACCACACTTGAAATAGGTAATGTCTCCCTGGCTGCCTTTCCCAGGACCTGCACTCGGCACTGGAAAAGTCGATCTAGTAAAGCTACCCTGAGACTGCTGAGGGTTAAAACCTCTCTGTCTCCTGCCATCACTCTGGCCATCCTAACTTATCTTGGAGCCCCTCTGCCTCTCCTCCTCTTCCTGCATCATGATCTCCATATGGGCTGCAGCATCCACCAGACGCTCATACTCTCGGGTCATAGAACCCCCAACTCTCATCTTGAGGCCATGCCTCAACTTCTTCTCAAACTCCAAACAACGGCGTTCCTCCGACGCCACAAGCTCAGGTGCAAACCTGGACAAGCTAGTAAATGCGGCCTCAAACTCAGCCACTGAAGAACTCAGCTGCTTAAGCTGGCAGAACTGCTCCCTCAACCTCTCCCTGACAGCTGGAGACAGGAACTTCTCTTGGAAAGCAGCTACAAAGGCCTCCTAAGTCCCTCCTATACGGCCTCTCGTGAATTTCCACCACTGACCCGCATCCCCCTTAAGCTGGAAAGATGCCAAGGTCACTTTCAACACCCCGTCTTCGATGCCAAGCATCTCAAACGTCTTCGTTGTCTGTTCGAGCCATTCATCCGCCTTAAGCGGCTCTTTTGGATCACCCACAAACTCGTCCGGGTTAGACCGGAAGAACTCTCTCTTCAGAAATGCAGGCCCTGCATCTGCAACATGAACTTGGGCTTGATTCTCAGCCCTGAGAGTGCCCACGGACTCCCTGAATGCCCCTGCTATCTCGCGGGCTAAGGCACCCATAGCCTGCTGACCCGCTAGTTCGGCCACATTGGCCTGACCAATACCCTCCTGCTGCTCCGGAATCTCATCCGGTATGGGCATCTCCTGCCTACCACGCCTACCACGCCTACCTCGTCCTCGTTCTCGTCCTGACATCCTAATAAAGGTAACAAAGACGATTAATACGTTAGCACATTAATAAATGTGCCGAGCTATAACACTAGCGTCCTAATGCATTGGACAACAGTAATTCACTCCACGTAAGCACATAATCACATAAGCACCTACGAATTTCATTCCTGGATAATGACAGTCCCGAGGGGTTGCTAGAGTTCTGGTTCGAAACAGCATTGATCAAGTGCTTTTCCAACAAGACTCATAGAAACTCAAGGATCCAATCAACATCCTAGAAATTAAATCCCATACCCAAATAGTCATATAAGCATGTTATCAAATAAACATATACTATCATATATAAGTCTCTAACAAGCGAGACAAGCCCATTGTGATACTAATCACTTCCCACGTACCCAAAGTATTCAAACCCGGTACGCTCTGATACCAAGTTGTAACGCCCTTAAAATAAACCCACAACATATATAACATTAACATGCATTGATATATGAAAACAAAACATTATTCCATTCATCAGAGTATTCTTATTGAAAGACATTACATGTAACATCGAAAGTAAATGCCCTACGGGCTTACAGCTTTCCAAGCCAACACTTGGACACAAAATGTGAGTACTAACTCAACTACAAATTAAGCCCTTGGCTTGAGTTTACATGTAATATCAAATAACAAATAACTAAAAAAAACAAGTCTTCAAATCCAAATCCTTCCAAGCTAAGTCCTTGGAGGTAGCATGTCACCTGGACCTGAAAATGATGTTCCCACATAGGGTGAGCCATAGCCCAGCAGAGATATACTAAACCAAACATAAGAATTGACTAAAGCTGTCACGACCCCAACCCGCCCCTAGTAGGATGGTGCCAAGATGGCCAGTAATCCGAGATTACCCAAGGCCTCTTTCCAAGATTCACACACAAATAGAGTATACATAGGGGCTTACAAGCGCGGAAGCAAAACTTAAAATACAAGTGGTCCATAAGAGCTGTGCATAGATCAAATGAAATGGCATACATGATATGGTTCTATAATCAACCGTTGATAAACAAAATATAGGTTACATCTTGATCAAAAGGCTTCTCGAGCCGACATGTACAAAATACAATGAATACAAGTCAAGAAGCATGATTTTCAAGATTGCCGACGTAAATACAAGATTGCCGACATAAAAGAAATGGTCAGCCGACATAGCGTAAACCCAAAACAAACTTGCAAGAACACATCTAGGCGTCGCCGACGTCCTGCTCATCACCTACATATATATAGAGAGGGTGAGCTTGGATACTCAGTGAATGGCATGAACAATAAAGGGGTTTGCATGAATGATAGCCGAAGTCCTTTCCAAACAAAACATGTGCAAACTTTACAAAATCAGGGATGAACCGTATTCATCTATCAAGTCTTTCAAACTTCAAGGGTACTGTCAAGCCTCATGAAATATCAAACAAATACATTACGAACGAACAAACCCACGCGGTAAACCGTCAGTGGCAAAAACAAGGGAATAACCGATCCGTAATCGATTAGACAAACCCACCCGCACAAGGCAGTCGGTGGCAAGGGAGATATCTCAAACAAGGGTGCTACAAAAGTTTAGAGTCCTCTAGCACAAGGGACTTGTGTTACAAAGGACCGTATCCTTTTAACACAGACTGGTGTTACTTAGGCCCGTAGCCCGCTTTAACACAATGGTGCTGCGAAAGTTTAGAGTCCTCCAGCACGCGGGACTTGTACTGCGAAAGTTTAGAGTCCTCCAGCACGAGGGACTTTCCGAGAAGGCCAACAAAACAAAACTTATGCTTGATATACAAACAAGGATATTCATTCATGCTCAATAAATACTTTTATCAAACAAAGCAAAGCAAGCTTTATCAAAAACATTATAACATAGCTTTATTGAAAACACCACTCACATAGTTCTTCTCGGGTGTAGGCTCAAAGCGAAGATCAAGGACCTACAATCACATGGTAATCACATCCTTAAAACAAGCTTTACATGCATGCACATGATCCCGGCATTCTCACCAGATCCAAGTCAATAACAAAGCAAAACATGCTGGGAGTTAAAACACTGCTTTTCGTCTCATGAAAACACACTGGGTACCAACCATGTCTTTGTCGAGGTCCCACACCCCCTTGCCGAGGTGTGGTCCCGATGGCCACATTCAAAAGCGAAGTTGGGAAAACCTGGGTTTCCCTTTGAAGAACATGATGAACATGGCCATGAAGAAGATGAATGCAAAGATCATAACTTGTTACAAAATCTGAGATTTCATACCATGAGTTCAAAAACATGGACCTGGGTACCCATACAAGAAGATCATGCAAGAACAAACACAAAACAGGGTTCTTGTTCCAAACTTTCGGATCAAAACGAGACTTTCCTTCAAAAACACATGAATACTATTTTTCTCTTCCAAAACCAACTTCAAATCGATGCATGATGTGCAAAACAAATTCGATCATGCAATGCAGCTAGATGATCAATAAGAACAACAAGAGTAGGTTAAGATTCTAACCTCAAGACACGAATCTAACGGCTCAAACTCCAAAGATCAAACTTGGAAGATCTATTCTCACTCAAGAATTCCTCCTTCTTCCTCTAGAGCTTCTCTCTCTAAAGACAAAGATTTGAGACAAAATGATTTGTTTCTAGGTCTGCCGGTTGTCTTAACAGTCAGCTCGGACGCGTGGCACTATCGGGTTGGTTCAACTCAAAAAGGTGACTGATTGATAAGACAAGTCTATGGCAAAGCGTATTCAACAAGCTAGATGGCAAGACACATCGGCAAGCAATGATATCGGCTAAATGTAAAACTTTGGCAAATAAGGGAACAAAGACATCGGCTTGGAAGGACGACACTGGACTAAGCTGTGCCACACCTCGGCCTAGATGTGCCACACCTCGGTCTAGGTCATACCTATCCGGGTACAAGATCGCTGAAGTGCAAGGATAAACATCTCGGCCCAGATGATACACATCTCGGCCATGGTGATGTACATCTCGGACCAGATAGTGACATCTCGGCTAATATGCCAGGGTGAAGGTGGAAGTCAACCAAAGTGGTTCCAAGGTAGCTCTAGGTACAAAGGTTCAAAGGTGAACTAGGCTCAAGATGACCTCGGCTACACACCAAGCAAGGAACAAAATCATGCAAGCCACACGTAAACAAAACAAGACAAGGCAAGACTTGCAAAACAACATAACAAGACAAGATCATACATGAATGTATGCAGTATGACTAAATCAAAGTGAGGGTTGTTACAAAAGCAATAGCATTCGATAGATGGTTAACACTTATAAATCCATATATCACTATACAGTTTCATGACAATAATGTCTATGACATGTTTTACTTTCCGTTATTATTCAACTTTCCATTTATACAAACATGGCTCAGAACCTGGCCAAATATAAAATGAGACTACATCTCACATTAACATTACTTCCAATATCAACAATTCAAGTGAGACTAAGGCTCAAACTAAAACACTTCCATAAATCGATAAGTACACATATTTGCTGTACCAAACACTTCCATAAATCAATAAGTACACATATTGCTGTACTAATGAGTCCATCCCCTTTCTCCTCCAAACTGGTTTGAGAGTCCATCTCCTATCTTCTCTCAAACCATGGAGTTGTAGACGTCCCCGAACGCCCCGGGAGGTTAAGTCCCTTCCGTTCATATTGGGTTAACTACAGTTCGGACTCAAATTGTCAGGTTCTTAATCTGAACCAAAGAGTCCAACTCTGGCAAATCGTTTTGAGAAAAACAGATTTTGAAAAGAAGTGCCAAACATGGACTGCTTTGCCAGATACAGAGTCGCCACCTAAATATTTTTAAAATGGAAATTTAGGAAACCCTGACTCGGTGCCGAAGGCACGTGTCCGTCATCACCAAATGTCTTGGCTCGGGAGCTTGGGTACGATCGGGGAAGGTCAGCTATGAGCACCCCCTTTCGCCCGGTCCGAAGACCGGCCTCTACTAACCGTGATATCCGATTTTGAAAACATTACATGCTCTTATTCCAATTATTAGCCTAGAATTACTATGTTATGCGCACAGCAAACAAGTATAGACTAGATTGCCTAATTCGGAAATAATCATTGCATATCCGTTTGTTTTGAAAGCGTTTCGGGTTTTGCTACTCGCAAGTAGGCTAAATACGGATTTCAATGAGTTTTCCAACTCAAGCAATCCAACCTCCACCCACAGGCATTCAAACAGTTTATCTCACATAAGCACTTAGCCGCATGGTAAGCATACTGTCATGGCAACATTCACACGCATGTGGTATGCTAAAGCGTAAAATACTTACATCGTACTCCGTGCCAAAACAAGAAACTAGTTAGCAGACATGCATGTCCCTAGGTCATGTTAAGTGGCTAATGCAACACAGGCAAGGATGCAATTTAGAGTAGGCTCGGCTAACCCTAAAATGGCACGTGAAATGCAATCATTTGATGCACGTATTCAAGTTGGAATTTAGAATACAATGCAGTTTGTATGATGTACCGAGCCCGGTGCATGTTTAGACAAATGCATGGATGCACGCATGCATTGCATAAGGTATGTTAAAATAGACGTGCCCTAATCTACCATCATAAGCAGGTAAATAAAAGGGAAGAAAGAAGTGGGGTTGGAAGACATACAAACCACTCACCCACACTTATTACAAATTTGCCCCCCACTCGAAGGGACCAAAAAAATAATACAGACTAATTAGCTGCGCAAACTAATTAAAATATTACAGTCCAACTAAATTAATCAAACAAATTAATTAATCTAATTAAAGCAGTAAACCGCCTCAAGATGAGGGCCGGATGCAACGCATGCTCGGGACTTGCTCGGAATTGCACTGCCATGCTTAGATTGCCTCTGTTTTCCCTGCTTTGCATCTCAGAAGACTGCCAAAGTCTCAGGAGTGCCTCCCAGGACACTGAGGGACATCATCGGATGAGTAGGACTTCCACCGGCATCAGCATGAGGTCACCGGCACAAAATTCATCCATCGGCCATCAATAGACTGCCGGTCGGCACTAAATACTGCCGGCCGGCACTGAATGTCTGCAGAACCTGCAACTCACAGCACAGCAGCAGAGGGCAAAAACTTGCATGGCAATGTAATTCCAACAATGTGTGCACCAATCATGCCCCTTATCATATTTGTGACTCAAAGGGGCATGTGCCTCGATTCTCGGGCCACCAATCACGCATTTCCATGCATGATGGCCCAAAGAACCAAATGTGCAACTTCTATTTCAAATGCATGCAAACCAAACAAACACACAAGGGTGCTAAGCCTCTATCATGACTTGGTCAAGAGGTAGAGCATGCATGTTTATGTGATGCAATCCTAGACATGTCAACTAGTATGCAATCATGCCAATGCAAAGGAGCATACAAGCTAACAAACATACAAGGCATGAAACACCAATGTCAACCATCAAGTATGCAAGGTGTAATGTGGGTGTCTAAGCATGCAAACAAGCATGTGACTTCATTCAATCATGTTAGTCCTAACATGCATTTACTTACCAATACATTACAACACTCAAGGAGCATATGCAAGCAACAAGAGGATGGACTTGCACATAGGTTAGGCAGCTCTAAATAAGCCTAAAATCAGTGGCCAAATGCCATAGAAGTGAAGGCTAAGATATATGCAATACATGCACACATGCAAGCATACATAATCCAACACTTAGGCATAAACAAGCAACTCTTAAGAACACTTAAAAGAGGCTAACATGGACATATTAACATGCATATATAAGCTTTAAAATCATGTTGGACATGGTGCCAAACCAAGCAACAAAATAGACTAAGCATGCAACAAATGGTCCAAGCATCCAAGGCAAGCCAAAGGAGACCTAAACCATGGCTAAGCCAACCAAGCCTCACAAGGCCAAGAAGGCTTAAAACAGGTCTAAGGCAGCCCTAGACCATACAAAAGGGACCTCCTAGATGGCATCTAAGTGGCTCTAGAGCAAGGCACACACAATGACCAAATCATTAGGCATACAACATATGCTTTCAAAACTTCAAAGAGGCATGCAAGGCAATCATTCAAGCATGTCTAAGGGACTGAAATAGCATGCTAAATGGTTCCAAACCATTGAAAATAATGCAAGCAAGGCATGCTATACTTTCATGCTCTTAAGGCCAACAAGCCAAATGCAAAGAGGCTATGTGATGCAAGCTAAGATCGACCAAAGTAACCATGGACAGACCTTATTCATGGAAAAATAAGCATACAAGCTTCATGAATCTAAGCCTAAAACATGTTAGAATAGAGGCACACAACCTAATGCATGTTAAAGGACTAAAGAGGCATTACAAAGCATCTATGCAAAACATGCAAGGAGTACTAAAACCAACATGATACAAAGTTATAATATGGCAATATGAGCACAAAATACAGCCATGGCATAACCAACAAACAACCAAACATGGGGCTCCCTCAAGAGGCAAAATAGGTCCTTTTCAAGGACAACAAGGAGAGGGGTGACCCTCTCCTTCTTGGGACTTCAAGGCATCATCTTCACCACTGAAATCCCTCAAGATTTCAGTGGTGAAGAGACCCCAACACCAAAATCCCGGAGCTCTCACAAAATAGCACAAAATGAGGCCTTTTCAAGGCCTAAGGGTGGTCAAACCTCCCCAAAGCACAAAACACTCTTAACCAACAATAAAGAGGACTAAAAAACAGAACTTTTTTGTATTAAATGCTAAGCACAAAAACAGTTCTAAACTATGCAAAAATGGAGTGCAAAAATGGGGTAAAAAGGGGTAGTTTCTTACCCTTGAAGACCACCTTCACAAAGGTTGATGTTGTTGCTTCCTTGAGCTCAAATCCAACCAAAAACTTCAAGAACCAGCCCTTAGAACCTCAGTAACCGAAGGAAGGTGAAACACTAGGTGCTTGTGTGCAATAATATGGATTAAAGCACCTAGTGTAGAAACAAGAGAGGAAAAGAGAGATAGGATAGATACACAAGTTCTAACCTAGAACCAGAGCTTCTTCTCTGTCTTTTCTCTCTAAAATGTCTAATTTTCTAACCCTTGAGCCAAGAGAAGAGAGCCCTCTCTTATAGGCAACAAAGCTTACAAGCTAAGCAAACCAAAGGCTCATCCCTCCATACACGTGTATGGAGGGGAAACAAATGCTATACAGCTGCTTCAAAATATCTCAAAAAGCAACTGAACAGTAGTCGGCAGGGCAAAATTGTCATTTTGACAAAATTGACTGCCGACCGGCACAAAAGAGTGCCGACCGGCACAATATAGTGCCGATGGCAACACCAACCAGCCGGTGGCCTCTAGCCACTGCCGGTGGTGTGTGGGGATGCCTCACAAGGCATTCCCTGCCCCTCCAAGGCAAAGCACAAGTGTTTGGTGCAAAACCAGACACAAAACGGTCAAGTTCGGAGGTCCTGAGGCAAGGCGCGTAGCCGAGAACTCCGGGAACTCCAAACGAACACGAACATGGATAATCACCGAGTGTTCAAGCGGTGACGTCCAGGTCTTGAGGACGGTCAAAAATGGGGTGTCTACAGTTGCCCCTCTTTGACAGAACTCGGAAGTCATAACAATGACGGGAGTGAATGTCAAAGCCCAGAGACGACCCATTTTTGACAAGGCCGAAGACTTGGACAAACATACAAAGCGCAAATGGTTGAACTCGCAAGCTGCCTACGTATCCCCTTAGGAATCAAACAGCGTAGTTCAGGCACAGGCATACAAGCCGCAGATAAGGTATGCACGTAGGCGGGGGCAAGATGCAACTGACGATGCAAAAGCCGAGCATAACTTATGATCATGCAAAGAAAGCTGTAATGAAGCACGCATGCGACAGTTATAAGCTAGCATACACCAAACTACACTACAATGCAGAAAGGATGTAAGAGAATTATGCAATTCTCAATACGTCTCACTCGGAGGATACAATACCTGTGCGGCTCGTCCGGTTGCACCGGCCTCAAATGAGCCGTACATACAATATCGTGCCTGCAAAGAAAGCAAACTTAACAGGTACAATATTGTTAGCAATATGCATGACAATGCGAAATGAATGCAAAATGATATGCAATATATACAAAATGATGTATGAACAATGCAAATGATAATGCAATGCAATTGAAACTATGCAAACTACATGCAAAGCAATTGAATCATGATTCAATCGTGAGCGATTCGAAACCACACAAATGTCAAATAGGTTGATGGAAGTAACAAGTCCGTCTACCATAGAAAAGGTGCCGCAACCTCAAACCAACATACCAGCGTGGAGTAGGCGCGATACACATGCAGAACTATGAGTAATGTAGACGGACACAAGGACAAGTATTGGGTGGATTGACATAAGTGGGGTGACGACCCGCTGAGGAAAGAACAATGATCCTAATGCCGGATGCAACAATTACACTACAATGTAATATGCGATTATGGCGCGCGGGCCAAACCGTATCTCGCTTAGGAAAGGCATGCACACATACAAACCATGTCTAACACAGAAAAGGTGCCGCAACCTCAAACCAACATACCAGCGTGGAGTAGGCGCGATGCACATGCAGAACTGTGCTTTGACGTGAAAAGTATGGACACATACCAGACCAAGCTCAACAAGGAAAGGTGCAAGCCATAAATGGAAGATGATGCAGTGGATGCATGCAACTACAATGGATACAATGGATATGGCACGCAGGCCAAACCAAGTTTTGCCTAGGAAGGGCATGTACACGTACAAGCCATGTCTAGCACAGAAAAGGTGCCGCTACCCTCAAACCAACATACCAACGTGGAATAGGCGCGTACACATGCAGAACTGTGTTTTGACGTGAAAAGTATGAGCACATACTAGACCAAGCTCAACAAGGAAAGGCGCAAGCCATGGATGGAGGATGATGCAGTGGATGCATGCAACTACAATGCAATGGATATGGCTATTTACAGAAAATGCATGACATATGCACTATACTACAATGATGATGCATGACATATGCATGTTTTTTTTTGTTTTTGTTTTTTGAAATGCATGACATATGCAATATTTACAATGATGCATGACATATGCATGTGTTTTTTTTTTTGGATTTTTTTTTTTGAAATGCATGACATATGCAGTATTTACAAATGATGCATGACAATGCACTATGATGCAACGACTATGATTGCAGCTTTCCCTATCTTACCAACAGGGCGATATACTAGGTTGGTTCAGTATCCAGAATTGAGGCGTAAACATGCCGCCTCAACCTATGGGGCTTCCATACAGATTTCAAGCCGAGGGTACACCCCTTGGGTATTTAAACCAGACTTTAGTCTCGGAGATCCCGAACCTTTGCGTTCTAGGCATGAGCCGTTCAAACTCTAGTTTTCACCGTCCCAGTTGGTCTTCTAGGAACTCACCGCAAAAACAGGCAGGTGGCTTTACCAGACCACCGGAAGTCGTTCGGGCACGACAAACACCAAAGGAATTGCACCTTCAGAGGATTTAAGGTCTCCTAGACCGGGATGCAATGCATGACAATGCATGTTTTCTTGTTTTATGTTGATGATGCATGATGTTTTTGAAATGCGCGCCAACGCGCGGCTTTGAGACGCATGCAAATGCAATGAGGTGTGCGCCTTAATGCACTGAAGGTCTTGCACCTCCCAAGGATTTAAGGTCTCCTAGACCGTGCGTGTTTAAGGTCTCGCCAGACCAGGGAGCGAACAAAACAATGCGATGTATGATGCAAGTGAGACACGCATGCCATGAAGGGATGGAAAATGATATGTAAATGAGACACGCATGCCTCAAGAATTGAGGCACGCGTACCCCAAGATTTGAACTGAAATGTAGATCGAAAGATGCATGACAATGCGAAGAACTAAGTGCGTAACAAGGCAATCTTTGAAATGCACCGAAGGTCTTGCACCTTCCGAGGATTTAAGGTCTCCTAGACCGTGCGTGTTTAAGGTCTCGCCAGACCAGGGCGAAAAACAATGAGGTGCGCAAAATAGCGCGATGAAATGCAAAATGAGATGCAAGATGAGGCACGCAGACCTCATGGATGCAAAATGCAAAACGAAATGCAAATGAAATGCAAAGTGAGGCACGCATACCTCAAGATGCAATGAAATGCAAGATGAGGCACGCATACCTCATTGAATGGAAAATGAAATGCAAAACGAGGCACGCGTACCTCGAGATGCAATGAAATGCAAAATGAGGCACGCATACCTCATTGAATGGAAAATGAAATGCAAAACGAGGCACGCGTACCTCGAGATGCAATGAAATGCAAAATGAGGCACGCATACCTCATTGAATGGGAAATGAAATGCAAAACGAGGCACGCGTACCTCGAGATGCAATGAAATGCAAAATGAGGCACGCATACCTCATTGAATGGAAAATGAAATGCAAAACGAGGCACGCGTCGGGTTTTCGGCCCAGCGAGCCTCTCAAGGGTAAAAGTGTAGCTTGGTCCATGCCAAATGGTTGTAGGGTTTGAAGCCATCCGTATCCAAGAGAGTGGCTGTTGATTTGCAAGAGGACTCATCTTCAGCTCTTCGAGCATGCTGATATCTTTGCCCCTAGTTCAAGGGTACTTCTGTTTAGCTTTGCAAGCTTCTTCTGATCTTCTGATCTTCTTGATCCGACTTTCCTGGCCCTTGTTCGAGGGCTGCTTCAAATCTGGCCACACAGGCCTCACGTCGTAGTTGACCGTTGAACCTTCTGAATTCAAGTTCAAGGTTTGGAAGCAAAGGGGTTGAGTCTCGAGGTAAGAGCGATCCTAGGCTGCACAATCTCAAGAGCGATTCCACACAGGTCTTCGCAGGACGGCGCAAAACATTTTTTGAAAGTTTTTAAGAAAGCGACAAATCGCTCGCACTGAAGACAGTGTAGGATCACCTGGATCAAAGCCAGGGTCCTTCTCAGTACTCAACTAACAAGCATGATTTCATTCATTAAGGGCTTAGCACGCCTCTCTTTCTCTCAATTTGATCAAAGTTTTGCAAATCCCGAGGAATTCCTCCCTCTTTGTTTTCACTGCAGTGTTCAAAAAGGTTTTGAAAAACTTAGGTCAATACAATGGCTTCAAGGCACAAGAGAGCAGGTGGAATGCACTGCATTTCATTCAAATCCTGGCACAACTAGCACACGGCAGAAGCAAATGGAGAGCGTGAAAATCACTGCTGTTTCATTCAAAATCTGTTGGCATAACTGGCTCCCTGGCAGAAACAGACTCAAAACAAAACAAAAAGACATACACGAAACAAAATGGTGACGCCCGAGGTAACACCCCCGGAATCACCCGACTCCTATACAACAGGACTGACTCGATACAACAAGAAGACCCAAAACAAAAGAGACTGACTCAAAACAAAAGACAGACTCAAAACAAAACAACAAAACTGACCCAATACCCAGGTCAGAAAGCACAAAAACTGGTGTTTGCACATTACTCATAACAGTGCGTGCCATTCCCACGTCTGGAGTAAATTGAGCGCATCCACAGCTGGTTCATCCCCCGATCACATCACATTATCCCCCACAAGTTCACTATCAAGTGCCGATAGACTTTGCAGAGCTTGGCGGAGGACAACCCCATTGTCAAACAGATCCTGTACATCATGGCGCAGACGAAAGCAACTGTCGGTGTCATGACCGGTTTGTTGATGGTAGGCACAGTATTTAGTCTGGTCATGCTTTGCAGGGATAGGATCGGGTAAGGGCCGTTGTTCCAACGGTTTCAAATGTCCTTCCCGGAGTAAGACCTCTAGAGCCTTTGACAGAGGCATATGAAGTGGAGTGAAAACCCTCTTGACTCGAGGTGGATATTTGGCCGTCTGTGAGCTACTTCCGGACGCACCGGTGGACGAGGTGGCTTTTTTTGATGTGGTAGTGGCGACCATGCCCACTTCAGAAGTCTTGCAGTTGCATCACCGCTAGTGGTTGCATTCGAATTGCGGGAAAACGCTCGCCTAGGCTGCTCCTTCTCCTGGTCAATAAGGCCCTGCTTCATGGCATCTTCGATCTGTACTCCCATCTCATGCAAATCTGAAAAGGTATGGAAGGGGAGCACGATCATTTTCTGCATTAGTTTGGGCTGGAGGTTGCGCACAACCATCCGTATTTGATCCTTATCCGTCGGCCTAGTGGTCATCATTGAGGCCTTGGCCCTCCAGCGGGCCACAAAGTCAGAGAAGCCCTCTTTCGGCTCTTGCCTGGTCGTCTCGAGATCACGGGTTGTGATCTCAATCTCGGTATTGTATGAATATTGTGCGACGAAGGCCTCGGCCATCTCCTCCCAGCTTCGTTTCACTGAATCCTCCAATTTGGCGTACCAGATGGCCGCAATACCCGACAGGGTCCTGCCAAAAAGGGAGAGCTTCTGTAATCTTGTCAAGCCCATCGGGCGCAGAACATCTGAAAACAAACTCAGGTGGACCATGGGATCTCCTGACCCGTCAAAACGGTCGATGTGAGGCATCTTGAACCTGTCCGGCAATGTCACCACCGAATCAGTATACCCATCTCCAATGTCCGGGATGGAGTTGACTCCCTGAGATTTCTTAAACATCTTCTCAAGTTTGCTCAATTTCAACGCTGTAGGGTCGACCTCGAACTCGAAGGGAGAGTCGGCAGATTGGTAGGTGCTTTGGATAGCTGGGGTAAAATTGGGGGCGGAGCAGGCCCTACTGGAATGTCCGTACCTTCCTGGACATTTGGCATCTCCCCAGGTGCTGGAGCTCCTGCTGGGGAGGAACTTGTTGAAGCAGACGCGCCGCTTTGCTGTTGCAGCCTGGTGATGAGCTCAGCCTGCTGAGCCATGATTGCAGCCTGCTGCTTGGAAAATTCCGCTTGGCGGACAGCGTCCTCCTGCATGAGCTTCATACTTTCTTGCATCTGACGCATCATTGCCTCCATCCCTGACGTGTTCTGCTGATCCATCTGACTGACTGGTATCTATCCCTGCAGTAGAAACTGAGACCTCAGCCTGACTGTTCACTGGTGGGGTGGATAAGGGCCACTGATCTGGTAACTACTGAACTGGTGATCTGTGCCTGACTGGCCCTCTTCACCCTGCCTTTGGTAAAGGAACACTGATTGCCCTTGAACTGAATCTCTGACCCGACAAAGTCTATCAACACAAGTTCGGTGTACCCGGGGGATATTGGAGCCTTCTGAAGCTATGGTTCCCAGACTACCTAGCAAAAGAGAAAATGACAGCATCTCAGCCTGATTTCACCAGAACAGATACAGAGCAAAGTGAATGAGTGTGCTCTCTACTGAATTCTGCCCAAATTCTGCCTGTAAACTGATACCCTCAGGTAAAACTGATTCCCCAAATACTAATGCCCGCAGGCCTGATACCCAAAATACTGAACTGGTGCCCGCAGGCCTGATGCCCAAACTTGTAAACTGATACATGCATTCCTGTAGAGACGCACTCTAAAGCACATAACAGATAAGTGAGAGCCAAAACACCCCTATGTTGGGGTAGGGTTTCCCTGTCCTATTTTGTCAGGAGCTAGGGTTTCACTACGCACGCAGCGGTTTCAAACAACCTATAAACGGGTAAGCAACCTGTCCTAGTTTGGAATGGTCACTATGGATCCGAATATGCACTAGGTCGAATGGTCAAAAAGGGTGCCCCGGTAAAACCGGGGTTTGTGTTCCCATGCTGTCAGAGCCCAGAGCCGATCAGCCTTATGGACATGCCTTGACAAGACAAGCCTCCGGCAAATCGTTCGGGAATGGCATATGGCAAACACGGTGTCCTAGGCGCACCAATGCAAATGCAATGCAAAGAAACACACAAGTGTAGTCAAAACCAGATATCATGAGTTCGAGTCAAGTTCTCTAAATCCCCAGCAGAGTCGCCAGAAACTGTAGACGTCCCCGAACGCCCCGGGAGGGTTAAGTCCCGTTCGTTCATATTGGGGTCACTACAGTTCAAGGACTCAAATGTCACGGTTCTTAATCTTGAACCAAAGAGTCCAAATCCGGCAAATCGTTTTGAAAACAGATTTTTTGAAAGAAGTGCCAAACATGGACTGCTTTGCCAGATACAGAGTCGCCACCTAAATATTTAAATGGGAAATTTAGGAAACCCTGACTCGGTGCCAAAGGCCACGTGTCCGTCATCACCAAAGTTGGCTCGGGAACTTGGGTACGATTGGGGAAGGTCACATCGTGAGCACCCCCGCTCGCCCGGTCAAAGACCGGCCTCTACTAACCATGATATCTGTTTTTGAAAACATTGTAGTTCTTATTCCGGTTATTAGCCTAGGTTACTATGTGATGCTCGCAGCAAACAAGTATAGACTGAGCCGCCTGAATTGGAACAAAACATTTCATGTTTGTTTGTTTGAAAATGGTTTGATGGTGCTACCCGCAGGTAGGCTAAGACGCGGATTTGCCACCCTCAGGTGGGCTTAGAAAACATGATTTTGCCACTATCTAGTGGGCTTAAAACAAACAGTTGATGAATTGTCCCAATTCAAGTAACTCAACCTCCACCCACAGGCATTCAAGGCAGTTATATCACATAAGCACATAGCCTCATGGTAAGCATGCTATCATGGCAACACTCACACGCATGCAAGGATGCTAAAGCATAAAACTCACCGAGTACTCCAAGCCAAAACAAAACGATTAGAAATCATGCATGATCCTAATTATACAGAATGCCTAATGCAACACATGCAAAATGCAACTATAGCAGGCTCGGCTATTCTAAACATGGCATGGAATGCTACAACTAACATGTATTCAATTTGGAATTGAAATACAAATGCAGTTTGTATGATGCGCCGAGCCCGGTGCGTGCAAAACAGATGAATGATGCAAACATGCTGTCATACTGTATGCTAATTGAAATATGCCCTATATCTAACCATCGTAAGCGGGTAAATAAAAGGGAGAAAGACGTGGGGTTGGAAGACATACATCACACTCACCCACACTTATTACAGTTTGCCCTCGCGCAGAGGGTCCGAATAAATAATACAGTCCGATAATAAAGAATAATACAGTCCGAATATACAGATTCTAATTAATTAACAAATTAACTAAAAAGCTGTAAACTGGCATGCAAGCCAGGGGCTGCCTCGCTTCTGATGAATGATGTATGCTGGGCTGCCTTGCGCGGAAATCCACTGGGATGCCCAATTTAGCCTCTGTTTGCATTTCTCGAAATGCGCGCCACCGAAAAGTTGCTGATTCCTTATTTGCTGCAACAGAGAGCAGGAAAAGGGCATAGCAATGTATTTCACAAATATATGCATGCCTCGATCCTCGTGCCACCAATCACGCATATCGATGCATGATGGCCGAGGAATCGGATTGCACAACTCAATATGGGAATGCAGATGAATGCTACAACAAAACCTAACTCCATCATGGGTAATCCGGAGTGTCGGTGACTGGGAATTGAGACCCGTTCCGTCACTCGGAGTACGAAACGTGCCTCGTTTCCCGTGCCCGGGCTAACTCCTATCCCGAACACGATGCAATATGCATGATATGCATGAAATGCAACTAAGATACAGCCTAGTATGCAATGCTGAAAATGAGATGAAAATGAGATGCCTCGAAAGCGTGCACGCGGGCACGCAAACCGAGGCGATGATGAAATGCAAATCGGATAAAACGAAGTGCCTCGAAATGCGTGCACACGGGCACGCAAACCGAGACGATGCAAATGGAATGAAATGGCATACAGAATGCCACGATGGGCTTACACCAACATGGGAGAGCCTCAGCTCACTCACATAGGAGGCCGTCGGATAAGAATGAAGTGCCTCGAAATGCGTACCCACGGGCGCGCAAACCGAGGTGATGGCATGCAAATGGAATGAAATGGAATACGGAATGCCACGATGGGCTTACACCAACATGGGAGAGCCTCAGCTCACTCACATAGGAGGCCGTCAGATAAGAATGAAGTGCCTCGAAATGCGTGCCCACAGGTACGCAAACCGAGGCAATGATAAAATGAGACGGAAATGTAAATTGGGCTTACACTAACATGAGTGGACCTCATCCACACTCACATCAGATGCCGTCGGATAAACAGAGGTGCCTCGAAGTGCGTGCCCACGGGCGCGCAAACCGAGGCATGGCCCGAAGGCATGAAATGGCACGGGAAATGATATGCAAGTATGCAAACCAAATTTCAGCACCTAAATGAAGGGGAAAACAGCCCCGAAATGATATGAAATGACAACCAATGCATGAAATCATCCCGAAATGTGATTTTAAGTACCCGAAATGGCCTATAGCCATACTAAACATGCACAACATGATCATGACATGCAAACCAGTAGCAAGGCAGCCCCAAATATGGCATTTTTTCAGTACAAAGCAAGGCTAAACAACAACCACAAGTATGGCAAAATTAGCATGCAAAAATGGGGAAAAAGAGGGGAATTACAAAGCAAGTAGTATATACAATGCTCAAACTGAAAAACACAGTTCTAAAAAATTAAAGAGGGGCCAAAAATATGCACATTTTCAGTAGATGAAATCCCCCAATTCAGTGTGTAGATATGATAAACAAAGCATGCAAAATGAGCCAACAAAGGACTACAACATGAGGTACCATAAGCAATGACCAAACAACCTTGGACCCTTAACAAAACATGAAGAATGAGTTATTATAAGACACTTTCTAAGCCTGATGAAGGCTCAAATCAGTAGCTAAGAAAGCCTAACAAAGCATGCAATTTTACGGAAAATATCGAGGGTACAACATGAAGTACCAAAATAAATTACCACATGGCCTAAAACCCTTAACAAAACTTGACAAGAAGGCCAAAATAATGATATTTTCAGTACTGATGATGGCTCAAAACAGGAGCTAAGTAAGCTCAAAAAGGCATTCAAGATGGGGCCAAAGAGAGGTATAAAGAGAGGTACAACATGGAAGCCTCAAAACAATTTGATCCCTTCTACAATGTTGTAGAGGGACCTAAAATAAACTCAACCTCAGTTAATGGCATGCTCAAAATCAGATCACAAACAGGCCAAAGAAACCATGCAATTTTACGGTAATTTGAAGGAAATATGAAGCAAGTGCATGATAGAGATGCCAAACAAGGTTGAGACCTTCTAAAATGTTGTAGAGGGGCTCAAAATAAGCCCACTCACAGTTTATGTCATGCTCGAAAACAGATCACACATAATCCAAACAAAGCATGCAATTTCATGGCATAAAGAGTAATATTGAAGCAAGTACATGATAGAGATGCCAAACAAGGTTGATCCCTTCTACAATGTTGTAGAGGGGCTCAAAATAAGCACAAAACCAGAAGGGGTCAGAGCCCAAAACAGAGAGCATGTAGGGTAGAAAATTGATGCAAAAAAGTGCAAGAAAAGGGGAATTGGTGACTTACCCTTGAAGACAAGTCTTTCTTTGCTTCTTGGCTTGACTTTGTTGCTTCTTAGCCTTTGAAAGAGCTCTCGTTGTTGCTGGAATGGAAGTGGGGATGGTGGTGCTTAGGGTTGATGAAGAGAGGAGCTAAGGACTTGGAGAGTTTTGGAGCTTTTGGCTATGGAAATGGAGGCAAAGGAAGAGAGGGTCTTGAGGAGAGTTTTTCTAACCCTAGCAAAGGAGGAGGGCAGCCCTTTAAATAGGCAAGAAAGGGTGTAAAAGGGAGGGAAATGGAGGCAAGATTTCCCTCCCAAAATCCCCCGGAGGGGGAGATATTTTGCAAAAAAATATCCGGACAGCTGTAAAGAGTTGGAAAGCAGAAAGCTGGCCGGCCAGGTAGTTTTCTGGAAGGTGGCCGGCCGGCCACCCCACCTGGTCGGCCAACCACTCACCCTGGCCGGCCGGCCATGGCCCAAAAATGAAGTGCAAATTTGCTGGCCGACCACCACTCCTTGGTGTCCTCCCATGTGTGTAGAATAAGGCCCCAAGGTCGGAATCTGGCAACACTGAAGCAGGAGTCACAACATAGAACTTGAAGGAGAGGCTCAAAAATGAAATCAACAATTACTGGCCGACCACCACTTTTTGGTGTCCTCTCATGTGTGTAGAACAAGGTTCCATGTTCGGAATGTGGCAACACTGAAGCAGGAGTCACAACATAGAACTTGAAGGAGAGGCTCAAAAATGAAACTTTGAATTGCTGGCCGACCATGCACTTTTAGGGTCCTCCCATGTGCCCTCATCACAGATATGTAGCTTTGGTTGGAAGAAAATGGGCCTAGGGTGTTCAACATTAGCCCGGAAGTGAGCAAAACGGGCGCCGGAAGAGCATAACTGGTTATCTGGGATAATTGCTGGCCTCCCACCCTCCAGTGATCTTCCTGGTGCTAAAACAGAGGCACCTGCCAAAATTGAACAAAAACTAATGAGAAATGAACGCTCGGGGCCCAAACCGCGCAATTCGGGGTCCCGAAAATGGGCTGCAGGCACCGGAAGTGGTGTTCAACAGCGAAGTGGGTATCAGAGGCCCCAGTGTTCCTCGGAATGTTAAAACAGAGGTACCTGCCAAGAACCGGAGAAAACCGATGCGAAATGAATGCTCGGGGGCCAAACCGCGAGGTTCGGGGCCCGAAAACCGGCTATAAGCACCGAAAGTGGCATACGGCCACGAAGTGGGCATCAGGGGCCCCAGTGTGCCCTGTTATGACAAAACAGAGGTACATGCCAGAAACCGGAGAAATCGGAGATGGTTGGGCGGTCCCGAACCAAGGCACACGGCCTGACGGCTCCGAAAACCGGGAACCGGGCTCCGAAATGGGCAAAATGGCCTACGGCCACGAAAAGTAGCGCACGGCCACCGAGAGATAGTCTACGGGACCACTCCCTCCCCTCAGGAAAGAAAACAGAGAAAACCGAGTCTGGTTCGCAAACCGAGACAAGGCACAGAAGAGGATTCGGAAGTTCGGAGGCAGGGCGCACGGCCGCGACTCTGAAACTTCTGAACGAGCACAATATGCAACATCACCGAGCGCTCAATCGGTGATGTCTGAGTCTTAAGGTCGGTCAAAAATGGGGTGTCTACACCCGTGCAGTTTTTGGCTGATTTGAACCTTTGAACCCCCTTTCCTTCTAGAAGCTTGCACCCTTTTGGCCAAACTTCTTGGGGAAGCTTGGCCAGCTGTCTTAGCTTCTCCAAGAAGCCAAGAGCCCTTTGCACCCTTTGCCCCTTTCATCTAGCTTATTGGAGAAGCCTAGAATCTTGGCCTTTGCCTATATAAGCACCCATCCTCTCCCTTTGTTAAGGGTTAGAGCTTTTGAACCAAAAAAACCAGAGCTTCTATATCTATACATCTGATATATCATCCTTTCTCTATATATCTCCCTCTCTCTCATCCTTAGGGTGTGTTTGGAAGCCTAAAAGTGCATTTTAACCTTACTTTTGCACTAACACACACACCATTACACCTTGCTCCGAGATTGAGAGGCATTGAGGGTTGTTTGTTGAGGTTTTGGACTGATTTTGATCAGTAGAGGGTGGCTGGATCATCTGTTCTTCAAGGGTTCTTCAAGGGTGAGACATTTGCTTTAGTTTCCCCAATCTTGCACTAGTTTTCTACCTGTCTTGCATGCTGATTTAAGCTTTGTGTATAACATAAAAAAGTCTTGTATTTTCATGCTTAACATCTTTCATTAAGGGTGTTTGGCATTGGGGGTCGAACTCCCCTCCTTAGGCCTCTTTTGGCCTATTTTGGTGCCTTTTCTTTAAACTTTGTTTACTTTGTTGTGTTAGTCTTCTCACCACTGAAATCCAGTGGATTTTCAGTGGTGATGAAGTGATTTTGAGGTCTTGTGTAGGGGAGGGACACCCTCTCCCTTTGTGTCTCATTTGTTCTTGCTTTTGGCTCATAAAGGTAGCATGCATGCTTAGTTATTTTTGGCTCCATTTCAGAGGTTTTTTGGGGATATTTGGTTGTATTATGCCTCTGTTTTTGGTTGGTTTGATGGTCCATTTCATGCCTCATATGCTTGCCTTGTAATCCCTTGTTTTGGCCTAATATGCATCATGTTATGAGATGACATTTTAGCATGATTTTGGTTTGGTTCCAAGAAGGTCTTAGTCATATTTTGCAATGTTTAAGGTCTGATCCTAGTTGTCTTTGCCATGTTTGCCATGTTTGGTATAGTCTCTTAGTATTTTTTGGCTTGTGAGCTTGATTGTGTGGGTCACCAACATGCTTAGCATAAGCTTACTATCATCATTTGGCATCATTTGATATCATGTTTCAGTCCATATAATGTGGCCTTACATTGTCCTTTGTGTCTGTTTTAATGCTTGGAAGTGTCGTGATTTCATGCCTTGAAATGTGCATTGTGTATGCCTATGTGTTTGGGTCATTTGAAATGCCACGTGTGTGAGTTTTGGAGCTCATTTTGCATGTTGAAATTCTGTTTTTGGTTGTATAGTTCATGCCATGCTTGTTTGGGTTAGTGGTAGTAGAATGCCCTTTGTTGTGCCTTAGCTTTGGGCCCCCTTTTGACTTGCATAATTGTAGTGCATTTTGTCCATCACTTGAGGCACTTTTATTCACTGTTTTGGGGGTGTTTGGAGACCTCCCATTTTAGTCTAAGTCCCTTCTTGGACATGGTTGTATGCTTGACTTGTTGCCTCTAATTGCATACTTGCATTGTACCATATTAGCATTGCATGACGAGTTGCATTGTAGCATTGCATGTTAGGAGCATTGTATACTTAACATGATAGGTTGCATCACATTTGACATGTTTTGCATCTTAGCCTCTTGTTGCATTTTCGAGCCATGTTTGCATAACATACATTGCATTGCTTGGTTTGGGTGTCAAACCTAGCGTGAGGGTTGAGAGGTGTTCATACTATAAGTGATGTAACACATCTCAACTCTCGGTCGTCGAGGCCCTTGACTTTGACATGATAGGGTCTTGGTCCTCATTTGTGTGTTGCATGCATTTTACATTAAATGGCAAGTTTGGTCCTTAGGCTATCATGCACAATTGATGGCCCAAGGATCAAGGGCCATGCTCCCCTGAGTTCAATGCATGATAGGGAACATGACCATGCTTACATGTGCTTGAAATTCTATGCCATGCACTACCTGTCCTCTGTTGCTGTCAAAACTGTTTCCTGCAGGAAGTTTTTGCCGACCGGCAACATTTAGTGCCGACCGGCCATTGGTGAATGGCCGATAACTTCATCAGAAGCCGATAGACAAAAAGGTGGCCGGTGATCATTCCCTTTGGCCGGTGGTGTTTCTACTTGGCCGGTGATGCTCCCTAGTGTCCAGAGAAGCATTCTTGGGACTTGTGCAAGTTTTCAGGGGGCAAGGCAGTGTAAACAGAGGCAACAGTGCCATGGCAATGGATTTCCGGGCGAGACCAATCCGAGCATGCGTGCATCCCTCTTCCCGAGGCCTTTTACTGCTTTCCTTAGCTTAGTTAATTTGTTAATTAATTAAGTGGTCTGTAATCATTAATTAGCATGTAGGTTAATTAATTTGTATATTCTTTTGGTCCCTCCGAGCGAGGGTAAATTTGTAATAAGTGTGGGTGAGTGTGTGCATGTCTTCCAACCCCCACTTCTTTCTTCCTTTTACTTACCTGCTTTCAATGGTTAGTACTAGGGCATATTTATTTTAGCATCCTTATGCTATGCATGCGTGCATCATTCATCTGTACTGCATGCACCGGGCTCGGCGCATCATACTAACTGCACTTGTATTTCAAATTCCAAGTTGAGTACTTGTTAATTGCAGCATTTCACATGCCATCTTTAGGATAGCCGAGCCTATTGTAGTTGCATCCTGCATGCGTTGCATTAGCCACCTTAACATGAACTAGGATCATGCATATGATTACTAACTGGTTTCTGTTTTGGCTTGGAGTACTCTGTAAGTTCTTTCGCTTTAGCATCCTCACATGTGTGTGAATGTTGCCATGATAGCATAAATACCATGAGGCTAGCTGCTTATGTGATATAACTGTTTGAATGCCTGGGGGTGAAGGTTGGATTGTCTGAGTTGGAAAAAAAACTCGTTGAAATCCGTATTTTAGCCTACTTGCGAGTAGCAAATTCCAAAGTGTTTTTCAAGACAAACGGATATGCAATGCTTTCCAAATTAGGCAATCTAGTCTATACTTGTTTGCTGTGCGCATAACATAGTAATTCTAGGCTAATAACTGGAATAAGAGCACATAACGTTTTCAAAAACGGATATCACGGTTAGTAGAGGCCGGTCTTCGGACCGGGCGAGAGGGGGTGCTCATAGCTGACCTTCCCCAATCGTACCCAAGTTCTCGAGCCGAGGTAACTTTGGTGATAACGGACACGTGGCCTTTGGCACCGAGTCAGGGTTTCCTAAATTCCCCATTAAAAAATATTTAGGTGGCGACTCTGTATCTGGCAAAGCAGTCCATATTTGGCACTTCTTTCAAAATCTGTTTCTCAAAACGATTTGCCAGATTTGGACTCTTTGGTTCAGATTTAGAATCGTGACACAAATCGAGTCCGAACTGTAACGTGTAGCGGGGTCCCTCGCGGGCGTGTTACATGGGGATATATTTTCTGAGTACCAACACGTGGCCAAGGTGACGCCGACGTGTCAGCCGGGATGCCACGTGTCCTGGTCGTGACGCCGAGGTGATCTCGGCTAGGCCGAGGTTATCTCCGAAGATATCGGAGTCCGGGATAAACGGATAAGGGACAAGAGTCCTAGAATGAGGAAGGACTTCAGCCTGGATAAGGATAAAGCTCTTAGGGAGTTTATCTTTATCTATTGGAAAGTCCAAGATAAGCACTGAGCAGAAGTCCATTGAAGCTAGGCTTCTATTGGGACTAGGATTGAGTTGGCTATAAAAGAGAGGCACCCCCAATAGGTCTAAGGTACGCAATTTATATTCTGAACAGTGAGTTAAGCACTTTATCTATCTTTGAGAGATAACTGACTTGATCATCGGAGTGCCCCCGGGTGGACGAACCACCGCCGGAATCTCTTCTTTATGTTACAGGTCATTCAGGTGCCATCTATTCTGCCAGTGCTTCCCAGCTGAATACTGAGTTGGCAGTGTGGTCAGAAATTCACTCACACAATTTGGCGCCATCTGTGGGAAAGAAAGGAGAATAGATGGCCAACGACGGACAAAAAGAGAAGGTTGGGGACGACACTCCTACTGGGAGTGGGAAACCTGTAGACCTTGACGTTGAAGGAGACAACTGCAACGAAGAAACTCGTGATAAAAATCACGGAGGAAAGGACGTCGGCCATGAAGGCGACGTACCAAAAAAAAGGGACCAAAGTGGGTACTACAACGAGGACGACCTCCAGGTATGAAAAGAAAGATGCTTGCGGAGGGACGATGAGGTAAAGACCATGACGAACAAATTGGCAGACCTACAAACGGTCATCAATTTCATGATGCAAAACAATGTCATGCAGCCACCGTTCCCACTGCAAGACACGCCGATTCCAACGGCCAAGAAAGATGCCCGACAAGATGGGCAGAAAACAGTCCCTACAGTCCCTCAACACACCAGAAGTGAAAAACACTCTCACCGGCCTTCAAGGGAGGTCGGGCGAGGAGAGTCAAGAAGGGAATAATCTTGGAGGACACATCGCACCAAGGAAGCAGACCCCAAAGAACATCGGCATGTTCAAAGGTAGGAGTTGTGCTTCGATGCGACTATTGGAGAAAGGTCAAAGAGGGCTCACAACGAAGCTGAAAGTAGTGCACCTAAAAGGCTGAAGTCAGGAAATAGCCGGGCTCCTGGTCGAACCAAGGAGGACCTAAGGGATTACCTACAGAGGAGGCAGCAAGATGCCGAGGTGACCTCCCCGATCAAGCCGAGAACCCCATTCTCGATAGAATTGGACAAATTCGAAGCACCGAAGAGGTTTAGCATGCCAAGATTCCAGATCTACGACGGGAAGTCGGACCCCAACTTTCACGTCGGTTTATACCTCAACTCGATGGCGTTATATACCGGGAACGAGCCGTTGCTTTGTAAGGTGTTCCCCTCATCATTCGGAGAAATTGTATCGGACTGGTTTCACAAGTTGCCTAAAGGAACTGTGAAAACTTGGGAAGGCCTGGACGAGATGTTTGTGGCCAGGTTCGTGACGAACAAACTACAGCCATTAAGAGTGGATGCCCTAATGGCTCTGAAAATTGGCGAAGACAAAAGCCTGAAGGCCTATGCCAAGAGGTACTATGAGGTATTCAACCGGATACCAGAATGTAACCAAGAGGTAGCGGTCGTATCATTTAAGAATGGCCTAAAAGATAATTGTCTGCTTCGAAAATCATTGGCAAAAACACTGCCAAAAAGTATGAAAGAATTAATGGCCAGAATAGAGAAGTACGCCAGGGCCGAGGAGGATACACCGGGAACAAAGGCGCCGAAACCAGAGAAGAAGAACGGCTCGCCGAAGCGAGGCTGAGGTGATGGTGACTACAACAAACCAGAAATCGAATTAAGGGCTGCTCAGGCAGTCATAACCGTATTCCGAATTCTGATTTACAAAGTCTTGGAGAAGAACCGCAATCAACCCTACTACAGAGCACCAGCAAGGGTACCAGGAGAGTTTATGGGTAGAAGCCTTGGTAAGCATTGTACTTACCACAATGAAGATGGGTATCTGACTCAAGGTTGCAGAGCCCTGAAAGCACACCTGGAAGACCTGGTAAGGCAAGGCCATTTAAGGGACCTTGTAGATGAAGCTAGGACAAGGGAAGAGCAGGAAAAACTACCCCAGGCACCAGCAGCTCCACCTCCCCCAGCACAGCAACCGCAGGAGGGAGGACCTCGGGTAATTAATGTAATTCACTCGAAGGTCAACGAAAACGAAATACGGGGGGAGACCCAGAAGGTGAAGCACTTGCAGCATGTGTACTAGGTCCGGGATAAAAGACCTCGGGCCGAGGAGTGCCAGGAACCAGTAGTGTCCTTTACTAAAGCCGACCTTGAGATGGTGTAGCATCCACACAACGATGCCTTGGTAGTATCCTTCCAGGTTGGGGAGTGCCAAGTGAAACGCATCCTAATTGACCAAGGCAACTCTTGTGACATCATGTATGTCAGGTGTTACAAGGAGTTGGGCCTTCACCCAGACGACATGGAGCAGTCCAACAGCCTAATGGTGGGGTTCAATTGAACGCCAACGTGGCCTCTGGGAGCAGCAAGCTTGGAGGTGCAGGCTGGCACCAAAAAGATAAAAATAGAATTCACCATAATCGACACACCATCCCCCTACAATGCTATCTTGGAAAGGCCATGGCTACACGCAATGGGGGCTGGTCCCTCCACGTTGCATCAGCTATTGTGGTTCCCAATAGAGCATGGGATAGAGGAGGTCAGAGGGGATCAGCTGCAGGCAAAGAACTGCTCCATGGCAGCAATGAAATCCACCTGCAGCATACGAGAACCAGGGACAGTGGAGATCAAAGACGAGGACATGAAAATCCTAGATGACATCGGCAAAGAGCCAGTCGAGAAGAGTGAAGAAGCCCTGAAGAAAATCCTTGTCCAGCAAGGGGATGAGGAACGCTTCTTCCTTCTTGGCTTGGGCTTAGCTGAGGAAGAAGAAAAAGAACTGGAGGCTTTCTTGAGAGCAAACATTGAGGTATTCGCCTGGACGCCTTACGAGATGCCTGGCATTGATCTCGAGGTCACTTGCCACAAACTGAACGTAGACAGGTCGGCCAAACCTGTAATCCAACGAGCAAGAAGACCGACGTTGATGCACGTCGAGGCAGTGGAAGAGGAAGTAGACACACTTCTGGAAGCCAAAGCCATTCGAGAGGTAAATTACCTGCCATGGCTGTCAAATACCATGGTGGTGAAGAAAAAGAATGGTAAATGGAGGGTCTGTGTGGACTTTACCAGCCTAAACAAGGCCTATCCGAAAGACAGTTTCCCATTACCCAAAATTAACCAGTTGGTGGATGCCATTTCAGGGCATGGAAGAATGAGCTTCCTGGACGCCTACAGGGGTACCATCAGATAGCTATGTACCCGCCGGATGAGGAGAAAACTACATTTATCACCCCAAAAGGGCTGTTTTGCTACAGAGTGATGCCTTTTGGGTTGAAAAACGCAGGACCAACTTACCAGAGATTGGTAACCAAGATGTTCAGACATCTAATTGGCAGAACAGTAGAAGTTTACATCGATGACATGGTCGTGAAGACCAAAGAACTGAGGGTCATCTGGCCGACCTAAAAGTAGTCTTTGATATCCTTAAAACATATCAGCTCCGACTCAATGCATCGAAGTGCGCATTTGGAGTGGGATCTGGTAAGTTCTTGGGATACCTGGTGACCAGAAGGGGCATTGAGGCCAGCCCAGATCAGATCAAGACCATCTAGAACTGAAAAGCCCAACATCGGCGAAGCAAGTACAAATGCTGACTAGAAGGGCTGCAGCCCTGAATAGGTTCAGAAGTAGAAGTTCTAACAAATGCAAACCCTTTTCAGCTTAGTGAAGAAGACCATAGACTTCTTATGGACAAAAGAGTATGAAGCCGCCTTGGCCGACTTGAAGAAGTATTTGACCACGGCTCCAGTTCTCTCAAATCCAGAACCTGGAGAGGAGCTATTCCTGTACTTAGCAGTTTCGGAACATGCAGTAAGTGCAGTAGTAATCCGAGAAGAAAAAAGGGAACAAAGGGCTGTTTACTACGTAAGCAAAACCCTAGCTGATGCAGAAACCAGGTATTTACCCTTGGAAAAGTTAACACTGGCTTTAGTAGTGGCTTCAAAGAAGTTGAACCATTATTTTCAAGCCCACAAAATTGTGGTGCTGACTGAACATCCTTTGAAGTCCTGTTGCAGCAGGGAGATCTGACAGGCAGAATAGCCAGATGGGCAGTAGCCTTGGGCCAGTATGACTTTAAATACAGACCCAGAATAGCAATCAAAGGCCAAGTTTTGGCCGACTTCGTGGCCGAGTTCACACCAGGAACCATCATACATCGGGCTCCTTGAGCCGAGGTGAACGATGTCCAAATGAACAAAGAGGAGCCCAGCCGAGGATAACAGAACAAAGGAAGGAAGAAAAACTCAGGCCCTGCAGCATTTACATCGGCGACTCCTTTCGACTTTTTGTATATGGGAGTTCAAACCGACAAGGACGGGGGTAGGAGTAGTACTGGTATCTCCAGATGGCCAGATACTAGAACAATCCATTCGTTTGGAGTTCAAGGCCTCAAACAACAAAACAGAGTATGAAGCACTAATTGCAGGACTGAAACTGGCAGTAGCAGTAGAAGCAGATGAAGTGATAGTCTTCTGTGACTCTCAACTTATAGTCAACCAGACAACAGGCGAGTTCGCAGCAAGAGACGAAAGGAAGTCGGCCTATGTAAAGGAGGTCGGCAGATTGGTGTCCTTGTTTCAGAATTGCCGACTACAGCAGGTCAGCCGAGATGATAACAGTCACGCTAATGCCCTAGCCAACCTGGCCAGTGCAATACAACCTGGAAAGGCAAGGACGATAATGGTTGACTACTTGCACGGTCCAAGCATAGAACCACTGAACACAGAGCACGAAGCAATGTGTGTGGAGATGAGACCAAGTTGGAAAGATGCAATAATAGCATTCCTCAAAGATAGGAAGCTGCCCGATGACCGAAAAGAAGCGCACAAGATCAGATTGAAGTCGGGAAGATTCAGTTTGACCCCAGAAGGACACCTCTACAGGAGATCATTTATTGGACCCCTTCTGAGGTGTGTGCATCCTGCACAGGTTGAAGATTTTCTATACGAGATACATGAAGGAATATGTGGAAGCCACGCTGGGGGCAGGTCAGTTGCCCACAGGGCCATTACTCAGGGGTACTGGTGGCCCTATATGCAGAAAGATGCCGAAGCTTATGTGAAGAAGTGTGAGAAGTGCCAAAGGTTTGCACCTCTGATACATCAACCAGCAGCCGACTTAAACCAGTATCCAGTCCTTGGCCATTTGCCCAATGGGGCATGGACCTTGTCGGTAAACTACCCCAAGCAACTGGACAAAGGAAGTACTTACTAGTGGCAACAGATTATTTCACCAAGTAGGTAGAAGCTGAACCCCTTGCCAAGATTCGAGGCATTGATGTAAAGAACTTCATCTGGAAGAACATCATTACCAGGTTTGGGATTCCAAAAGCAATAGTTGCAGACAATGGAACTCAATTTGACAGTAAGCTAATCAAAAGCTTCTGTGCAAAATTCAAAATCAAGAATTACTTTTCAACTCCAAGTTTTCCTCAAAGCAATGGACAAGCCGAAGCGTCCAACAAAGTTATCTTGGATGGGATAAAGAAGAGGCTGCAAGCAGCAAAGGGAAGTGGGTAGACGAATTGTCCAGTGTACTTTGGGCATATTGACCTATGCCGAGAAGATCAACGGGGGAATCCCCATTTGCCATGGCTTATGGCACAGAAGCAGTCATTCCACTGGAGGTCGGTATCCCAGGCAGTGGAGAATGGAACTAATGATGTATTTTTAGCCTGAGATTTGGATCTTCTAGAAGAAAGAAAGGAGAAAGCAGCAATTCAGCTGGGGGCATACCAGTAGCAGCTTGCCAAGGCTTATAATAAAAAGGTGAACCCGTGAGAGTTCCAAGTTGGTGACCTCGTCCTGAGAAAGGTCGTCGGCAACAAGAAGGATCCTAGAGAAGGCAAGCTTAGCCCAAATTGGGAAGGACCCTATAGAATCATCTCGGTCTTGGGCAACGGGGCATATCGGCTTGAGGATTGCGAAGGCAAAGAGCTACCAAGACCCTGGAATACTTGCAATCTAAAATTCTTTTATCATTAGACTTTCTTGTTCTTTGTTTTTTAGCCGAAGTAATAATAAAGTTTTAGCTTGATTTTTTAAACTTATGACTGATAAGATACTTGGCGAGATCTTTGGAATACATGCACAATGAGAACCCAAGTGGAACTTAAGTTCACATTAGGGGGCAGAGAGTTGGGATATGGTCCCTGGAAAGGTAGAATTTATAAACTAAAATATGTTTAACACTTGTTGAAATTTAGTTTACAAGTTGAAGTTAAACTAAGGTTATGTTTAACACTTGTTGAAATCTTGAGTTTACAAGTTGAAGTTAAACTGAGGTCATGTTTAACGCTTGTTGAAACTTAAGTTTACAAGTTGAAGTTAAACTAAGGTTATGTTTAACACTTGTTGAAATCTTGAGTTTACAAGTTGAAGTTAAACCGAGGTCATGTTTAACACTTGTTGAAACTTAAGTTTACAAGTTGAAGTTAAACTGAGGTTATGTTTAACACTTATTGAAATTTTAAGTTTACAAGTTGAAGTTAAACCGAGGTTAAGTTTAACGCTTGTTGAAACTTAAGTTTACAAGTTGAAGTTAAACTAAGATTATGTTTAACGCTTGTTAAAACTTAAAGTTTATAAGTTGAAGTTAAACTAAGGTTGAAACCGAGGTTATGACAAAGCAGTATTGGTTTAAATACTTGTCTATGTACTCGCCGAGGTAAACCATCAAATTAAACCGAGGTATATGACCCCGAGGAGATTACACAAATAAAGGTGTATACTTGAAAGCCATGGCAAAATTATTCTTAGTACAGAATCATACAAGAGTCATACGAAGAAGATTGTACTTGAATTCAGAAGAAACAGTTCAAAATAAAGAAGGCACTTGGCCTACCGAAAGAGTAATTGTTCAGAAATTACAAAAGAAGGCACATCGGCCAGACAAAAAGCTTACATTGTTTCAAAGAAAAAGTACAAGGTACTGGGAAAAAATAAAAGGAGAAAAACATCAAACTAAGACTCTTCGGCGTCTTTAGACGGTTGGTTCTGGAGTTTAGAAGACTGCTGAGAAAACATCTCGGTGGCCCTCTCAGCCGCGAGCTCGGCATCAATTTCTTGAAGAGTATAGTCGAGGCTCTTGTCGGCTATAGGCACGTCCGATGTTACCTTCTCAGTAGTAGCCTCTTTGGGGACCTCTTCACCCTCCTCATCCTGAGTCAAGTCTAGGACTTGCTCATTTGGAGTAGGGGACTTGGCCCCAGCAGCTTCCTTTGATTTCCTCACCAAAGCTTCCTCCTCAGACTCAGAATCGTCTTTGGATTGGCTTGGAGTAGGGGGAATGGCAGGGGCAGGACGTTGGCATTCCTGAGGGGGGAGTCCTCGGGGACGCCAAGCTTTTTTAGAGCAGCCATCCAACCAGGGTGAAACCCTTGTTGCATGCCTTCTTTACTTGTTTTTTGTAATCCTCCTTGACGTCGGCCGCCCCCTTAGAATAAGCCCTCTCATCAGTGGCCTTGATCTCGGCCTCCTTTATGGCTAAGGCATCCTGAAGTTCTTTCTGGGCCTGGGTCATCTTTTCCTGGGCCTCATTCTTTTTGGCCTCAAGAACCTTCTTGATGGCCTCTGCAGCATCTGCTTTCTCTTCGGCCTCATCCTTAGCCTTGATGGCTACCTCTACCTGGTCTGATAGAGTTTTCATCTTGGCCTCAGTCCTTTTGATGGACTTTTGTAAACCAAAGACCTCTCTGGTCTTGTTGGCCAACGCCTTCCTCGTCTCAAAAGATTGCATTGAGAAAGAGTGGGCGTGCTGGATCGCCTGAAGGAAAATGGACAGAACAAAAGTGAGTGGAAATTCTCTCAAGTACGGAAAAATAGAGAAAGAAAAATTTCAGAATGAAAGGGCTTACTTTAGCAGAGTGCTGCAGCATCAAGGCGAAGTTTTCATACTCACTCATCTCGGCGTTGCGGTCGAGATCCCCAGGGAGGAGCAAGGCTGTAGTAAGGGTAACACCGACGTTAATGTCGTCAGCACTATCATCGACTTTGACCGGCCTGTCCTCCAAGGTAATGGGCGGAGCCTAGGGGGCATCAGACTTCATGGAGCCTGAAGCTGTCGCTGACTCTGATCTCGGCCTTTTAGACCGAGTTGATCGAGATGGTTCAACATTGGCGGGCCTCTTCTCGGCAGCAGAAAAGGTCTTCTCACTCTCAGCCAATTTTGAAATTGGCAAGGTGTCCTCAGTATTAATTTGAGTCACTGTTGCCTTAGGCTGAGCCTTCTTGAGTCTTTTTTGCTTTTGCTTTGGTTGAGGCTGGGTTTGTGATGGTTGAGCGTCAACTGAATCAGGGATGTTGGCTAGGAGATCTTCAGCGACAACTTTCTTGCGACCCATCTCGGCGATAATTGTAGTCCTACGGCGGCGTTGGCGTTGAGATGGCGGGATGAGATATGGAGCCGAGGTCGACGGTTGCTCTGCTGGATCAGAGGTCGATCCTTGATCTGGCAGAGATGATGAGGCTGTTGGAGGAGTTGTGGTGGAAGGGGGAGAATTGCTTTTCTTCCTCTTTGGGACGTCGGGAAGAACCGACTTATAGGTGGGAATAAAGTTGAGTAGCAAAGGAGCTCTCCGCTTCGGAATGGGTAGATCCAACAACTTCTTCAAGCCCTGGCTGGGGAAAAAGGACTTGCGGAAGCCTTTAGCTGGTTGGGGAAGAGCTGCAAGAAAAATAGACATTAGAACAAACGAAGTATTGAAGACTTTAAGGAAGAAGAAAGTATAAACACTGGACTCTTACCATTACCCTCTACAAAAACTGTTTGAGGAAGAGGGTAGAGGTGGAGGTCCTCATTTGGAGCGAACTCCCAGTTCCCCGAGATAATGAAGTAATCATCCCCAGCTCCCTTGCTGGAGTCTGGGAGGTCGGCAACAATTTTGTACTCTGTGGACCTTGGTTTGAGGTAGTAAATATAGCTTTTCTCATTTTTGAGGCCACATACGGTGTAGCAGTGTTGGATATCGGCTAAGGTAACCCTAACATTCTCTTGTTTGGCTAAGGCTATTATACCATTGATGACTCGGTAGGAATTGATGGCAAGCTGCATTAGGTTCAATTTATAGTAATGGATTATCTCACAGAAAAGGATGTCGAGTGGGAGCCTAAGTCCACACTCAATAAAAGCTACAACGGGAAAGGGCATAGAATCAGTTGTGGGCATGATGGAGTCATCATCCCTAGCCAACTTCAGATGGATGTTGGCAGGGATGGAAAACTCCCACCTAAAGTATTCTAATTTGGTCGGGGTGTCTACTCTATGTTTCCACATACCCATGACGTCGGCTTAGGGGGAGGGTGTATAAATTGGAAATAAAGGTTCTGTAAAGGTTCAGAAGACCTCGGCAAAACCTAAAATTCACGCTGGGGTAAGAATTCGTGAAGATCAGAGGGGGATTTGTTTCAGTTTTCCCTAAGATTAGTGTGTTCTAGGGCAAATCTCAAACCTAAGTCTACAAAAACGGAGATTGAAGGCAAGAATCTGGAGAAAATACAGAAAACACAAACAAGAGCAATGATTCAGAATCAAGAATAGTGGTGAATCATCAAGAACACTGTGACAGAGTGTGTGCAAGGATGCAAGGCCAAGAACAGTAGCAAAAGTGAACAAATTTGTGAGCAGTGTGTGAATATTCAAGAAAGAATTGGGCAAAAACAGAATCACGAAGCAAACATACTCAAACACATGGTGAAAATTAAGGTACGGATTAAAATGATCGAAGACATGAGCAAGTTCGCAAAAAATAGAGTTCGGGGTAAATCAAGAATTGAAACCAGGAGGAACAGTGGCTTACCAGAAAAAGTGAGGTCGGTGTGGGAATCGCCGAAGTCAGACGACGGTGGCAAAAGCAACAGAGCAGTAAAAGTCACGCCGGAAGAGGTGAATGGAGCAAAGCTGCAGAGCTAGGAAAGCTTGAACAATGGCAGATTTTGAAGAAAAAGTTAGAAAAGGAAAAAGCTTCAGAGACAATGGTTTAAAGTGAAAAGACGGAGAGAGGAAGGACGTTTTGTCTAATGCACAAAAGCGGCGGCAAAGAGGCAATTAATGTGCCTAAAACGACGTATGCGTCAGACGGCACATGCGAGAAAAAATTCGACTTACAGGCGCGTATCGAGTACGATCCAGTGAGAGGAAGACACGTGGCAGAAACTGTTGATCTATTTTGCGTAACAGCTCATGCGCGTGATAAAACTCTTGGAGTTCTTGGTTTAAATGAAGCAATGACCTCGGCTCTTAGGAAGATCTCAGCTAAATATTTAACTACAGGACCTGGTTGTGTGAAGCCGATGTATTGGATGATACAGCAAGATCACCGACATTCACGATATAGGTTCCATCACCTCAGGATGCCGAGGTAATAGAACCTAGGGGGCAGTTGTGGGGATATATTTTCTGAGTATCAACACGTGGCCAAGGTGACGCCGACGAGTCAGCCGGGATGCCACGTGTCCTGGTCGTGACGCCGACGTGATCTCGGCTAGGCCGAGGTTATCTCTGAATATCGGAGTCCGGGATAAACGGATAAAGGACAAGAGTCTTAGAATGAGGAAGGACTTCAGCCTGGATAAGGATAAAGCTCTTAGGGAGTTTATCTTTATCTATTGGAAAGTCCAAGATAAGCACTGAGCAGAAGTCCATTGAAGCTAGGCTTCTATTGAGACTAGGATTGAGTTGGCTATAAAAGAGAGGCACCCCCAATGGGTCTAAGGTACGCAATTTATATTCTGAACAGTGAGTTAAGCACTTTATCTATCTTTGAGAGATAACTGACTTGATCATCGGAGTGCCCCCGGGTGGACGAACCACCGCCGGAATCTCTTCTTTCTGTTGCAGGTCATTCAGGCGCCATCTATTCTGCTAGTGCTTCCCAGCTGAATACTGAGTTGGCAGTGTGGTCAGAAATTCACTCACACACACACACACACACACACACACACACACACACACACATATATATATATATAAGGATAGATAATTATTATATATCATAGATATGAAATATTTAAGTCAAAGGTATAATTTTGAAGTCTAAAGGAGGAGAATAGATTCACATTGTTTTCGTTTTATTATTGAATTCCAAGTTATTTTATTTAAACTTGTAATGTGGTTCATGTGTGTTTAAGTGTTGAGAAGTTTCCAGTGAGTGTGGTATCAGTGTGGAACTCAACACGTTACCTTCTTAGAAGTGTACGTGCTTCTTAGAGGGCTTTGTTGCATTTTAGTCCCCATTCTTTTAATTTGGATGCATTTTTTTTTTTTTTTTGTAAAATACTCCTTGTTTCGTTATTGATTTTGAACAACATTGACATTAGGGACTAAAGTGGAGCAAGATTGTATACTTTGAGGACCAAAATGAAAAATTAAAAGATGGAGGTTTCTGGCATCAACGCCATTCAAAATCATTAGCAAGAGGGTATTTTTGGAATTTTACATGAAGTCTCAACAGAATCAAAAGGGCCAAATACTCTTGTAGTCCCCAAAGTATGTATTTTGTTTTATTTTGGCCTCAAAGTATGTGCTTTGTTTCATTTTGGTCCCTAATCTATTAACTTGGTTGTATTTTTGTGCAAAATTTTGAAAAATACCCTTTGTTTTGTAATTGATTTTGAATGGCACTGACATTAGATACTACAAATCGCATATTTTAGGCACCAAAGTGGAAAAATTAACAGATTAAGGAATATAGTGTCACGGGTAGCACACTTCGAGGACCATTAGTGTAATTAGCCTCTGAAAAGTATGTAATGAATTTATTTTATGTTGATACTACTATTGAATTTTAAAATTTAAGATTTTTGGATAAATATTGTTAAAATTCAACATTTAATACCTGTATTCTTCTAAAGCCACGCTTGTTTGTCAAGATAGGACAAGGGGTATAAATAATACCACGGTCCTCATATTTTTTTATATAAAAAAAACAAAGATTATTGAGATTATAGTACCAAAGTTTTAAAACCCTTTATTAAGGCTCGCCTTCAGCCAAGGCTAAGGCAAAACATATCGAAACTTTGATTTTTAGGTGATACTCCCAAAAGAATTGCACATTACAGTCTGAGGCATGTGCTTTAGCCATGCCTTGTATGCCTTTTGCACATAAGCATTTGAGAAATATGTATATGGGGAGCTTGTCTTGGGCTATTGCTAAACATAGTCTAATACATGGTTTAATTAGAAAAATCAAATCAATGACCAACAATAAAAATCGTTAAAGTTAGGGATCGTGCGAGAAGCTCAACAACTTGAGCCAACAATGCTGTTTTCACTTTTGATGACGATGAGGGCAAGCTTGTCTGTAATAGTTTTTTTGATTTCCTTAGTAAAGTATTTATGCATTTATATTTAAATTTAACATTTTTTTTACTATTTTAAAATATTTTATTTATTTTATTAAACATAAAACTTTATAGTTTAAAATTCTTACGTTTCGATGCCTCGAGGCTTACGCCTTGCCTCATTAGGGATAAAAATGCCTTGTGTCACACATTATCCTTTAAAAACTTTGAGAAACACCATGAGATTATTGCATTGTTGCACGAAACAGGACTGGGAGCGTGGAGCATGGCCACTTAGAAGAGTCATAGGTTGGGAGCGCTTATGTATTATTTTTACTGATAATAATTTTAATCTATCTATATAAATTATTTTTTATTTTTTAATTGATATATATATATATATATATATATGTATAAATAAATAAAAAAAAGTATAGCAAATAAGGAATAGCAATTTTGGTAAAAAAACATAAAAAAGGAAATAACAAATAAAATTTTTAAAAATTATTTTAGGCATAACATAAATTATATTATATATGATAGATTACCGGTTTTTAAAAAATAAAAAATAAATTATATTACATATGATAAATGATAAATGTAGAGGAAAATATAAATGTTATAAAATAAAATTATTTGTTAAAATACCTCAATTCCCTAATTTATTTTCTCCTACCTAAAACCCTAGCCTCCCTTCTCTCTCAGAGAGAGAAGAAGAAGACAAAAATAGAGAACTGAGAGAAAGAAGAAGAAGACAAAGAGAGAGAGATCGAAAGAGAGAAGAAGACAAAGAGATCAAGAGTGAGAATGAGAGATTGTGATTGAGATTGCCTCCTTCTTGGACAGATTCGCATTTCTCACACATTAGAACTGCGATTCTTCCTCAGAATCACGATTCTTCCTCAAGTTCGTCTTCATCTTCCACGATTCCTGTTACTAAGGATTATTGTACTATGTTTGGTCAAAGGGGTATAAAGAATGAGAAGATAATCTGGAGGAAGGTTTCAGGTATATCAATGGGGTGTCATTCAAGTTGTCTGATATTGCCATGATTAATAATCCTATGTTTGTGGCATTAGTCCTGTCTAGCCAAACAAACTTGGAATTGGTAATCTGAAAGAGACTAAACCAAACATGGTGGGCCTCATGTATTTTTGTTCAATTCCCCTCCCTTATCCTGCGAAACATATGCACCCTTATTGTTACTTAAAATTATGGTCATTTTCTTGCATTTTTAGCTTTGAATTGTAGCTTACTTGCAAATTTGAGTACTAGTGTGGTTATATAACAACACCTAAGGCAATTGGTAAGGTACTTGCTTAAAGGTGGAGATTATAGCGCTCTTGAAAGGGTCTCAATGAAGCTTAAGCTATAATCTTTATTGAATATTTGATTGAGGAACATCACACGATTTTGGTTAGACAGGTGAAAAGGTGGTTCATGATCCTATAGCTTTATATGCATCTAGTGGAATGAATCCCTTTGTTAATTTGGATATGGGATGATGGATCCTTAAGTTTACTAAATTGCATTAGTTAAGTTGGGACAAGTCAAGGTGGAGTAAACTGAAGGCACATCTACCCTCTTGAAGTGTTCTTCAAAGATTATGCAGGGTGGGAGGGTTCTACCTTCTTGGATGATGTTATTTGTATATTCGCCTTTTCATTTGCAAAACCTTTTGCTTAGTTTGTTTGTACCTTCTTTGATAAAGGATTTCTACTTATTGTCATTTGACACATTATAATTTGTTTCTTAGCAAAAAAGGGAGAAAATTTCTTGATTTATTTTTGTAGACGAAGTTGCAAACTTTTGTAATTCCTTGAATATATGGTATATCTTTGATCACAACAATTTAGCGTGTTATCTTTCAGGATATTACTTGGCGTGCTTTTAAGGAATATTGCATAGCTAAAATGGTACAACGCACTGCAATTTCTAGTCTGGCACTCTGGTATGGAATAAATTGAAGATCTTGTTCGTTACTAATTTTATAAGTTGTTAGGGTCTATTTTGTAATGTTTATGTTTACAGCTTTCTGTTTATATTTATAAAAAAAATTAAAACTATAAATAAAAACTCTTTTGATGTCTATTTTCATTTCTAAAAACTTGTGTAGTTTACAAAATTTACTAAATTTTTGTAATCACAAAAAAGTTGGATTCAGTTGCTTAGGAAAAAAAAAGGTTTTCATTCCTTCCTCAATCTCCCATCCCTTTGGCCACCATCCATTGCTCATCACCACCACTAACCACCACATTCGGCCCTTGCCCTACAGCCATCGTCACCTAAGGCTTCCTTCGACTACCACCTTTGGCTGCCTCCAACCACCTTCGGCCACCAACTCTTGTTAGAATCCAACTTCGGTCACCATCTTCAGTCATCATGTCTAGTAGCCGGCCACCATCGCTAACATCGCAAACCACCTTGGGCTAACAACTCCTACAATTCGCAACTACATCTGATCACCACCGACCACTGATGACAACCACCTTTGGAGAGCGGAACCCACCTCCAATGGCCGACAACCACTTTCGGCCACCAAATCCATTTGTCAACAACCTTCTTCAGCCACCACCTCTCGTCGATCATTGCATTCACTTGTTTTTTGAACACCTTTATTGCAAACATATATTTTTGTTTTATTTTTTTACCAAAAATAAACAAACGTATTTAATGTTTTTCGTAAACAAATAAGCAAATTGTAAATGTTGCCAAATGGCACCTAGGCATATTTATATTCTTTTGCAAACTAAGTTTTCTAATACAATAGAATCCTGAGTCTTGAATGGTTAGCTTATGCATTTGTTCATAAAAAGAAAAAAATAAAGTTTATGTTTATATTGTCATGTTTGGTTTGTGAATCCAAACCACAGTTAAATGATTATCTTTTTCATGTTTGGTGACTATGACCTAGTCCATTTGTGTTTCCTAGGTCAAGCCTTTGTTATTTTAAAAACAAAGGGAGCAGCAGAAAGGATTATTAAGGAATTGGGTGACGGATGCTTAATGCTATCAAATGGGAGGCATGTACGTAAGACCATCTCTAAAGAGTGCCTTGTATTAGTGTAATTTCTTTTTGGCAAGTGAAGAAAAGTTCATGAAGAAGTACACGGAATAGCATCCCATAATTATTCAACTTACTTGGAAATTACGAGTGTAGTAAATTCTTCCTAATTGTCTATATAAAACACTCCAAATCTTTTATCCTATAAATTTTGCAGATTCTCTTACCTTTGCTAACCCTTCTGTTCAAACACCTTAGCTTTGATATTTTTTCCCTCTGCTCCTCGTACACCGAAACAAACTTCACTGGAACTGACCGTCAGTTCTCTTTCTAAAGTCCTATTTGCCGCGTCAAAAAACGATCTATACACATTTGAGTGAACTGCCCGTAATTGTCAAGATACTCTTCTAAGGAGTACAACATTGTATACCAATACAATCAACAAAAAAGAAGGACAGAAAAGGAGGGACAAAACAATGTACCAGAAAACAACTTCACCACAATAGCTATCCCACTGCAAAAGCATATTCATCTCTGCCATCAAATGTTTTCTTGTACCAAATAAATAGCCAAAGTGGCCCGCGTGTAAGGACGAAGATGCCCCATTCAAATTAATTCAAAAGCATAATCATTTTCCTGCCTTTACTTTATGTCTGTCATTCTGCAAGAATATTTACTTTACAACCACACAAACCACCAGAAAAGCGATACGTGTATCGCACTATACGGAAAAGGAATCAAAAGTACTCACACCACTCACATCTGGGTCCGAGTGTGACTTCTTTTTAACCCCATCCATACATGTGTCCACAAATACAACAATGGACGGCCCAGATCAGCGCCGCGCCGGGGGGGGGGGCGTTGGTAATATTAATACAGCGCCCCCTAGTCACACCACTCACACCATTCACACCGGGTTTTTTAACTAATAGGGAGGCCTTGTATGGCTGGTGTGAGTTAATTGTTTACTACTACAAAATGCCTCGCCAACCCTCTTTCCATTTCTATGCCAAGAATGTTTTTCTCACCTACCTACTATGCCCTTGTCCAAAAGAACAACTCTTGGAACTCCTTCAATCCCTTTTCCAAGTAGCATGTCAGCCATACTACATACTTGTTGTAAGGAGCTCTACGAAAATGGAAACCCTCACCTTCTTGCCATGGTTTAATGCACGAAGAAGATCCAAACCTCCAACCTGAGATTTTCGATCTCACGGGAACCAACGAGAGGATCTATCATCCAAATATAGAAAAACTCCATTCTCCAACAGCAAGTCGACAGTATATACAGAAAGGGGGCGACTTTGTAGAATGGGGAGAATTTTCATCGAAGGGGAAAAGTCCTTCAAAGAATAGAAACGAACTCTGGCAGGGAATACTTGCAGAAGCAAAAACGGAGGAACAATTCTTTGCACTCTGCAAAGAGAGATGTCCCACTAATTACGTCATAAAATACCCCAAATTAAAAACATTTTCGAGGGATCATTACAAACGAGAGAGGACCCCATATACTAGCCCCTTTAATTCATTTCCTTTTTTAAATGAAGAAGTGAAAAAATGGACAAAAAATAATATTTTGTTTGTAAATTGAAATTTTGTACAATACGAGTTATGTCAAAATTGTTATCTCTCTGTTTGGAGGGAAGACGACTGGATTAGATTAGGGATACACAAAAATAATATCAACAATTTATATACTGATGAAGAACACTCCTTCTCCTTTGATAACAGGATCCAGAACAGCAGCCCATCCGCCCAATCTCCCTCTACCTTAAAGGACCCTTAAGAATAGGAAAAACCACTTGTGCCAGAAGTCTCGGATGACACAATTACTTCTCTGGCAGAATAAGCTTCAAGGATGCAGATTAAGAAGACACGTCTACAACGTCATAGACGACATCAAATACTCAACAGTCCCTACCGAATTAATGAAGATTTTAGTAGGTTGCTAAAGAGACTTCCATGTATTTGTTAAATTCCAACCAGATCTCACTATTAGAGGAGGAATTCCTTGTATTATATTAACTAATGAAGACAGTTGTTGGTTAGATGCAATGTCTCCAAAAATGAGAGAATGGTTTAATGTAAATGTAACTACTTTCATGATTAATGAAAATTTTTATTAATTTTATTTATGAAACCACTCAAACTTTTATTTACTTACTACATTTCCCTTATCATCAACTATTACATCTTGAGTCACATCACTATTTTTTACACTGATTATTACATTTCGTAAAACATCAAAAAATTTTGCGGGGTCCATAATAACTAATCATCTCCGATCAACTTCTTCTTTTCTAACCCACCTCTGAAATCGACGAACTAGGATCAACATCACTAGCACCATCACCACCTCTGCGTACATCAATCTCAGACAAACTAGACAACCTGTGCGTTCATGAATAACTGAACAACTTTCCCCAAACCCTCCTAACAACAAATCTCTTCGCCTCTCAGGTAAACCCACAGACATAGTCCGTGTCAGAATCGGAATAGCCTTGGTTGAAGCACAGTGCCAAACATCAATATTATCATTAGTATATTTTTTAGATAACACAACAATAGATGGAGCCCTTATCTGCAAATCTTATGGCATGTCACTCGTAGAATACTTCAAATACCCCTTTCATTTTACAATACGTAATCCCCCTTTTAATATTCAAATTTTCAAGTTGATACTTCACCATCCATGGCACCTGTTTGTCGTTAATTGAACAATAACCATTCACGTAATACACTAACTCGCATTGACAATCCACAGGGAAAATAAAGTACGCCTGCAGACTATCATTACCATCTAACCTCCGATCATACACATTTACTCTGACCAACCACTGGCATTGGGTGCACAAAGGGGGGAATATTTTATCAATATTTTATCAACCTTAATACTCTTTTGTTTGTATCTCAACCTCAACTAAGAAAATAAATTAGGCAAAGCAAGTTCAATACAACTGAAATCACTTGCTAAAACACCTTCAATAACACCAGTTCTTATATCGTCCACCTTCATTCACTTGAACATTACATATAAAAATACATAAATTACAATTCTAAACAGTTTTAAAGCACATTTGACTCATTAACGTAATTTTGCATTCTTCTCCACTAACAGTAACAGCCACTAAATATATGGCACCCTTCTGAATACTTTATACATTTCCCAATAACGTATCTTTGTACCGTCCAAACATCAACTGGAAAGAACCGGTCCACAACTTCTATCCCATGACGAACGTACTCTTTGTCCTTGCCACCAACGAGCTTGAATCTCATTTGCTTTAGCATTCGAAACCTGTCGGACTGGTCAGGATCAACAATCCAGGTCTCAAGATTACACTCGCCAACTCTAATAAATATCTTGTCAAGTGTGGGGACGGAATCTGACGGACTATTATCACTTATGACGAAAAATAATATGTCGTGGACCACAGCTTCGTCTTTAGCATGTTGTCCCAATTGAACATTCCCAATTAATTTTATACCCTTAACCACGATCTTGTCTGATTGACAGTCACATCTCTTATTACCCAACTCAATACCATTAAGCAATCTCGCCACACCTTCATTATCAAATTTAACATCCCTTAATTATTCATTGTACAGTTGTAACTTCCTTACTCCCCTCTTAGTCTTCTTAATAAATTGGGGAATATTCTGAACGTACCGTCTACGTACATACGCCGCCTTAAAAGGTGCACGACCATGGTAACTACGCTTATATCCACTGGCTACCGATGTCCTTGACCTTCGGTACGCAATGGGAGTCCGATACTGGCTGCTCATTACTCCTTCCATTTTTGATAAAACACTCCAAATCTTTTATCCTACAAATTCTGCAGATTCTCTTACCTCTACTAACCCTTATGTTCAGACACCTTAGCTTTGATATTTTTCCCTCTGCTACTCGTACACTGGAAAAACTACGTTGGAGCTGACCGCTGACTTTGTTCCCAAAGTCCTATTTGCCACGTCAAAAAATGATCTACACACATTTGAGTGAACTGCCCGTAATTCTCAGGTTACTCTTCTAAGGAGTACAATACTGTATACCAATACAATCAACAAAAAGGAAAGACAGAAAAAGAGGGACAAAACAATATACCAGAAAATAACTTCACCACAATAGCTATCCCACTGCAAAAGCATATTCCTCTCTGCTATCAAACGTTTTCTGGTACCAAATAAATAGCAAAAGTGGCCCACGTATAAGGACGAAGATTCCCCATTCAAAATAATTCAAAATGTCACACCCTAAATCCAGGTATGACCGGCCATGGCCCACAGGGCCTTAGCCCAAGGCACACGTAAGCCTAAATATGAACCATAATCACATTGAACAACTATACAAACGTCCAGTAATAAATAACCAAACTCAATCCAATGACATACCACAAGTATAAACGGTAAAACCAACCGTAATCAATACCATCCAAACTTATGGGATACAAACAGCCCACATAGCAAAATAATCCTAAATGAACCTCAATAAAAATAAAAAGAAATATGCACAAACTTGACATATCAATCTAAAACAAAATAAATGAATGTCCTAGAGTCCATGCAATCGAGTCCCCGCTATGCCCTGAGTCCACTCTAAGTCCTTCTAACACCTGGTAATGGTAAATAACTAAGTCAGCTGATAGCTCAGTGAGCAGCAACATGGATAGTAAATACAATTTTGAAAACATGGTTCAATTCCAAAATAAGATATATATCACAGAAACTAGATTGGCATACAATTTAGTAAAGACAATCTGTTTAAAAAAGAAGGTTTCACAGTTCAACAGTAAAAATACTCATGTCTCTCAAGAACATGATAAATGACATTTTCCACTTAAAACAGATTACAACATGAACACCAATAATTTTCTGGGTACCAAGAAATAACAAGTAACATGCCACACAATTCTCAAGGCTATAAGCCCCGTTGGATCCAATATCGAACTAAGAGTCATCCTCAAGGTGGCAACCCGAGCCTTTTCTCTAAGACGATCTGATTGAAGGCCACCTAGCTTAACCTAGGTCTTTTCCTTACAATCGTTGAGCACTAGAGTCATCACGGCCCAACCCGGATCTGTTCCCTAGTGGCCAGAGTCGCCACATACAGTGGAATAATTTCCCTGGACTAAAATATACAGATGGTCCCAATAATCAATACACATCAGTTTCGCAAAACATGGTAGTTTACCATTATAAACATGAGACCAAAACAAATAGTTTACAGTATGCCAAGTTCACACATGTTTCATAAATAATTTGATTCCATTGATAATATAATAATTTATCAAAACAGTTTAGTCCTGAAACAACAATTAAATTTTCCAACAATTCAGGGTGGGGGAACATTTATAAAAATATATGTAGCATGAAACTACTCACCTGGAAACGGAATAATATAATCCTCGAATAGAGTATAAAAGTCCAACTAGTGCCCTGAACCAAGTATGAAAACTACACGTCACTACTAATTTAAAAATACTAAAGAATAGGAACTAAGTAACCTCAAACTAAAGCGCACTAACACGGCTCAACCCAACTCACCGTTACTCTTAAATATTACCTAAGTTCATGTTCTTCAAGGTCTAAAATCACCCAAGACATGGGTTCCGATCGAAACTTAACTAAAAGTGACTTTCAGATAAAACAAAATTTTAAACAAGTTTTCCCAATTTATTTGCTAACTTTGAAAATTAAAAACCCACTCCATTCTATTTGAAAAATTCCAAAACCCTCCAGATATCAAATAATATATCCTAAGTTTCAAACCCAATAGGTTTTACTTGATTTGCTTGTCAAAATAATTATCTACAATTAATTATACCTAAACATTGTTTTCTGCAGCACTTTAAAGAAATTAATGGTTCTCTTAGTATACATGAGCAATAAATGCAAGGCCAAAAATTTACGAAACTAGACTCGTAACCGGTTATAATGACACTAATTTGATAATTTTCGGATCTATAACCAAAGAGAACGATGCTTCCGAACTTACTATTTTAAATCAGTTTTCTGGACAGATTTGAACGCATCAGTTTATATGGATTTTGACTCCCAAAAATTATGAGAAAATTCAGATATGAAATTCAATATGTAATTAATCTACTGTAAAAATTTCAGTTCAAAATTCATTCGTTTGATATGGTTCCTTGATTTTTAAAGTTTGTGATTATGTGCAGAATTCTAAAGATATCCACCCACCATTTAAGCACAAGTTCTGCTCCTTAATTTGCTTTCAGATTTCTTTAAAACAAAATATATACACAGAGATTGTTATAGTACAAAAGGTAAGCCAAGACTAAACTGTTATTATGGGTCACTCATGCACTAATATTTGCAGCCCCAAATAATATGCCCAGCACCATAGTTACATCCCCAATATCCATTCTTGCTTTCAAAAGAAATCAACTACACCCAAAACCTCCCATCACCAACCATTAATTTTCACACCACCATCCTTCATTTATCACAAGACAATGATCTCAGCAATTAAAATGACTACACCACAGCCTTACCTAAAAGAAACAATAGCATACGTTAATATATATAAAATACTTACTTAGTCCTTCCTTCAATCTCCTTCACAAGCAACCCTTCTCTCTCTCTCTCTCACTCTCTCTCGCTCTTTTTCCCCCTCACGGCGACTGTGAAGAATAAATAAGAAGGTAGGGTTTTGTGTATATTTTATTTAATACTAGTGGTTGGATACACCTAAAGCATGTGTAGGTCAAATATATAAATAATATACAAAATGCATATATAAGTTATATGCAACTCAAATGGTAAGAGCCTTATTTATTAATTTTGTGGTCTAGAGTTCAAGTCACACCCTCTTCTCTATTTTTTTTTTAATAGAAAATCTTGCCTCTAAATTAAAGACTTTCACCATAAATTTATTTTAGGTTTAAAATTAATTAAAAGATCCTCCAATAATTATTAATTTGCACTTTAGGATTTACCACCAAAATATTTGAGATTGTAATATTATTATTATTTAATTATTACTTAATTTTTATATTCGGGTTCTCACACAAAAAGCATAATCATTTTCCCGCCTTTGCTTTATGTCTATCATTCTGCAAGATTCTTTACTTTACAACCACGCAAACCACCAGAAACGCGACACGTATATCGCACTATCCGGCAAAGGAATAAAAAATACTCACACCACTGAGACCTGGGCCCAGGTGTGACTTCTTTTTAACCCCATCCATACACCTGTTCAAAAGTACAACAATGGACAGCCCAGATTAGTGCCCGGGGGGGGGGGGGCGCTTGTAATATTAATACAGTGCCCCCCTAGTCACACCGCTCACACCATTCACACAGGGGTTTTTTAACTAATAGGGAGGCCTTGTACGGCTGGTGTGAGTTCACTGTTTACCTTTACAAAATACCTCGCCAAGCCTCTTTCCGTTTCTATGCCAAAAATGTTTTCCTCACATACCCACAATGCCCATGCCCAAAAGAATCCCTCGATGAACAGAGATGAACTCTGGCAGGAATACTTGCAGAAGCAGAAACAGAGGAACAATTCTTTGCACTCTACAAAGAGACATATCCTACCGATTATGTCACAAAATACCCCCAATTAAAAAGATTTTCGAGGGATCATTACAAACGAGAGAGGCCCCCATATTTGCTCTAGACACTCACACCCAACATGGATAAATTTCAAAGAACATAACAAAAGGTTCTCTCTCATAGAATTATTATACAAAGTATGTGTTAGTATTTGAATACGTATCACTAGTCTTATGATCACTAAGAAGTGGACCTCATAACCTTAAGGCAGGCTTATCTTGATGGTAGTCAACCAAGTACTTCACATTGGCTCATTAAATTTCCCTTGCCTAAGTCATAGATTACCCTCACACCACCACGCGAACAGATACTCTACTCTGCAAGCATTACTTGCTTTGCAAGAACATTCCTCGCTCTATGAAGAAACTCTCTTCAAGACCAAATTCTCCACTCTACAAGCACATCCCTCACTTTGCAACCATTACCACCACGTTCACTTAGCCTTGCGAAGGCTCCAACTTCGAAATGACACCTTGATGTTATATAGCCTGCCTAAGTTAAGAGCTGGGCCTAGGGACCCCCTCAAGGTCGATGCCTAGTGTGGGTGAGAGGTGTGGTTAGAGATAGTCTAGGAAGATGGTGGGCACTTCAATGGACTTGAGATCACCGGAGGTGGAGAGGAGGTCAAGACAAGCTTGGAGAGGGAGAGGTTGGCAGTGATGAACCTTGAACACTAATGTAGAATGTGAGAGGGAATGTTTAAGTGTGAGACTTAGTGAGTTAGAATTATTTATGTTGTGGTGTGGTGTCTTGATGCATATACGATACGTTATATAGGCCACAAGAGTATTGGAGCCCAAGCAAACTGTTGAACAAGTGGCTCGTTCTCCTCAACTCTACCAAAAGTGATATAAGCCCTTCTGGCGTCTGTGGCTTGACGACAGGCGGATAGAAACATTTCATGGCAGGCGCAAAGTAACATTTCGTATATACATCGGATGACATGAATGTAAGGTTGTTGTTACCTCTTCTCCAAGCCTGGTTGAGATGGAGTTGTCTTAGCAAGAAGACAACCATCTCAACGATCCCATGACCTCAACTGCTAGTCCAATATGCTCTGATGATCCTGAGCAATAGTGCCTGGGTCCTGCTCCCAACCCAAGCAACCAAGTAAGTGAATGGGCCAGGGCCCACCTTAGTGTTTAGGAGAGCCAGGGGCTTGCTTCTAGGCGACCAAGTAGGAGAATAGGCAGCGGGTTATCTCAATGTTTAGGAGAGCCAAGGGCTCACTTCCAAGCGACCAAGTAGGAGAATGGGCCGCGGGCCTATAGGAGAGCCAGTGTTTATCAGTCTAAGTGAACCAAGGGTTGATTATATTGTTGTTTGGTCTTGGAGCGACGTATGAAGGACCATGGGCTCTATGAGGCCATGGTGCTGCCTGTTGCAAGGCTCTTCATGTTTAGATATATTTGGGCTTATATGTATGCTCCCACTTAGGCTAAGCATATAGTCTTGGTTTTGTGTGGCTCACCATGTATCAAACATATGACATGCCCACGTGGTGCCTTATTGGTCTGCCACATGGGTGGGGTTTTGGTGATGTGGCACCCGTGGGGCTTACCGTGTATTTGGCTTGATACAAGTACCCACAATAATGCCCCCTATACAGATGCTTTTATAGCTAATGAGAGTATTTGTACATGACTGTGTTAAAAAGTTTTGAAAATATTAGCTCATGCGGATAAGTATTCAGATAAAGTTATCTAAAATTAGGCTTTTGATACAATGAGGGGATTTGGATTACTCATAGAGAGTTTACATTTTAAGTTTCATCTGGTGCGAGCCGACCAAATGAAGATGTGGGCTTGTTGGGCGATGGCTCGATTCCACAGAATCTCCACCACTTCACAGGAGATTTCAGCTTCGTTCCATAGGCACCAAATTCCGCTCAACACCCTTTCCATACCACTAGGAGAGGGGGCCATGGCCTTGCTGTTAGGATAGCCCATGATTTGGCTCATGAATTGGGCCTTGTTTCTCCTTTTTTTTTCGTGTTTGTGATGATGACGAGGTGGAAGCGTCCGCTAGAATGTAGGTGCATGTAATGTTGGAGCAAGTTAGGACGAACAACACCCTCAGTGTTGAAAAAGAGGATGTTAAGCGGGGTGTTGCGACAAGTGCTCGGTAGGGTCCTGCTGGGTGCATTTTCTTCTCCCAAGTTGAGGCTTGAAAAGTCTTTTATGTCCCATCCAACTCTCAAATCTTCATTTAGGTTTTCCGACGGGGCTAACATGATGGAAATGTAGTGGTCCAAATCCCTTTCTCTTGGTCTTTGCGAGAGGATGTTGATTCAGATTCTTTCGAAATGTGGAATCAGCACCTGCCTTGCTTGACAAGTGGATCCCTAGAGACTAAAGTTTCCTTCTTGGTTTGGCATTAACGAAGTGGAAAATGGCGGTATCGTGTGGCGGTTTGGTAGTGTTAACTGTTTGTACAATCTCCTTATTTTGCTCTAAAGTTTCTCTGGTACCTCCAAGACGGATGTTGGGTGTTGAACCCAGGGGGATTCGAATAAACTCTCTTGGAATTGCATGAAGGCATGGCAAGCATTCTTCGAAAGAACTCGCACACTGGATGATGACGAGTGGGATTGGAGCTCGAAGCTCCAGAGTGAGAGTTGGAAATTCTGTAATTTAAACCTCTGCAATTTAGAGCCTCGTTGTTCACTGGCTGCCAAACGGTATTATCTCCGTGCAATCTGGAAGCCATCTTTTAAGTGAATGGTCTATTGAAGTTGAGAATAGAGTGTTAGCAATTGAGTATGAATTTGCTTCTATTTTTTTTTTTTTTTTGTTGTGTTTGCTCTCTTATAAAGGGATTGCATCGAAAAAGAGGGGGTGAATTTACTAACTTTTGCAGCTTTATGAGGATGTTGGGAATGAGCGATTCATGGAGAGGACAACTCACCAATTGAAGTTATAGCTGTTGGTTTAGAGCAGACCATTAATAACAACTGATTTAGAGCTACTTAGGTAGCTTGTGATAGCTTTTGTAGCTATTAGCAAATGTTTTCAATGTTTCTAACAAGCAAAGAGACTTTTTGATTGGTTTAAGGATTTTTCCTTGGGAAGGTACAACCTCAGTATGCGTGTATATATACCTTATTTTTTCTTTTCTTTTTTTGAGCTTCTTGTTTAGCTTGAAGGATTTTTCCTTGGAAAGGTTTTTTTGCCGCAAAGATATGAATTCATAAAGTATATGTATATTCTGGGTGTAGTTTAGACCTGTTCAACTGTTCGAATAGTGAGCTCGCCTTTTTGCAGAAATATGGATTCTATATATTTTGAATTTGACCAGAGCTTTGTGTATTCCCGTTACTTCTTCCATCTTCTCCTTTTACCCATTGTACAGAAGGGTGTTTTATTAACTTGGTTACCCGTAGCTAGGTTTCTTAGATTAGTGTACCATTGAGGAAGCAACTCATATCTTCTTCTTTTGAGTTTGGGTCTAAGCTTTTCATAGGCTCTTAATCCAAGTTGAGTTATTGTGACACCCCTGTTCCATAGTATACTAATTGGTCCTTAATTTGAGCATGATTATGTGTTTAGTATGATTTTGTGTGCCATTATGTGAATGTATGTGATTTTGAAATTGTATCTGTTCACCGTAGGAATATCTGTTTGAATAATCTGCTTTGGAAATTAAATTGAGGGCCTTATCGGTCACAGAACCCGAAATTGATTACGCCATTGTGATTGGCATAATTTTTAGAGCCTACGGTGAAATTTAATTGAAAAATTGATTCGGGTCAGATTAAGTGGATTAAATTGATAAATTGGTGCCCAATTATCCTACATTAAAATATTGTGACTTAGTGGGGCCTTATTATATTCAATCCTCTCTTTGATTCACCTTGGCTGATTCTAACATAAGGAAAGGGAGAGAGGGAGTCGGCTAGAGAGAGAGAAAAGAGGAGAGTTGGGTGTTTGGCTCAAATTTGTGTAGGATTGGGGAGATTAAACTCAAGAAATTGCTATAGTTTGGAAGATTAAGCCTCTAGGTACGCATTCGATTCTTGAATTCATGAATTTAATGTGTAATCTTGTGTGTTCAAGGGTTGTTTGTGATCAAGAGTATGATTTGAATTAATTTGTTGAACTTGAGGCTTGATATGTACATGCATGTAATGAACTCCCATGGAATCAGAAATCTAGCATGTAATTTGTAAAATTGTGAAAGATTGGTAGTGTAATCCCACATGCAAACATGTCTTTGTCAAATTTTGTGGGAATGAGCACTAATTGCATTATTTGAAATGAATATGAAGTCAAAAAGGGCATGCATGTATAAATCATGGGAGTATAAGTCTTGGATGTTTGAATTTGAGCATATTGGAGATGAGTTGTAATATTTTGGGCCATGCATGTAAACAAATCATGAAATTGAGCTTCAAAATGTGGTAATTCAGCGTTTGTACCATGTTAGTGCACATCTATATGAATTTTGGGTCAAAACCATGCATTTGGGGCCTTTGAATTCGAAGTTGAAGCTCAAGAGCATGTTCTAGATTTTCCAGAAATTTGAGGCCCGCTCGAGCGGGAAAACTGCCGCTCGAGCGTAAAAATCGTGCTCCCAGCACTTTTTGCAGAATTGGGTATCCGCTCGAGCGGGATATATCACGCTCGAGCGGGGGAGCTTTATTGACAGGCCTTCTGCTCAAGCGCCAGAATGCACGATCGAGCGTATTTTTCATGCAACCAGTACTTTTGCAGGCCTTAAGGGTCCGCTCAAGCGGGGACTCTATCTTCTGAAAATCTGAAAATGCATTCTATGTTCTGTTTTATGTTCCCTTTCACTTCTAAGCACTCTTAGGCATACATTGAGCATTGTAATTGAGTTAAAGAGATAAGAATGAAGCCTAAAAAGGAATATGTGAATTAATGAACGGATTGAATTGTTGGTGACCCTTTTGTGTTCATGAAATGTATAGGGTCAAGCTCCGGGGCAAATCCACAAGCTGATCACTGTGAGTAATATCTTAACAAGATATTTGAAATATACCGTTGTCCAATTGGTTACTCATATGTAAGTTTTATAAGCTCATTAATTTGAATGGTAGACAACGATTGATATAAATGATTGGGCCAAAGGCCGATTGATACGAATGATTGGGCCAAAGGCCGATTAATACGAATGATTGGGCCGAAGGCCGATTGATACGAATGATTGGGCCGAAGGCCGATTGACACGAATGATTGGGCCGAAGGCCGATTGACATGAATGATTGGGCCGAAGGCCGATGGATACGAATGATGGATATTGATGGGCCAAAGGCCGATGGATATAAAAGATTGGGCCGAAGGCCGTTTGCTGTACTGTTTCAATGATTGCTTATATATTTTCCTCATTGATATTATTCACTGGGCATTCGCTCACGCTCATTCATGTACATGTAGGTGAGCCAAGGGACGTCCAGAACCAACCCGGTGAACTTGTAAGAAACAGTTTAAGTTTTGAGGAGTCAGCCCAAACGTCTCACGCACGAGACTGTCTTCGCTTTTGATCTTGTTTATAGTTTTGTTATATTGGCGAATACGTTGGTCTACTTTTGTGTATAAGACTTGGGTTTGACTAACTTCAATCTGTATGATCCTGTATGTACATCGTTTTGTGTTAGTATATATTTTGACGTGGGTTATTAACATATAAATGTTTGGAATGTTATGGTGTGCATTTAAGCACGGCTCTACGGACAAAGTTTTCGAATTGCTTCCGTTTGGCCCCTTTATCTCTGATGAGTTTATTTATTTAATTGAGGCCGTAGGTAATCACACGATTACTGGCCGGTTATGGCGTTAACCCATAGGGGCGGGTTCGGGTCGTGACAGAGTGGTATCAGAGCACAAGTTAATAACTCACACACTTGTCCAAAAGAGCAATAAGCGTCTAGAAAAGATCTAGGATGCATTCATAGTATGAATTTGAAAGCACCAAGTGTATGCATAAATGTTTTGATATGAATGACTATGTGCCATAAGTTCTGATTTGCCTGCATCGTAAATTATCTGGATGTGTATGCTCTTTAATATACACATACTCGTAAATCTTTTGCATAAGATATATTTGCTTGAAATATAATGCAAGTTTAATCAGATGGTGAGAACAAGAGGTGATGAGTTGGAGGAGTCCTCTACTGCCAGAATAGACAGAATGGAAAGATTGCTACAGGAAATGGCAGAAGCCTTGAGACAGCAACAGGAGTGGCAACAACAGTGGCAGCGACCACATCCGCCACCTCCACCTCCGGCACCCCTTGTGCCAGATAATCAGAACGATGACCGAATCATAGCCCTCACCAAAGAGTTCAAGAAAATGAAACCACCACAGTTCCATGGCGGATTAGATCCTCTGAAAGCTGAAGCTTGGGTCCTCAGCATCGAAAAGCTGTTTGAAGTATTCCCATGTTCAGAGGCACAGAAAGTACTCCTAGCCACCTTTATGCTAGAGGACGAAGCGAGAAGATGGTGGATGTTGATGCGTGAGAGTTACAAGGATGCTGATTGGGCAAAATTTTTGGAAATCTTTTATGACAAGTACTTCCCGCAGTGTGTCCGGGATAGGAAAGTGGCGGAATTTATGGAACTGAAACAAGACAGTATGACCGTAGCCGAGTATGAGGCCAAATTCACCGAATTGGCCAGGTTTGCGCCACATGTAATTGACACAGACTATAAGAAGGCAACACATTTTGAAGGTGGGCTCCAAAGTGACATCCTAGAAAGGGTGAACGTCTTGAAGTTGGAGACATACATAGGGGTGCTAGACAGGGCCATTATCTCAGAGGCTAACATAGCTAGACAAGCTAAGCCAACAACAGAATGGAAAGGTAACAAAAGGCAAAGTTTCTTTTCGAAGAAGAAGTTTTCAAAGAATCAAAATACGGGCTCCTCGAATACTTCCAATTCTTCCCGAGACACAACCCCGTTGTGTGCCACTTGTGGTAATAGGCATCGTGGGGTTTGCTACCGTGTGACATGAGCTTGTTTTAATTGTGGTAAGCAAGGGCATATGGCCAGAGAGTGCAAACAGAACCGTGGAAAATTTGCTGCTAGTTCAACAGCATCAGTCCCAAAACCGGGAAATGTTATGGGACCTACCCCCACCGGAGATACCGTGAGATAGGGGAGAGTTTTTGCGCTTGTCCCGGGCGATACGCGGAATGCCAATGCCGTTGTCTCAGGTACCATTTCAATATGTAATCAGGATGCCTTTGTATTAATTGATTATGGATCAACACACTCATTTGTGACATATACGTTTGCATCTAGATGAAAAGACCCCTAGAGTTGTTGCCATATTTGTTGTGTGTGTCTGCTCCATCGGGGAATCTGTGTTATGTGATTATATATATCGGTTTTGTGACATGCATATTGAGGATGCTACCTTATATGTAGATTTGTTGCCCTTGAACTTTAGACATTTTGATGTAATTTTGGGCATGGACTGGTTGACCAAGTATTGTGCCACCATAGATTGTGTGACAAAAAGGGTTGTATTTAAACCACCAGAACAAAAAGAAATTGTGTTTGTGGGTAATGGGGTAGTGCCTCCACCTTATTTGATATCTGCAATGAAAGCATGTAAACTGATCAGGAAAGGGTGCCAGGGTTATCTGTGCTATGTGTTGACTGAACAACCTGTGAATGTTGAATTGAATGATATAGCTATTGTTAGAGAATTCCCAGATGTGTTCCCAAATGAATTACCGGGGATTGGTAGACAGGGAGATAGAATTTACTATTGAGATTGTGCCAGGACCCAGCCTATTTCTAAAACTCCCTACAAATGGCTACTGCTGAAATGAAGGAATTGAAGGAACAGTTGCAAGACCTGCTTGATAAGGGGTTTATCCGACCTAGCACTTCGCCTTGGGGTGCACCAGTGTTATTCGTGAAAAAGAAGGATGGTACCTTGCGCCTGTGCATCGACTATCGGGAATTGAATAAGGTAACAGTAAAGAACAAATACCCCTACCTCGTATTGATGATTTATTTGACCAGTTGCAGGGATCACAGGTGTTTTCTAAGATTGATTTGAGATCCGGGTATCATCAGCTAAAGGTTAAGGCAGAGGATGTTGAGAAAACCGCGTTCAGGACGAGGTATGGTCACTTTGAGTTTCTTGTTATGCCATTTGGAGTGACTAATGCTCCGGCAGCATTTATGGACTTAATGAATAGAGTTTTTAAAACCTACCTTGATGAGTTTGTTGTAGTCTTCATCGATGATATTTTAATATACTCCAAAGATAGACTTGAACATGAACATCACTTGAGAACTGTTTTACAAATACTTCGGGAAAGAAAATTATTTGCTAAACTAAAGAAATGTGAGTTTTGGTTGGATGAGGTTGTTTTCTTAGGGCATGTGATCAACAAGGAAGGAATTTCAGTGGACCCGCAGAAAATAGAGGCAATCGTGAATTGGCCTACACCAACTAATGTGACAGAAGTCCGTAGCTTCATGGGCTTAGCTGGGTACTACAGGAGGTTTGTGAAGGATTTTTCGAAACTAGCCGTGCCTCTTACCCAATTGACACGTAAAGGGCAACCATTTGAGTGGAACAGTGAAAGAGAATCAGCCTTTCATGAATTGAAGATGAGATTGACTACTGCACCAATTTTGACATTACCTTCAGGTACGGAAAATTTCGTGATTTTCAGTGATGCATCTTATAAGGGTTTGGGTTGTGTGTTAATGCAGAACGGAAAGGTCATTGCTTACGCCTCTCGACAGTTGAAGCCACATGAGAAGAATTATCCAACACATGACCTAGAATTGGCCGCAGTTGTTTTTGCTTTGAAAATTTGGCGGCATTATTTGTATGGGGCAAAGTGTGAAGTCTACACGGATCATAAGAGCCTGAAATACTTCTTCACGCAGAAAGAGTTGAATATGCGTCAGAGAAGATGGCTGGAATTGATAAAAGATTACGACCTAGAAATTCAGTATCACCCCGGGAAAGCTAATACAGTAGCTGATGCCTTGAGCAGAAAATCAACAGGGAGTATGGCTTGTCTGCTTACTGAACAAAGGGAGATTTTGCAAGACTTTGAGAAGTCTGAAATTGAAGTAGTAGTAGGTGAACAGGGCGGATTGATAGCCGCTATTACAGCCGAGCCGGCAATTGTTGACGAGATCAAGCAGAAACAAAAAGAGGATGAATTCCTCAGAAAGGTGATTGATGAGTTCGAGACAAGTCCAAAAGCGGAGTTTAGCATTGGAAATGAGATGTTGAAATTCCGGAACCGACTATGTGTCCCTGACATCCCAGAACTAAAGAAGAGGGTTTTAGACGAAGCCCACAGATCCGTATTTGCCATGCATCCGGGCAACAATAAAATGTACCGGGATTTGAAACAGACCTATTGGTGGCCTAAAATGAAGAAAGAGATTGCAGAATATGTGTCCAAGTGTCTTCAGTGTCAGCAAGTTAAGGCTGAACATCAGAAACCAGGCGGTCTACTTCAACCTCTCCCTATTCCCGAGTGGAAGTAGGAACATGTGACTATGGATTTCGTCGTTGGCCTACCTCGGACTTCTCGAGGTATGGATTCTGTTTGGGTTGTAGTTGACAGACTGACTAAATCTCCACATTTTCTGCCTGTCAAAACTATGTTTACTGCTTATAGATTGGCTACTATTTATGTTGATGAGATTATCCATTTACACGGAGTTTCGGTATCCATTGTGTTGGATAGAGATCCGAAATTCGTGTCTAGACTGTGGAAGAGTTTGCAGGAAGCTATAGGAACAGAACTAAGATTTAGTACTACATTTCACCCATAGACAGATGGGCAGTCAGAACGAACGATACAAACTTTGGAAGATATGCTTCGCATGTGTGCATTGGATTTTTAGGGGAGTTGGGAAGACTATTTGCCACTTGCAGAGTTTGCTTATAATAACAGCTTCCACTCCAGCATCGGTATGGCACCATACGAGCTCTGTATGGTAGGAGGTGTAGATCACCTACTTGTTGGACAGAGGTCGGGGATAGAGCTTTGCTTGGGCCAGAAATTGTGCAAGACACTTCTGAGAAAATCAAGTTATTCGCAAAGGCTCAAAGCTCAGGACCGACAAAAGAATTATGCAGACGTTCGGAGAAGACCTCTTGAGTATGAGGTTGGTGACCATGTGTTCATCCGTGTTTCCCCGAAAGGCCAAGTCCGGTTTGGAAAGAAGGGCAAGTTGTCGCCCCGTTACATTGGGCCGTTTCAGATTTTGGAGAGGCTTGGTCCAGTTGCTTATAGAGTTGCTTGCCACCGGGATTCGAGCAAATCCATAATGTGTTTCATGTGTCGATGTTGAGGGGTTACCTCCGAGACCCGTTTCATGTGATCGATTATCACCGGGTTGCTATTGATGAAAATATGGAATATGCTGAATGGCCGGAACGGATTGTGACAGGCAAGTGAAACAGTTGAGAAGCAAGTCCATCCTAATGGTGAAAGTAGAGTGGAAAGAACACTATGGGACGGATGCTACATGGGAAAAAGAGGAGGAAATGCGGCTACGCTACCCACATTTGTTTCCTGATGAAGGTAAACTAAGTTTGGAGGACCAAACTTCCTAAAGGAGGAAGACTGTGACACCCCTGTTCCGTAGTATACTAATTGGTCCTTAATTTGAGCATGATTATGTGTTTAGTATTATTTTGTGTGCCATTATGTGAATGTATGTGATTTTGAAATTTATCTGTTCACCGTAGGAATATCTGTTTGAATAATCTGCTTTGGAAATTAAATTGAGGGCCTTATCGGCCACGAACCCGAAATTGATTACGCCATTGTGATTGGCATAATTTTTAGAGCCTACGGTGAAATTTAATTGAAAAATTGATTCGGGTCAGATTAAGTTGATTAAATTGATAAATTGGTGCCCAATTATCCTATAAAATATTATGACTTAGTGGGGCCTTATTATATTCAATCCTCTTTTGATTCACCTTGGCTGATTCTAACATAAGGAAAGGGAGAGAGGGAGTCGGCTAGAGAGAGAGAAAAGAGGAGAGTTTGGTGTTTGGCTCAAATTTGTGTAGGATTGGGGAGATTAAACTCAAGAAATTGCTATAGTTTGGAAGATTAAGCCTCTAGGTAAGCATTTGATTCTTGAATTCATGAGTTTAATGTGTAATCTTGTGTGTTCAAGGGTTGTTTGTGATCAAGAGTATGATTTGAATTAATTTGTTGAACTTGAGGCTTGATATGTGCATGCATGTAATGAACTCCCATGGAATCAAAATCTAGCATGTAATTTGTAAAATTGTGAAAGATTGGTAGTGTAATCCCACATGCAAACATGTCTTTGTCAAATTTTGTGGGAATGAGCACTAATTGCATTATTTGAAATGAATATGAAGTCAAAAAGGGCATGCATGTATAAATCATGGGAGTATAAGTCTTGGATGTTTGAATTTGAGCATATTGGAGATGAGTTGTAATATTTTGGGCCATGCATGTAAATAAATCATGAAATTGAGCTTCAAAATGTGGTAATTCAGCGTTTGTACCATGTTAGTGCACATTTATATGAATTTTGGGTCAAAACCATGCATTTGGGGCCTTTGAATTCGAAGTTGAAGCTCAAGAGCATGTTCTGGATTTTCCAGAAATTTGAGGCCCGCTCGAGTGGGGAAACTGCCGCTCGAGCGTAAAAATCATGCTCCCAGCACTTTTTGCAGAATTGGGTATCCGCTCGAGCGGGAGAGCTTTATTGACAGGCCTTCTGCTCGAGCGCCAGAATGCACGATCGAGTGTATTTTTCATGCAACCAGTACTTTTGCAGGCCTTAAGAGTCCGCTCGAGCGGGGAAGTCCACGCTCGAGCGGGGACTCTGTCTTCTGAAAATCTGAAAATGCATTCTATGTTCTATTTTCCGTTCCCTTTCACTTCTAAGCACTCTTAGGCATACATTGAGCATTGTAATTGAGTTAAAGAGATAAGAATGAAGCCTAAAGAGGAATATGTGAATTAATGAACGGATTGAATTGTTGGTGACCCTTTTGTGTTCATGAAATGTGTAGGGTCAAGCTCCGGGGCAAATCCACAAGCCGATCACTGTGAGTAATATCTTAACAAGATATTTGAAATATACCGTTGTCCAATTGGTTACTCATATGTAAGTTTTATAAGCTCATTAATTTGAATGGTGGACAACGATTGATATAAATGATTGGGCCGAAAGCCGATTAATACGAATGATTGGGCCAAAGGCCGATTGATACGAATGATTGGGCCGAAGGCCGATTGACACGAATGATTGGGCCGAAGGCCGATTGACATGAATGATTGGGCCGAAGGCCGATGGATATGAATGATGGATATAGATGATTGGGCCAAAGGCCGATGGATATAAAAGATTGGGCCGAAGGCCGTTTGCTGTACTGTTTCAATGATTGCTTATATATTTTCCTCATTTGATATTATTCACTGGGCATTCGCTCACGCTCATTCATGTACATGTAGGTGAGCCAAGGGATGCCCAGAACCAACCCCGGTGAACTTGTGAGAAACAGTTTAAGTTTTGAGGAGTCAGCCCAAACGTCTCACGCACGAGACTGTCTTCGCTTTTGATCTTGTTTATAGTTTTGTTATATTGGCGAATACGTTGGTCTACTTTTGTGTATAAGACTTGGGTTTGACTAACTTCAATCTGTATGATCCTGTATGTACATCGTTTTGTGTTAGTACATATTTTGACGTGGGTTATTAACATATAAATGTTTGGAATGTTATGGTGTGCATTTAAGCACGGCTCTACGGACAAAGTTTTCGAATTGCATCCGTTTGGCCCCTTTATCTCTGATGAGCTTTAATTTATTTAAATTGAGGCAGTAGGTAATCACACGATTACTGGCCGGTTATGGCCTTAACCCATAGGGGCGGGTTTGGATCGTGACAGTTATGGGTTTCTTCTCACTCCAAGTTTTTCTGGTTTGCTTCATTCTCTCCAAGTTGGGTTCGGGGTTTGTGGAGAGAGGAGGGAAATGAGAAGGGTGCCGACAACCGCGAATGAGGGGAGAAAGGTTGCCGCCGTCGAGCTACGAAGCGAGATTCGATAACACAAGAGGTGCTGTGTGGCGCAAAGGAGTCACGGCTTCTCTCATACTGGTGGTGCGGAATCGATCTGTGAGGGGCTAGATTTTTGTATTATTGACTTCAAGGTCTTGAATCAAACTCCAAAGTCGCGAAGGAGAAAAGATGCGAGCTGTCAGAGAGAGAAAGAAGGAAAGAAGGGTGCCAGCGAGTCACAGAGGTCGCTTTCAGTGAGCCGCAAGGGTGTTGCGAAACAGTCGCGTGTGCTGTTGGTTGTGGAGTTTGTATTATGGGTTTGCTGCTGGGGTTGGCTTATTGCCGATCGCTAGTGGGTTTGAGTCTTGATTGAAGAATCTGTGCATGAGCCGTCATCAGAGAAGGGTTGGGGTTTCGATCTTTTTGATTCAGTGAAGTTGGGTTTCTAAGGGTTATTGGCATGGGTGAAGCTTGATAGGGAGAAGTGAGCCAAGAAGTTGAAAAGAGAGAGAAGCCGAACTTGGGACTTACGTAAACTCTTGGAGCTCTCTCGATTGGGATTTTGCGTAACTAGAGGTCAATTCATAGGTAAGTTTTCAATTTCAGTTTATTTGAATTTTTTTTTTTTTTTTGACGAGAGGGGCTGGAGAGCTTTAAAATTAATAATACATGTTGGAGAGCTGTAAGGTTAGAGAATAATAATAAGCTATTAGAATAAAATGTTAGAGAGCTATGAATTTGGAGATCTATACTTAGCAAAGTTTGTGAGGGAATTGAGAGCTATGATAGGAGAGTTATAAAATGGAGAGATTTGAGAATATCAATAAAGTAAAAGAGAGCTATGAAAAATGGAGAATTCCAAGAATAATAAAATATTAGAGCGCCAAGGAATTGAAGATCAATACTTAGAACATTTTGAGAGAGTTGAGAGCTAACTCGAAAAGGAGATAAAAATTGGATGCGTTGAAGCGAGGGAAACCCCAAAAATTTCGAAGCAAGGGGGACCCACAAATTTTTTTTCGTGAATTATATATCCAAAAAATTGAGGCAAGGGAGGCTCAAAAAAATTTGTAGGTTATATAACAAAAAGTTGACGCGAGGGAAACCCCAAAAAAAGAATTTCGTGAGTTATGGAATTGCAGCGAGGGAAGCCCAAAAAAGAATTACGTGAGGTATGTAAAAATTGAAGCGAGGGAGACCCCCAAAAAAATTCGTGAGTTATATAAGGCTCAAAAAAAATTCTTGGGTTAAAAAATTGAAGCGAGGGAAACCCCAAAAAAGAATTTCGTGAGTTATGGAATTGAGGCGAGGGAAGCCCAAAAATGAATTTCGTGAGGTATGTAACAAAAAAAATTGAAGCGAGGGGAACCCAAAAAAAAAAATCGTGAATTATATTACCAAAAAAATTGAGGCAAGGGAGGCTCAAAAAATTTTATGGGTTATATAACAAAAAGTTGAAGCGAGGGAAACCCCAAAAAAAGAATTTTGTGAGTTATGGAATTGAAGCGGGGGAAGCCCAAAAAAGAATTATGTGAGGTATGTAAAAATTAAAGTGAGGAAGACCCCAAAAAAAATTTGTGAGTTATATAAGGCTCAAAAAAAATTCGTGGTTTAAAATATTGAAGCGAGGGAAACCCCAAAAAAGAATTTCGTGAGTTATGTAACAAAAAAAATTAAAGTGAGGGAGACCCAAAAAAAAAAATTCGTGAAGACCTCTGTGGTGTTTGGGTCGAGTCACAGTTGGTTACTAGGTTGAAATGATTTCAGTGTCAATCAAAGTGATTTGTTGATCTAGAACCTTTTTTTTTTTTACTTCGGTGAAAAAGGTTGAAAGGGAAGAAGAGCAATAGTGAAGGAGAAGGGGGGGAAAGAAAGGCAGCAGTGAGGGAGAAAGGTTAGAAAATCAGCGAGGGAAAGAATTGTACCTGTACGAAGGTGAGGGAGAGGGGGATCAAATGCGAGAGACCCAAACAGTGTTAGGAGTTGAGCGAGGAACAAAGGGGTATTGCGAGGTGCATCCCCGCGAGGAGGGAGATCAAATGTGCAAGGAAAAAACTGCGAGGGAAGCTGGGATTGGTGCAAGGGGTGAAGGGAAGTTGCAAGGGAAGGGCTGCTTCAAAGTAGTGCCTTAGCGAGGGGAAGAGGGTTGCTTTGAGCAGGTATCAGGTTTTTTTTTTTTCTTGTAGAGTTGATTCCTTCTTGCTTGATTTTTGTAGAGTTGATTCCTTGTTACCCAGCGTGCCTTTTTCACTAATTGTGAACTAATTGAAAGTTTTTGGGCCGGATTTGCATATCGGGCAAGTACTATGGGTTTTTTTTTTTTGTTTGTTTTGAATTATACCTCAATGGTGAATGCAATTCCTTTTTTGGTGTTTTGATTTGTAATTCTTGTGTTGATACAGGCGAGGCGACGTTTTGTGATATTGCTAAAGTGAAAGGGGAAAGCATCGTTTCCTATCGTGGCACGCAACAATCGCTAGCGGGTTCTTCTGGCATTTGCAAGTCGAAAGTGGGTAAATCCAAGAAAAGTTGTTTTTAATGCCAAGAAGGACACAGATCCCCCTAGCGTCCCTCCAGCGAATTACTGGTGTAGGGTGCCTTTCTTTGGTGCAATGGATTTATTTTGGGCGAGGGTGGACTTATTTGATGACAATGGCAGGGGCCCAACTGATTTTCTTCTTGGTGGGGTTGAACCAGAGAAAGGGGTTGAGGCTTTTGTTCCTCTAGAGTCTATTGTGCGTTTTTATGTAGAAAAAAGGCACTTATCTTTATTCTTTTCCTGCTTTTGAGGATTATACGGGGCCCAAAGATGACTTTGATGTCTATAGTGCAGCTATCTTTCGCCATCCCTCATATTGTGAGGTGCTTGCTGGAGCTAAAATTGCTACTGTTATTTCTCAGTGTATGCGGATTAGACGGGAGCCATCTTGGCTGGAGTTCGCACTTTCACGTTGGAGTTCGAGCTCTCACACTTTTATTGCACAGTGGGGCGAGACAACCCCTAATCTGGAGAATGTAGCTATTTTGACGAGGTTAGAGCACCTTGGATCAGCGAATCCTAAGTAGGAAGTTTGTCCCCTTAGCTAGATGGCTATTGTTGCGAGGTTGGAGAAGGTCGTGGCACCGGCAAGGAAGTTATTGAGTCGTTATTAGAATAAAGTGTTGGTTATGCCTCGATCATGAAAATGACCGAAAAACATTTTTGGGGGATGGCTTTATTATTGGTATAAAGATCTTAGCCATCAGGTCCAAAGAAGTGTGGAGGATAGATTTATAGGTCCAGGAATGGAAGGGGACAAGTGGGGGAGTGTTGAACATTTAGCTGCTTTCATTACCTATTGGCTGTCGTAGTACATCTTGATGGGTAGGCCTCAGGACGGTATTTGTCATGAGCTCTTTCCTCTTGCTGCGATTCTGGCCTCCGGCCGTCTGATTCCATTGGCTCCTTTAGTTCTGGGAGGGCTATATAAAGATGTTGGATATGTATCAGGAGGGTGTTGATCGTTCTAAAGGACGGTACGATGTTACTAGCTTCTTCCCTACTACCTTTATGCAATTATTTTTGTATGAGAGATTTCCTAGCTTGGCCCTTACGCCAAAGATATTTTCCATTGAAGTAAGTGAGTTGCGTTCTACTAGATGGGCTGAGGGATGTGTATAGGGGAGTTTGGCCAGCATCTTTGATTCTGAGGACAGGTTTGTTGCTCATCCTTATGTCATGCCTGTTTCTGGAGTATCTTCTATCATTGCCTATCGCCCAGATGATTACGAGCTTGTTTTGGAACAAAGTGTGTCTTATTTGGTGGATGCAGAGTCAATGATGCTTCTTAGTACCATTTCTGGGTATTTACCTTATTTTGTGGATGGTATATACGGTGTGGCAGCTTATAATCCTTTGAGGGTTACTCGACAGTTTGGTTTGGACCAAGGGGTCCCTTAGCATCTTCCTTCCCCTGTGCCTTCAGTAGCCGATTGTATGCAATTGTATGTCTACTCTTTTCTTTCAGAAGAATTACAACGTCGGGGTCGAGTTATGCTAGCGAGTAAGGATAGAATTTGGGGAACTACCCCTAGTTGGAAGAAGTATTCGAGATGCAATCTTGCATCATTTCGGGATTTCTTGAGTAGCGATCTTGCGCCCGTGCATCTAGAGCTCATCCTATTTGACGACCCCAAGTTGTGTATGGCTTGCGGAGAGCGGGGCTCACGGAGAGCAAAGCTCGTTAGCTGCAGATATGGGGGAGCTTAGTCCACTAGCTCACCTTTCTGAGGTGGCTATTGCTTTGGAGCAAGCCCAGATAGTTTCTCCTAACCGTCCCTCTTGTGCCAAGCGTAAAAGCCACCCCCTACTTCTATTCTCGTTCCAGTGCTTGGGAGAGTACCTGTGACGACCCAGAACTTTTCCCTCCGCTCGAGCGGAAGAGTTAACGCTCGAGCGGACTTTTGGGGTTCCCAGCAATTTCGCAGACGGCCTGAGATTCTGTAAGTTGTGAATCCCCGCTCGAGCGGAGAAGTTGACGCTCGAGCGGACTGCTTTATTGGTCTGTGAGCGCTTGAGCGGGTGAGGTGGCGCTCGAGCGTGGAAAGTAAGATTGTCCTTGACATTTTATTAGTGTATTTGGAATGTTCTTATCTTATTTTTGGGGTATTGGTTGAGGTGGTAATATGATGGTAAAGTGAGATTGGACCAAAGAATTTAATTCGGATAGTTATCTTACGATCAGCCGTCACTCTTTTGCCCTTTTCTTTTTCCACACTTTGAATTTGGATGTGAGGTTAGAACCATTGGAAAGCTTATTTCCGGGGCTTCAATCTGGACACAAGAACGACCTAAAATGGAGTCCGGATGGAAGAGTTATACCTGTTCAAAGTTTCGAAATCTGTGCTGAGGGCAGGTCCGCTCGAGCGGAAATCAGTCCGCTCGAGCGGGAATTACAGGACAGCAGCTTTAAGAACGGGATTTTTGGATCATTTCTTATATTTTCTTCTTTCCTCTTCCTTCCTCTTTGCCTTAGTCCGAAACCCTAGCCCCAAATCCTTGATTTTCTCTACTTTGATCAACAATCCACCATGGTTTTTGGCATGTAGGATGGAGAACTAAGGAGGATCAATGTTTTTACCCGATTAGAACTTGGATTTGTGAAGGTTTCTTCTCAAGCTCACCCCTTTGCTTGATTATGGAGGTAAGGGTTTTAAGACTCTTTAATATTTACATCTATAGATAAGTTTGAGGTGTCTTCATTGTATAATGGTGCAAGTTTTCATTTATGTTATGTATATAGAAGAAATTATGAGATTTTGGGAATTTTGGGTTTGAACATTGGGGGTTTTAAGGTTTGTGATGTTGGGAGTTAAATTGGTGGGTTTAAATGGTGGATTGGGAATCCTAGATGTAGAATCATTGGGAAAATTGGAATTAAAAGTAATGATTTAAGAAGTTTTAAGAACCCTCATTTTCCTTGAAACCCTAGGTTGGTTAATGATGATAACCAAAGATTTGGCCCAAATTGAAAGTAGAATAATGAAATTGAGGTATTGAATCATGTATATACAAGTTTAATTGGAATTTGGTGATACTTGGAAATTATGTTTAAAATTTTGCGAATGAACTTTGTTAGAAATGTTGGAATTCATGCTATTATGTAAAGGAAAAATTGGGAAAATAATCTATGACTGATATGGATGATATGAATTCGGTTTTGGAATGTTGAAATGAGATTCAAGGGTTTATTTTGCATTATGTTGTATTGTAAATGGTGTTAATGAACTAAATGGTGTTGACTTTGTTGGACTATGTTGTGTTGACTACTATTGAATTTAATAGACTATGATGAATTATGTTTGAATTACGTGAATTGTGTAGGGTCAGCTACAGGGGAGGACCAAGCACCTGAACACTGTGAGTAGTAGTACAAAAATGTACATGTTATTTATCGTTGATAATTATTGTCATTAATGCTCTGTTCTTTGTGAGTGTTCTACGAATATTATGAAAATTGGAAAGTTATGTGACTCCATGTGAATTGGAAGTTATTTTGTTGTGTTACAAGTTTATAAGTTAAGTCCGTTACAAGTTTACATAAGTTATAAGCTCAAGAACGTTACAAGTTTATTTACGTGGCAAATTCAAGTACATACAAGTTTAAGTAAATTGACAAGTGCAAGTATATACAAGTTAAAGTATGTTACGAGTTTTACGTATGTTACAAGCCCATGTATGTTACAAGTTCACGTATGTTAGAAATTCAAGTATGTTACAAGTTTATGTATGATACAAGTTCATGTATGCTCTAAGTCACGCGTGTTGCAAGTTCAAGTATGGTTTCAAGTATATTTCAAGGATAGTTCAAGTATAGTTCAAACATGTTTCAAGTATGGTTCCCAGTATATTATAAGTTCAAGTATGTTACAGGTATGCTTCAAGTAAGTTACGAGCTCAAGTATGTTCAGGTATATTTTAAATATGTTACAAGTCTAAATATGCTACAAAGTTAGATACATTTTCAAGGGCTTTAATGCCAACATGTTTACAAGGGCTTTATGCCATTACAAGTTACAAGGGCTTTATGCCATTACAAGTTATGAGGCTTTATGCCATTTTCAAGGGCCTCGTGCCATTTACAAGGGCTTTATGCCATTTTCAAGGGCCGTGCCATTTACAAGGGCTTTATGCCAACTTTCAAGGGCTTTATGCCAACCTTCAAGTATGCAAGGGCTTTATGCCAACTTTCAAGGGCTTTGTGCCAACTTTCAAGGGCTTTAAGCCAAAATGTTATGTTCAAGCTAATATGTTTTGGGATGTTCAAGTTGATATGTTTCAAGATGTTTAAGCTCATATGTTCAAGATGTTCAAGTTGATATGTTTAAGATGTTCAAGTTATATGTTTTAAGATGGTCAAGCTAATATGTTTCAAGATAGAACCTAAGTATTGCGAGGTAACACAGACTCTCACTAACTATGTGGACTTTGCATTGCATGCTTATGTATGTGTTTTAAAGTTTGATAAGTATATGTTTTGAAGTTCAATAAGTGTTAACAAGCTACGACTCTATATGTTTTCGTTTACTATGATACAAGTTATGCATTGTTTCATTTAAGTATTACTATTCACTGAGCTTGGCTCACCCTCTGTATGTCTGTTTCTGTAGGTAACCAACCAGGAGGTCAGTCCTAACCTAGGACGTCTGTTTCCTTTTGTCAACCTTTATGAATTCAAGCACTAGGCGGGATTACCTATTTGGAGCAACTTTGTTAAAATGTTGTCTTGTAGTTTGATGTGAGTTGTATGTACATGATTTTTGTTTATGCCCGATCATTGGGCTGGGGCTATATATATAAATATATATGACTGATGCTCAAGATATAATTTTGGCTTGTGACTGGTTGATATAATGTATGTGATGCATGTGATCCTGGCATATTAGAGGTAGCTCAATGGAGTTTGTAATTTATGTTTACATTTTGGTGCTTCCGTCAAGGCCCCATATGCTATGCATATTAGGTTACTTGTCTGTTTTTAAAAAGGTCATGCCCAAACTTTTAGGGGCGGGTTTGGGGCGTGACAGTACCTTCGAAGACTAGAGGTATAGATCCGCCTACTAATACCAAGGTTGCCCACCAAGCAAGGGGTCGCTTGAGTGATGTCATTGATTCATCTCAAGTAAACTCATATTTCGTATTTTAAAATTATTTGCGTGTTTGTGGCGTCTCCAACATCTTTGTATTAAAATACTTGTATTATTTGCAAGGGTCAGCTGGCGTGTGTCGGATAAAATTAGTGTAGCAAAAGGCCTTGTGCACTGATGGAGGCGGGTCTCATGATGGTGGCCTCCCAATCCCTCCAAATCCCCTCGAAGGGATTGATGTTCTTGGTGACACCGTTATGGATTTGACAACGGAGTGCCTTCTGGAAATTATTGTTTTTCCTTCGACAGTTCCTACTACTGAGATGGGTAAAAGCAAGGCAAAACTTTATGCTTATAGACGGTCGGGGAGTACTAAAGCTGATGCAAAAAATTCGGAGGATGATGAAGAGGGTTCAGACCAAAGTCTTGAAATTATGGAGGAAAGGAATGATGTTGAAGATGATGTCGAAGACGATGTTGGATGTGACGTAGTTAGTGTCAGGCCTTCTTTGTTGGATGCATCGAATTCTAAGGATGCATTGGTTCCTTTGCGGGCCAAGATTGGAGGTGGTGTCCCTGTTGCTCGCTTGTTTGAAGGTGGTTGTAGTTTTTCACATAGCGGTTGTAGTTTTTCACATAGTGATGTGCCTAGCTCGCGAGTTGGGAGTGTGAGTACATCCGTGAGCTTGTCATGTAGCGTTGGCTCTTCTGCACTAATTTCTTTACATGCTTCTGCAACCTCTGCGAGGCTAGAGAGTAACTTGCCCACCATTCCTGCGAGCTCTGAAATTGGAGTCAATTCATCTATTGTTTCAACAGGTTCAGACTTGGGTAGTGTGTTCGTACGTGAGTTGTTTGGCTTTATTCAGAATGGTGCCAATGAATTTGGGGGTAGCCTTCAAAAGCCATCACTGCCAGCTATTGATGGAGATTTTACCTTTATTTATGCTAGTGATGGAGACTTTTCCCCTATTCATCTTCCCCGTGGCAGTGTGATTCTTAAAGGGATTAATGGGGAGAAAAAGTTACTAGATCTGGCTGTGTTGTTTGCCGGGGTGAAAGGAGAGTTAATTCCTCAACTACTCTTTGTTCTTCATTATAAACCCACCACTTTCATGCACTTGAGTAGTTCCTATCTCTGGACTTATTTTTTGAACGGTTTTGGAGAATTCCTTAAGGAGCTTTACAAGTTATAACTGGAGAAAGCTTCTCTTGATGAGGTGTTGGCTCACATAATGTTTTGGGCGAATTTTGAGATGGCCGGATTAACAGATTGGAGGTGGGTTGGCTGGAAGATTGGTTATCTCTTCTTAAGTCTCAGGTTAGGAGGAGGATGACTAAAGTTGAGCTAGGCGAGGTATATAAGGCTTTGGTTGCTGCCGTGCAAGTGGAGAAGGAACGTAAGCTATCTTTTGAGCGAGCACAGAAAGACTTGAATGAAGTAGAGTTAGCGACTTCCAGCTTGCGAAAAAAGAAAACGATTCTTAAAGTAAGACTAGTGGGTGAAGAAGAAGGCCAGGGGGGAGAAGATCAAGCTTCCAGAGTCTTGATTTGATTTAGTTGGATTATAGCTTCATAGCATATGATAGACTAAAACTTATATGATAGTCTAAAACTTTTTGTATGTTGGAGATTTTGGCCTTTCTTTCTTTTTTGTAATTGAAAATCTTCAACTACTTAATGGAGCAACTTTATATTTAGCTACCTCCTATTTTCTTTTATTATTTGTGATTATAGTTAGAATAAGTGTGGAAAACAACAATATTTATTGACGGAGAAGCCCGAATGGGCACAATACAACTTAGTGTAGTACATCATACATCAGTGAGTAATTTCTAAGGATGGTAAACCTTTAACTATTTCACATTGATAGGGCTTAGGAGGGTTTGAGAGTAAGGCTCAGAAATTCTGTAATAGCCATTTTCATTGACTTCCCTTACTACGTAAGGACCCTGCCACTTGGGTGTGAACTTGTGGATTGATGTTCTCCTCATAACATGAGGTATAGCCCGTAATACTAAATCACCTTCTTGGAACTATCTCAGGCATACCAGAGTATTACAAGCTCTAGCTATACGGCTCTAGTAAATTTTAAGATTAGCTTGGGCTTTGTTCCTTCTTTCATCAAGGACTTCCAGCTCTGATGGTCTGGAGTTCGGGGTATTCCACTTCGGAGGGCCATGCGAGCTGAGGGTATGGCAATTTCCACTGGGAGGACTGCTTCTGTGCCATATACCAACGAAAAGGGGGTCATCTGAGTTGGCCTTCATTTGGATGTTCTATATGCCCAGAGCACCATTGGGAGCACATGCGCCCAATCCCTTCGATAATCCTTGAGAGTCCTTGACAGGATTCTAAGGAGTGTTTTGTTCGTTGCTTCAGCTTATCCATTTCCCTGGGGATAGTAAGGCAGTGATTTATGATGTGTGATGTCGTAGGAGACCAAGAGTTGTCCGACTTGGTGGTTGACAAAAAGGGTCCCATTATCTTACAGGATTACTTTGGGTATACCAAAACGACATATAATGAATTCTCGAATGAAATTGGAGACAGCGGCTCCTGTTGCCTTTTTTAGGAGGATGGCTTCTATCCACTTAGTGTAAGTCTCTGTGGCCGCCACAATCCATACGTGTCCCTTTGATGGTGGAGAGATGGGGCCAATAAGATCCATAGCCCACATGTTGAAAGGCCAAGGTGAACTTGAACTATGCAGATTGGTGGCTAGTGCGTGAATGAGGTTTCCATGGAGTTGGCAAGGTTTGCCACGTTTGGCATACATTTTGGCGTCTGCCTCCATAGTAGGCCAATAATAACCTATATGCAAAAGATGTTGAATAGTTTGGCTCCACCTTGGTGCTCCGACCCGTGAGCAAGTTCTAAAACTTTATAGATTTCTGCTCCTGATAAGCAACGTAATGGTTTCCCGTCAAAGCCGTGCCTAAAAAGTTGCCCTTCTTGTAAAAAGAATTTCGGAGCTCACTTCTTGATTATTGCAACTGCGGAGCGGTCTGGCGGCAATGAATCTTCTTTAAGGTAATCTATATATACCTGTCGCAAGTCAAAGGTGATTTCTGTGAAATTGCATTCAGCTTTTGGAGGGAATTCCTGGCATTTGGTGCACTTTCCTTGAAGGTCATTTGCTTCCTTGGCCATGGTAGGCCAATAGTATCCTTGTCATTGTAGCCTCTTGTAGAGGCTCACGTCTCCTATCCCGCAAGAACGATTATGAACCCCTTTTAGCTTAGACTTGGCTTCGGTAAGGTCGATGCATCGTGCTAACAAACCACCAGGCCCTCTGTAGTAGAGGACTCCTTGGTAAATCGTGAAGTGTTTGATTTCACTCAAAGGTAGTTTTCCTGAGGGAGCACGGAGCTCGTCGATGATTGGGGCTCTCCATTCAGCGAGTTCTTTTTTGGGAAAGATAATTGTTACCGAGCACGACATGGAGCACTTCAGAACCTCTATCTTGGTTGATTCTTTCGCGACTTCTACCTTAGAAGCCAAGGTAGCGAGGGCGTCCGGGTGTCGATTGTTGAAACGAGGAGCATGTTCTATCCTTACCATGTCAAATTTATCTGTCAATCTTTGGACGATGGTTCTGTATGAAGCCAAAGGGGGCTCTTTGATAGCATAGTCTCCATTGGTCTGCTTAACCACCAGATTAAAGTCGCATTTGATACATAGGAGACTTACTCCTAGATGGAATGCTTCCATAAGCCCTGGTATCAGGGCTTCGTACTCTGCCTCGTTATTAGAGCATTTGAAATCTAGTTTATATGACAAATTGACTTCAGTTTGATTTGGGGAAGTAAGGACTATTCCAGCTCCTTCCACTTTAGAGGTGGATGATCCAGCAAAGCTCAAACTCCATTCTCCTTCAGTGTTTACTTCAGCGGCTTGGAACTCATCTCATGGTAGTTCATCTGAGGGCAGCTCATGTTCTCAGCTAAGGAAGTGAGCCAACAGGTCAAGCAGCACTTGACTCTTGATGGCCTTAGGAGCTTTGGAAGTGATGTCATATTCTGCTAATGAGAAGAGCCAGCGAGCCGGCTTGCCGGAGAGCGCTGGCCTAGTGAGGAGGAATCGGATAGGATCACTCCTGGTCATGAGATGGATGGGGTAAAAAAGGAGGTAATAACGGAGCTTTTTGGCGGAGAAGACTAGGGCGAGGCAGTGCCGCTCAATGGAGGAATATCATATCTCAGCCCCTTGGATGACTCTGCTTATGTAGTACAGGGGTCGTTCGAGTCTGTCAATTTCCTAGGCGAGCAGAGCTCTGACTGATTTCGGCGTGGAAGTGATGTAGAGGAGTAAGGGCCTTGCCGGATGAGGAGGAGTCATGGAAAGAGGGGAGGTTAAAGCCGACTTCATCCCTTCGAACACTTGTTGGTGTTGCTCATTCCAAATGAACCTGACATATTTTTTCAGTAATGAATTGAAGGGTTGTGTAATCTCAGCCATAGCTGGGATAAACCGTCTTAAGTAAGATGCCCGACCAAGGAAGGTTCTCAACTCGTCTAGATTTGTTAGTCGTGGCATATTTTTTACGGCGGCGACCTTTGCTGTGTCAAGGTCTATCCCATGGCGATGAATGATGCAGCCAAGGAACTTGCCGACAATGACTCCGAATACGCATTGAAACGGGTTCATCAGAGTCTATATTTCTTACAGTCAAAGACTCTGTGGAGGTCTTTAAGGTGACTACTCTCTTCTTTGGATTTTACTACCAAATCATCAATGTAACACTCCAAGGTTTTGTGCAACATATCGTGAAAGATGGCTGTCATAGCTCTCTAGTATGTTGCTCCCGCGTTTTTTAATCCAAAGGGCATTACAATATAGAAAAAGTTACCTATGGGAGTGCGAAATGCCGTCTTGGGAGCATCCTCTGGAGCCATCTTGATCTGGTTGTAGCCGCTAAAGCCATCCATGAACAAGAACATATGGTGCCCCGCCGCTGAATCAATCAAGGTGTCTATGTTTGGGAGTGGGAACCTTGTTTGGGCAAGATTTATTTAGGTCTTTGAAGTCAACGCACACTCGAATTTGGCCGTTCTTTTTTATAATTAGGACGATGCTAGAGAGCCAGGTGGGGTGCTGGATAGGTTTGATAAATCCTGCTCCAAGCAGCTTGACTACTTCATCTTTGATGTTGAGCTCCACCTCTGGCTTATAAAATCTTACACCTTGCTTGACTGGGCGAGCCAGGGAGATGACGTTCAAATGATGCATGGTAACATCTTTGTCTAGTCCTGGCATTTCTTCATATGTCCACTCAAAAACGTCTGAATACTTCTTGATCAACTCGATGAGGGGCCCCCTTTGTTCTGCTAGCAAATCTTTGCAAATGAAGATAGGACGCCTGGGCGCTCCTTCAGGGGCTATGTTGATTTCTTCTAGTTCTTGGTTTTAGGGCCAAGGGTTGTCCTGTAAACACTCTAGGACAGGTCTGACCTCTTTCAATCCATCTTGCTTTAGGATTGTAATCGAGTTAGGAGATGAAATGACGTGAGGGATTTAACTTTTAAGCCTTCAGCTCCATCTAAAGGAGTTATTGAAGGACAGTTAGATTTGTTGACGTGTTTTTCTGTTGTTGAAAAAGCCACAGCTTTTTTTCGCATTCTATTCCTCTTGTCCTGCTTTTTTTATTCTTTGCCGTTGGAGGTCGTTGGGCTAGCATAGACAAAGCGTAGCAACAGTGATCTTCTCCACTTGGTTCACGATGGGTGATTGCTATTTCGTCTAGCTGGGGGTTGGCATTGGTGTCATTTGCCAACCCCACGCACCGTCATAAACAGTATATCACTCTACCATCCTTTGTTTGAAACCTGGTCACTTTAGGGAGCTTTCTTGAGGGCTCTGATTTGGTGAATGTCTTTCTATGAGGTGGTGATGAATCTTCTTCAGAGAGGTCATCCCAGTTGGGTATGGGAGTTCCTTGAAGTGGCAGGGGAGGTTCATCTTCATCGACATGATTGTAAAACACTACATCTGCCATGTGAGATTCATCTACTCGAAAGAGTTTTTGAGAGCCAGCTATGGCTACTACCTTATTATTGTAGATTGCTTTGACACATTGATGGTAGGTGGAGGGGATCACAGCATATCTGTGAAGCCAAGTTCTCCTTAGGAGGGCCTGATAGGTCATCTCTGCTTCTATAACATGGAACTTAGTGGTGGAACGGATTGACCCCACTGCTAAGTCTAACTGGACATGACCTATGGTTTTGATTTTTTGACTTCCAAAACTGATGATGGAGATGGGTTGTCTGACTAAGTGCCTTTGTGAGATCCCAGCTGCCTAGAAAGTAGAATAAGGCATTACATTGAGTGAAGCCCCTCCATCCATGAATCCTCTTTGAAACTCCATCCCATTGATGAATACTAGGACGTAGAGGGGACAGTTATATGGGAACAATACTTGTTGGTCTACCTCAGTAAAGGTTATCACCAAGGAGTTATCCCGAAATACTTTCCTACTGATCCGCTTACACTCATGCATACTTCACCATTTTGCTCCGCAAGTCTTAAAAAGGCCTTGGTGGCTTCGAAGCGTGTTGCTTAAGACAGGCCAAATTGGTCGAAGAACTATTTGAACTTTGTCGATTTCTTTAGCGCTATCATACGCCTGGTCTCAAAGTCTGGACAAGTGGGAGCTACGAGTTCAAAGAACTCACACACCATCGGTTCTTCCATATCGTCATAATGCGAAAGTATTATAACCATCTTGCCGTAATCCTTGTGGCGTGGGAGAGGATCTTTCAAGACATCTTCTGTTTGGCAGGGTAGCTCCAAAGCATCGTCAAACATCATTTTTCGAACTATAGATCTAAGTGCCCAACATTCCGTGGTAGAGTGCTTGATGGAACAGTGGTATATGCAATAGTCTACTTGCGTTTGATCCTTTTTGGTGATAGGTCACCTTGGCTCAAGGAGGTGAACCTTTCCATCTTCTACCCAGGCGTTGTGGAGTGCTTGTGCTTCATCCACCGAGACAGGTAGCGGTGGGAGAACTTGATCAAACTTTCTCTTTTTTGCTTGTGGATCTCATCTTCCTCTAGAGGAGCCTTCAGTTGCGTATACAACGTGGTTGCATCGGTTAGGCCTCCATAAAGAAGGTTGAGGTGCCGTCGGCCGCCATGAGTGGGGTTGTGATGCTGTCATTCGAGCCCCTGATCTTACTGTGTCACTTATGTTTCGGGTTGCCGCACATAGAGCGAAAAAGTCAAGGAAGTAGTGGTTAACCAACTGGAGTTTATAAGTTGTGAGCATCACTTTGATGCACATTGACACCAGTTGTTGTTCTTCCATTGGTTCTTGAATGCCTACTGCTTTTTCCCTGAAGCGGCGGACATAAGCGAGGATGTCCTCCCCAAGTCATTGTGTTTTCCTCATAAGATGAAGGGTGGTTAACCTTTCTTCAACATAGAAGAACTTGATATAAAACGTTTTTACCAAGTCCTCCCATAAAGAGATAGAGCCAGCGGCGAGTTTGGCATACCACGAGAATGCTCGATTTGTGAGGGATTTGGAGAATTCTCTCATGCGGAGGTTTCGGTCTTCTCGGTGAGCTCCAAGAGCATTAAGAAAGCGTAAAACATGCTCCCTTGCATTCTCTTTTTGTCCGTTGAAACAGATAAACTTGGGTACGGTGTATCCTACCGGATATGGGAGACTTGTAATGTGAATAGGGTAAGGGGGACGAAGGTCCAATTCTGGAGAGATAGGAATGTGACCTTTGTTCGACTGAAGTAGACTGTGTATGTGCTGTTTCACTATATCCAATGCTAATGATTGGGAAGGAGTTTGATCCGACAGAAAAGCCAAACAGCTAGTCAAAGTCAATGTGGTGGGAGCTCTGCTAATCAATCTGACTTGTGGTGAAGGTACTTGGCTGGGAGCTAATGGAGGGAGTAGGGCAACTGTTTGCCCACCTACTTGGGTTTGCAAGTTGTTTTGTGGAGCGGGGTTGGCTTCTGAGCCATTCTGGGCTAATGGTGGAGCACCATTTTGTGATGATAAAAGGGGGTTAGATGATGATGGGAGTGTAGGTGCCTTTTGTAAGGCCAGTAGGGCATCCATTAAGAGTTGCTGGTTCTGTTGAAGAGAGGTGACGCTCTCAGTCAATACACGTAGTTGATTCGCTATGGCCGGTTGAGAGGATTGTTCCTCTGGAAAGCCGTCGGAGTTGTGTTCCAAGGTCTCCACCAGAGTAGGTGAATGGACTTGAGATCACCAGAGGTGGAAAAGAGGAGGTCAAGGCAAGCTTGGAGAGGGAGAGGTTGGCAGTGATGGACCTTGAACATTAATGTAGAATGTGAGAGGGAATATTTAAGTGTGAGACTTAGTGTGTTAGAATTATAGTGTTGTGTTGTGGTGTAGTGTCTTGCTGCATAAACGATACGTTATATAGGCCATAGGAGTATTGGAGCCCAAGCAAACTGTTGAATAGGTGGCTCGTTCTTCTCAACTGTGCCAGAAGTGATATAAGCCCTTCTGTCGTCGGTGGCTTGACGGCAGGCGGAGAGCAACGTTTCATGGCAAGCGGAAAGTAACGTTTCGTATATACATCGGATGACATGAATGTAAAGTCATTGTTATCTCTTCTCTAAGCCTAGTAGAGATGGAGTTGTCTTAGCAAAAAGACAACCATCTCAACGATACCATGACCTCAGCTGCCAGTACAATATCCTCTGATGATCCCGAACAGTAATGCCTGGGTCCTGCTCCCAACAAAGGCAACCAAGTAGGTGAATGGGCCAGGGCCCACCTTAGTGTTTAAGAGAGCCAGGGGCTCGTTTCCAGGCGACCAAGTAGAAGAATGGGCTGCAGGCCTATCTCAATGTTTAGGAGAGCCAGGGGCTCGCTTCCAAGTGACCAAGTAGGAGAATGGGTCGGGGCCTATAAGAGCCAGTGTTTATCAGTCCAAGTCCAAGTGAACCGGGGGCTGATTATATTATTGTTTGGTCTTGGAGCGAGGTATGAAGGACCATGGGCCCTGGGGCCATGGTGCTGCCTGTTGCAGGGCTCTTCATATTTAGATATATTTGGGCTTATATGTATGCTCCCACTTAGGCTAAGCATATAGTCTTGGTTTTGTGTGGTGCCTCGGTACACGGCGCCCGTAGGGCTCGCCATGTGTCAAACATATGACATGCCCACGTGGTACCTTATTGGTCAGCCACGTGGGTGGGTTTTGGTGATGTGGCACCCGTGGGGCTTGCCGCATATTAGGCTTGATACAAGTACCCACACTTAGTCATGGGATGTCGTAGTAACCCATGACCATGCAGCATCACTAGGGACTCACGAGGAGTTTCTCCATGCATCAGAGGCTCTCTCTCTCTCTCTCTCTCTCTCTCTATGTTATTCTCTCCCTCTTTGCTATTCTCTCTATCTTTTTCTCTGCTCTGAGGTTGTCTTAGCATTCTCCCTCTCTCCACATTTGCTGGTCTTGTGCCATCTTAGTGCCTATCATAATTTTCAGAAGTCCACAACTGATCACCTCACATACCATTATCCATAATATACTCCACTTGAGAAAAGTGGTTAGTCACTAAGCATGGCTCGTTCGAGTCTTTCTGGTGAAACATGTTCAAACTCAATCTCCCCATATCTTCACTACCCACAATGTGCAAAATACTTATTCCAACTTTTGAGCTATGTTACATGGACTCTTCAAAATTAATCAAATACCCATGTTAGATACTGACACCTAGACAAGGGTATGGGATATGTGTGTCTGATACTTTTCATCAAACACTTCTTATATGTTTGTATTTAACTCTATTATTATGTGTATAATTGCTATAAAATGAGTAAAATGTCTTTTTGATAATGTATGTTATGTATAACATCATTTTATCTTATATTATAGATTAAAAATATAAAAATGAACCTTTTTTGTCGAGTCTGTGTATCTTTAAATTTGAGGTTTGATGGGCCAGACCTCTAAATACGCACCTGTACCCAACACTTGTACCCGAGTCCATGTAACATAACTTTTCAGTTGACGCATCTTTGGTAAGCAACCAAACAAACGTATACTGCAAGGATGAAATCATCCTTGTAGTGGATTTAGGATATTTAGGGTAAGGGTATTCAAATAATTGACTACTCGATCAACCTGATTCGGACCGACCAACCTATCTCTATCACGGATGGTTTTGTTGATTTCAATGGTCGGGTACGGTTAAAATCATTCAATTTTTCTTGAGATTCAGTCAAGTATCGGTTTTAATACAAACGAAATCATTTAACACAATCTGACTGTATTATATATATAGATATACCCACTTGTTGCCATTTGATAGGCTAGTAATAGTACCCTTACCTTCCCAAGACATTGACTCTTATCACTCCAACATTGCCATTTGATAGGCTAGTAAGAGTACTCTTACCTTCCCAAGGCATTGCCTCTTATCACTCCAACGTTGCTATTTGATAGGCTAGTAATAGTACCCTTACCTTCCCAACACACTGACTCTTATCACTCTAACTTTGCCATTTGATAGGCTAGTAATAGTACCCTTACCTTCCCAAGACATAGACTCCAACTTATCCTCCTAAGACATTGATTGACCCTAATCACTCCAGCTCACTATTTCAGACTCTATATTCAATACATCAGTGTCTCTTTCTCTCCCTCATCGTCTCTCACTGTCTCTCTCCAATTCAATTCACTCTCTATATATTCAATTCAATAAATAACTATATTCAATTCTCTCTCTCTCTCTCTCTCTAATTTAATACATCACTCTCTCTTGTGTACTCAATTCATCATTAATTCTTCCATCATCTCTATCAAGAACCGTAACAAATCAAGACCTTTGAACTCCTAAAATTTCTCCAAACTCTCTTCGTCTCTCAACCTCTCAAGCACGGAGATCTTAGTTTTAATTTGCATCTTTGAAGATGTTATCAGGAGAGGAAAAGAAAGGAAAGCATTATGTTTTTGGAAGATCTGTTAGATCTAGATGACAACCATTGTATTATGGGGCTTTATCACTCATATTTTTGTTTTTTCTCTACTTTTTTTTATAGGCATTTTCTCTACTCTTTTCATAGATCTGTGTATGTAAATATATGTACATATATGTATGCATATGCTAAAGTTTAAAATGGAAGGGAAAAAGGAAAATGGGTCAATCAAAACTGTTCGAAACCCACCTGCCGACCGAACAAGAGAGGCATTTGGCTTCGAATAGAACTGTCGTCAACATCTGTCATAGATATCTCCAATTCGATAGGGTCGATTTAAGTCACGGTTATACCTGTGGACCCGACCCACAAACAACCCCAATTCAGTGTTTGGACCCATGAATAGCCCTAGTTCGGTGTTTGGGTTTAGTAGCTTCTTCGAGCTTGCGGATGCGTATCTAGGGGTCGGAGACTTCAAAACTAAAAATTGAGAATATATGGATATGGATCCAAATTTGGATACAGGTACGGGGATACGTTAAATAGTTATTTTTTAAATGTATTTATTATATGAAGATGAGTAAAATAGTTATTTTTTAAATATATTTTTTATTTTTTATCTTATGTATTATTTTTATTGATAATATTTTTATTTTTAATTGACATATATTTATATTATAAATAAATATGATTTATAAATAGTTATTTTTATTGATATATGACATATATATTAATTAAATATCTTTTGTGTGTGTGTGTGTGTGTGTGTGTGTGAGTGCCAACGAAGATAGATCGAAGCTTGTCTACGGTGGTGCTCATTAAAATCGAAGGGGCCACTCTAGTCGAAGTCGAAAGGGCCACGCTAGTCAAAGTTGAAGGGGAAGCCGAAGGGCGCGAGATCGAAGTCGTCAAACAAAGGATCGAAACAGTGACCAGGTTCTCTTCTTGCTCTCTCTTTTGTTTCTTCTGCATTTAGGGCAAAATAGAGTCGTATCCATTTGTAAATAGTCATATCCCTGATGTATCTCGTACCCGTACCGTGTCGTGTCGTGTCGTGTCGACCCGAGTACCTCCTAAATTTCAAAGAGTCTGTGTAATGTAGATGATGGATTCCTCTCAATCCTTAATTTGGTTTGTCTTTAGGATCCTCTTTCAACCCCACAACTATTTGTGATAGTCTTATTGAGCAAGTGGAGAAAAGATTGGTAGCATGGAGAAGGCAATACCTTTTGAATGAAGGCAAACTCATTCTCATGAAGAGCACTTTAGGTAGCTTGCTCGTATTTTTATGCTTCTATTCACTTTCCCAGTCTCAGTGATAGTGGTTGAAGAAGCTTCAAAGGGTTGTGGATTAGTACTTAGGTGTGGTCTACAATATTAGAAGGGGCTTGTGAATTATGCATTTTAGATACTTCAATTAAGAGCTGTAGGAAAAATAACTGTGGAGACATTCTTTAGTGGACAAATGCCTTTGATGTAGGGATATTCAATGTAAATATGGTTATGAAGTGGGATGGTGAACATCTAAGGATGTTGAACATCTAAGGATGTTTTGGTGTCCTATGGGATTGGTGTGTGGAAGGGAGTTAGGAAAGGATGTCCAAAGCTTTTCTCTCATGTGAAATTTGTAATTGTAGATAGAATGGGGAGTCAAATTTTGGCATGATATGTGGTGCAAGGATATTTCATTATTAGTGACCTTTGCTAATCAGGCTAGTGTTGCGTGCATAGAATGCTTCGGTCTTTAGGTTATATATATGAGGATCATTGATGTGATTATTATATGGACCTCATACAAGATGGAATATTGGATGAAGTGAATGAATTTTTCAACTCTTTATGAAAGAGTTGTCCTAATTGCAAGTAAAGATATTTTTGTTTGGAAACCTAATGGTGCGGGCGAAGGTGTTATTTTTCTTACAATGAATTCTTCTACTCTATCTTGACATTGGATAATTTGGGGAAGAAAGATAAGAATCGAAGAAGGTGGCACTCGTGTTTGATGTGGTGGTGCATTTGGAGTGAACAAAAACATCATAAATTTGAGGATGTGTAGATGGCAATATTGTAACAAATGCGACCCTTGATTAGCTTAAAACATGTGAATAAGGATGCCTAATTACATGTGCATTACATTATTTGAGTTTCTATCTGTCTTTCGTAGAAAAATCTGTTTGCATTTCTGTTTCGTTTTGTGAATTGAGGACCTTATCGGCATCCGACCACGAAATTGACTTAATTTATGAGTTATTTAGAGTTTTTAGAATTTTATGGTAGGTTTAATTGAAATTTGATTCGGAACGAATTAATTAGAATAAATAATGCCCATTTGATTAGTTTAAGCTAAGTTTGATTAAGTCTCCTTAATTAAGCCTATATAAGGCCACTATTATTGTACTTTACATATTTTTCCCTCACTCTTTGAGCTCAACATAACGTGAGAGAGAGGGGGAGAGAGCTAGAAATTGAGATCAAATGAGGAAGATTAAGGCATTAGCTTGAACTTAGCTAGATTTTGAGAGTATTGTATTGGAAGCTCAAAGACATAGCAAGCTAGAACTCAATTGAGGCTCTTAGGTGAGTAACTGATTCCTAATCTTTGTATTTAAGATGTTAATGAAGAGAATTCAAGAGGTTCTTGTAACTAGATCTGAGAATTGAGCTTAAGAGCAAGAATTGAGATCAATCCATGCATTGCATGCATAATTCAAGAGTTTTGAGTCCTATTTTCACAAATTCGTACATGCAAGTGCATATCTTTGCTTAGTCTTAAGAACTCACCATGATTTTACATGAAAACATTTCATCTATCCATGTTTTCAAAACTTTGAAGTCAAGATATTGCATGCATGATGTGTTTTCCACATTTCAAGTTCAATTTTGAACAATTGACATGCTTATAGGCCTTGATTTTGCAAAATGATCTCCAATTCTTGATGTTCTACAAGTTTCTAAATGTTTTCTTGAGTTTTTGGTCCAAAAGAGCAAGTTTGAAGCTTTAAACCCATGTTTTGCACCTTGAAGAGCAATCTAGAAATTCTAGATTATGTCTCTCCGCTTGAGCGACAGAACCTGCGCTTGAGCAACCACTGTGATCTTGCACTTCCGCTCGAGCGACCAAGAGTTGGCTCGAGCGTGAAATGCAAGCTCCTAGAAGTTCATATGTTTTGTAGACCGCTCGAGCGACAAAAGTTACACTCAAGCGAAGACCTCAGTCACATGCTCGAGTGGCCGTCGAGTGGAAAATTCACACAACCAGTACTTTTGTAGAGTTTACAGATTGCTCGAGCGACAGAAGTTGCTCTTGAGCGATCACTCACATTTTTGCATATCCGCTCGAACGAAGGAAGTTGTGCTCGAGCGAGACCCCTATTTTTAGCAAATTTTGTTAAGTGTTTTCTAGTGCATTTTTGTATCCCCATTGCATCCTAGGCATTCCTAAGCCAAGATTAAGATACAATAATGAGGTTAAGGGCTAGAAACACACTAAGAACAAAGTGAAATAAGTTAAGTACTATCCGAGGGTGTGTTTCAATATGTGTATCCGTTTTGTGATTGTGTAGGTCACGCGCCGTAAGCTTTCCGATTACCTGCTCTGTCTATCTGCTATTGGAGCCAACTGTGAGTAATAACGTAGCAAAGCTATGTTCAAATTTATTTATTTTCTGTACATGAAATAAGATCTGTTCTATGTAATGTTATGTTCTGTACAATGAATGATTGTCTAATTCTGACAAGTATTCGTGGCAACAATTCTGAGGTTCAAGTACGTTATCTGTTCCCGGTCCGAAGGTTCCTTTATGGAACTGATAAGTTATCTGTACCCGACTGGAGGTTCCATTATGGAATTGACAAGTTATCTGTTCCCAGTCCGGAGGTTCTTTTATGGAACTGACAAGAATGACTTTTGATGCTTTGTATGTGATTTGTTAGCACTAACAAACGTAATTAAGCATGAACTCTGATTTCTGTTATGACTCGAACAAGAATGTGAATATGAATTTGTTTCTGGTTACTGAATTAGTTATGGGACATCATTCATTCAATCCTTCACTCTGTTATTATTCACTGGGTTTCTGCTTACTGTTTATATTATGTATGTAGGTGAGCAGGCGTGTGACCAAGCCTAAACTGCTGCTTAGAGAGTTTGTTTCAGCCAGCCACCGTGCCTCCCGGGGAGGTTCCCGTCTGATTTTGTGAACCATGTTAAAGATGTTTATAGTTGGATTTTTTTTGGTAGTTTCCTAGTGTATTGATGTGCCTTGAATATATTTTATATACCTATTAAGAAACAAAAAATTATTTATTTGTATCCTCTAATTAACTTTATGGAAAGCCAACAGAATCATGTCATTTGTCAGAACCCTCACCCATACTTTTTGACACCTCCAACTAAGATGAGTTTGTCTCTTTTGTATCTTGGTAGCCTACATTGCGCATGGCCAAAACATCTCAAATGATTTTAAGCTGGTGTTATTTCTAACAACGAAGCATACATTTTATTTTATGCTTTTATTGCAAAACCTTTTATTTATCTTAACGGCCCCATTTTGGAAACTCTCAATTTTGTAAATGTTGTTTTGAAATAGACCAAACAGTCTTCAATTTGTGAACTGCGCACCATAAGTGGCCTTTATAATTTCTTTACAAGATTTGCTTTCCACATTTTGGGAATTTTATGGTCACATAACATTTCTAAAGTACTTTTCCATTTCATTCATCATGCTTTTTAGTCTATGGGCAATGTCCTGATGGATAATTAATCTAGTGTATTGGAAAAGGGTCTCACTCACTTCAGCATCTCGTTTTTTGGTAGGTAAATTTATAAACCCAACACCCCAATTGCAAGCCAGAATATTAGTTGTTCTATTGATTTTTTTTGTTTGTTCTGTTTCATTCATCGAATGCGATCTATTATAATATTTGTTACCATTCGACCGACCAATTTCTTAATTGGAAGAAATTGGGCTGAAAGAGTAGATAATTCCATTCGAGTCCCACTCTTTCTTCTTGTCCAATCTAAGTGAATGACAACCACCAATGCAGCAACCTCAATATTTATTTTACAGAACTAGAAAATCAATTCTGTGGTTCTTTTCTTAATTAATTTGTCATAGATTGTGAGCAAATCTCCACAATTTTCATTTTTTTTTTTTCATTCATAAAACAATGATATTAATGATAATTGTGAGTTTTGGTGAAATGGATTGAAATTTTAGAATGAGAAAGAAGATGTAGAGAATATAATTTGAACTTAGAAAAGAAGATAAAGGGCCTTGAATATGAAGAATATATATAAGTGGTTTGAGTGATAAAAAAAATAATAATTTATTTTAGGGTTATTAGTAAATTTACATTAGGATATAATAGGAATTAAAATTTCAAAATTTTAATTAAGTGTACTAAATTATTATTTGGGTGCAAATAGAATCACCCAAGTAATTTGTGTAACAACGTGGTCTAAATAACGTGGTATCATTATTTTATTTATTAATTGATAACAAATTAGACTAAGATTTGATATGACCGAATACTCAGCATTTCAGACTGAGCAAAAAGTAACTTTTCAAATTTCATTTTAATCATATGTCAATTAATAAATAGAAATATATATCACATCATCTCAACATATTTATTACATAAAATATTTTTCTTTCAACCAGGCCTTTCGTTGTCATTATTGTTGTTATTTTTTGGTGGAACATTATTTTTGTTTTTTTAGAGTATTGTTCTCATTGTCAGGGAGAAAGATTTGTACATTCCATTTAACATTCTATTTATTTGAATGAAAATCGTTTTGGTGTCCAAAAATAATAAAATAAAATATATTTTTAGAAAATGATTGCAAATATAAAACTAATATGCTATTGGTTGTATTAGTAGTGGTATTAGTACTGTGGCAGTGACGGTGGCAACAACATCTGCATGGTGACGAAATGACAATAGTGAGGTGGCAATGGAGGTGGTAATGTAATGGCATTAGGTACGACTTTAGTTCAAAAAGCATTTTTCATCTTTCAAAAGATAAAATATTTTATGTCCAAATAAATTTATTTTTAGTTGATCACCAAAATTTGTTTTTTTTATTAATTTTCATTTTTTGTTACACTACAAGTCAGAAAATACAAAATTTCTATATACATCTATATATATTATATAGATTTACATTCTTAGATAAACATTCTATTTTACAGAAAATTAAAGGACTGATTGGAATATGAAAATGGCAATTGGGTTAAAGATCAACTTTTTAACCTTTTTAAGTTACATCACCACTCTACGTCTTTGTACTTTAAAAAAAAAATCAGCTTTTAACCTATTTTTCAAAATAAGTACTATTTTATGTTGCACCAGTACTAACATTAAGATGTGGGCTTGAGATCATTTGTCCCCAACCCAGTCTCATAAAGAAAAAATTATTGGTTGGTTTTAGGGCATCATGTGGTTATGTCCCACAGCAATCACAATTGACCATGCCCCCAAATGCTCCTCAATCATCCAATACAAATTTTTAATCCCCACTCCCTCCACAAATCACAACACCATTGAGGCACCACGTGGCAGTGCCTCAAGACCAACTAATAACGTCTCCTCATAAAGCCTTTGAGAGTTTGGAAAACCCTTTTCCTTCCTAAATCTATTAACCAAGCACAACCTTATACTTGTTTGAAGTATGAATTTGGGTAATGATTTGGAAAAGATTATGAATGAAATATAATTATATTTCACCCATATTTTTCCTTTTCAATAGTGATTTCTATATTTATAAATGAAAAATGCTTGAAACACCTAATTTATCACCCCTAAAAATTACTTCTAATAATGTGTTTGACAAGTGTCAAATTTTGATTTGTCAAGCATTTCATCGTGTGAAGTTTAATCTCAATGTCACACCATTAGGAGTCATTTAGGACTCATGACTTTATGCTTAGTGATTATTGTATGAAGGGGTTCAAGAACGTCGTTGAAAAATTCGAAGATCTTTGAAGAAAATTTGAATTCTCTAGAAATGATAAGAGGCTTAGATTCTTCAATAGTCAAATAATCCCCAATCATCCCAAAGGGTTAGGGGTAGTCCCAAAGGACGTCTTGTCACAGAAGGGTCAGGGGTAGTTCAAGAGAACGTCCTGCCACGAATATTGCCGAGTCTCAGGGACCCCCTAGATCGTGCCACCTCGACCCGGGTATAGGCTAGTTTCACCGAAGAGTGAATTTATCTCCACTCACCGTCCTCAGATCGGTCCTTTGTTCGGACTCTATTACACCCATGGTTCTGGTACATAGATCCCGGAAAGCTCAGGGTCCACAAGTGTTCTGGGACTCATTAATGGAGCGGCTTCTAGATGGCGTTTGAATCCGTTCGAAGCCAAGTGCTTCGGATCTCTAGGTTCGTGGATCCGAACCCTTTCGAGTCCGGGTCCCAGTAAGTTTCTAAGTTTGTGGATCCAAACCCTTTCGAGGTTTAAAGCGATTCGGCCCGTTTGATGGCGATAAATCTTGGGCCCACCAACCTTGGACTATTGGACCTAATTAATTTAGTGGGCTCAAATTAGCTTTCTTACATTTGCCCCTTGCGTGTATGAGAAATTTTAGTTTTCTCGACATGCATAGTTGCACCTTGTCAGCCATGCTTCACATTACGTCTTCAGGAATATTTGGTCTTGATATAGAGTCTATGGATAAAGCTGAGGACTCACCGTAGATTATGGGTAAAGTTGACAACTAATAAAGATAAGAATTTTTTTTCCTCTTTTTTTTTTTTTTTTTTTTTTTGTGTGCCATGCTTGGCCAACATATTTTTGTGCCTCTTTTTTTTTTTTTTTTTTAATATGAATTCAAATCAAAATTTTTTTTTGAACATACGAAGAATATATATATTTTTTTACTCCAAGAAAAATAAAGCACCCATCATCATCATCATTTTTCTATTGTTAAAAAGATAAAGGTCCACACCTTTTTTTTATAGTCAAACTTGACTTTACTTTCCTTAAACAACTTACAAAAAGATCAAATTCACACAGATCCACCAGCATATTCGAAGGCCCATTATATATATATATATATATATATAATCAGAATTTTTGGGAGAATATTCTAAGAATCACACCCTTTTTTTTTCTATTTAAAGAAAAGGACAAACCTAATCCATAGCTCCTTATTTTTTTTTTGGTTTGCTGCACAACCATTTCGGCTCTCTCTCTCTCTCTCTCTCTAAACCAAGAGACCAACCTAGCTTTCTTGCAAATAAATAAATCTTAAAAAGTTGGCCCCTTCTATCTATATATATATATATTGCTTAAAGGTAGCAACACAAAGACCCACTCCACGATTGAAGGAAGCAACACATAAACCTGTAGTGATACCAAGAAGGCAACCAACGAGCAGCAACGCCCACATCTAGCTCGCACGGCTTGCTTCGCGTCCTCCACCTACAACTTCACCATTGTCTTTAGCTGTGATCTGGCCAACGCCGACTACGCCGCCTGTCGTAACTGCTGCAGACGTTGTGACCCAAGTTGCTGCTAGCTCACACCGACGCCAGCTCTAGTCTATCTTCAGTGTCCTACTTCAGCTTGCGGATGCATTTATCTCAGAGATTCAGATATAGCGGAACTCAATCTTGCTTTCACAGATTTGTGGGTTAGCTCTGTTCAACCCCACTTTCCCTTCTTTAATGGACCTTTATGCTCATGAGCTTGGATTTGTGAAATACATATTTGGAATTTTGCAATCTTGTCTATCTCCATTGATTTATTGTTGCTATTGGAAGTAATCATAGCACTGTTTTGTTGATTTGGGAATGATAAAGCATTATCATACTCTGTTGTTTATTTGTTTTGATTCAAAGGAGACGAACCTTTGACCGTCAAACTTATGAGCTTGTCCTAGGGGATGAATTTGTTGATGTTGCTCCATTATGATAATGCCTGAAAATGTATGTGAAATTGATATTGCTCGTCTTGTTTGTCGGTTTTTTTTATTTGAGGTGAATGAATATTGTAAGAATTCCACGACCCTGAGGTCCTCAAAACACACTAATGAAAGCAAGGGTCGTCCCTCAGAAGTCCAAACGGAAGCAAGGTGTTCCTCAGGAGTCCGAAAGTAGCACACACTCTACTTTGGCAAGAAAGATCCCTTCTAGTAGGCAACCGAGTCTCAAGGAATTGGTGGAAGCAAGGTTTGTTCTTCGAAAGTTTCAGTGGGAGCACACACTCTACTTCAACAAGAAAAATCCTCAAAGCTCGCATTGATTGAAACAAGTGTTATCCCTCAGAAGTCCAAATGGAAGCAAGGGCTATCCCTCAAAAGTCCGGGTGAGAACTCCACGACCCCGGGGTCCTCAGAACCCGTACTAATGAAAGCAAGGGCTGTCCCTCGGAAGTCCGAGTATAAGCAAGGCTGTCTTTCGAAAGTCTGAGTAGATGCACACTCCCTTCTTTAGCAACTAAAGGAAGCAAAGTCTACCCCTCGGAATTCGAGTAGGAGTACACTTCTACTTCGGCAGCTAATGGAAGCAAAGGCGTCCCTCAGAAGTCCGAACGGAAGCAAGAGTTGTCCCTCGAAAGTCTGAGTAGTAGCATACCCCTACTTCGGCAAGAAAGATAGATCTCTTGAAACTCGCTTCTTGTAAGAAGTCTACCACCTCGGGGCCCTTGAAACTCACACTAATGAGAGCAAGGGCTATCCCTCGGAAGTCTGAACGGAAGCAAAATTGTCCCTCAAGAGTCCGAAAGTAGCATACGCCCTACTTCAGTAAGAAAGATCCCTTCTGGCAGGCAACTGAGTGTACCAAGCTCGCACTAACGGAAGTAAAGATTGTTTCTCGGAAGTCCGAGCGGAGGTAAAGTTGTCCCTCGAAATCCGAGTGGATGTACACTCTCTTCTTCAGCAACCAATGGAAACAAAGGTTGTCCCTCGAAAGCCTGAGTAGGAGTACACTCTACTTTGACAAAAAAGATCCTCGAAGCTCGCACTGATGGAAGCAAGGGCTATTCTTCGGAAGTCCGAGTGGGAACACACACTCTGCTTCAATCAAGAAAGACCCTCGAAGCTTGCTCTGATGGAAGTAAGGGTTGTTCTTCAGAAGTCCGAATGGGAGCAAGGCTGTCCCTCAGGAGCTCGAATAGTAGCACACACCCTACTTCGGCAAGAAAGATCCATTCTGACAGGCAACCGAGTCTCGAGGGCTGTTCTTCGGAAGTCCAAATGGGAGTACATACTCTACTTCAATAAGAAAGATCATCGAAGCTCACATTGATGGAAACGAGTCTATTCTTCGAAAGTCTAAGTGGCAGCACACACTCTACTTCAACAAGAAAGATCCTCAAAGCTTGCATTGATGGAAACAAGGGTTGTCCCTCAGAAGTCCAAATAGAAACGAGTAGGGGTGCTCGCGGATCGATTTGTGCGGTTTGCGATTCGGTTTTGACCCGCCCGCATCTATGCGGTTTGGGAAAAAGTCAACCCGCAACTACCCGTAGTGCGGTTTACGGTTTGTGCGGATAGGGTTTGCAGATGTGCGGGCGGTTGTGGGCGGTTTGCGGTCGGTTTGCGTTTACACTTTTTTCTTTAAAAATTAATTTTTGATTTTTTTTCCCATCGAATTTAGGCATCAGATTCATTTTATATATTTGTGATCATTTGACAACAATTTTCTGATGAGTTTACAAATAAAAATTGAATATCAATGCATTAAATGAAAGTACTCAAAATAAAGAGACCCTACACTAGCATTTTTGCCATGAAAAAAATGTATATCAATGCATTAAAGGTTGTACTCAATTAGAATTGCCAGTTCAATAATCAATAATCAAACTAGAAGTTCCATCGACCACCAAAAGGAAAATTTTATTAGGAAAAGTGGATGAGTCACCAATGAAAATCATATAAGAAACCAAGTTTAGGACTTGATAATTCTATGGCATTAAGAAAGTTGAGAAATACTTAAAAATAAGGATCGTAGTGTCATAGAGAACATAATGGTGCTCCTATTAAATTTACAAAGTTGGTATATAAATAATAATAATAATAATTAAAGTGCGGGCGGTTTTTGCGGTTGTGGGTTTAACCCGCGACCTGCCCGCAACCAGCAAATTTGTCATATTTCAAACCGCATCCGCCCATATTATGTTTGAGAAACACCCATTTATATGTGGGTTGGGCGGGTTGGGAGGGTTGAGCGGTTCGGATAAACCGTTACCCACCCCTAGAAGCGAAGGTTATCCCTCGGAAGTCTGGGTGAAAGCACACTCGTTTCTTTGGCAAGAAAAATCCTTCCTGGCTGGCAACTGAATCTACTACTCCTTCTTCTTCAAGAGGCGACAAAAAATTGAACACTGTCTCAATCAACATAACATAACGAAGATACACAATATGGAGAAAATAAACTTCTAATAGAGATACACAATGTGGAGAAAATAAATTTCTTCATAACATAAGAAAGAAATAAAACTTCTCGGACAATGCAGTAAATACAAATTGTAAATTTCATAGATAGACTTTTTCTATGGAATGTTGACATTTGCCCGAGTTGCAAGGTCATTCGGAAAACTTTCACTAGCTGCTCAGGTTGTAGCTGTCATACGTCATTATAGCCACATCTCCTAAGAGATCCTGAGGCCCTTGTTCTCTGAACTCTAGCTCATCTGCTTCGACTTTCTTTTTAAAGAACTTCTTAAGCGTTCGACACTTTTCTATAGAATGTCCTAGTGATCGGTGGAAAACATAACAATTAGGACCCTCGCGGTCCTTCTTCGGCAAAAGCTCTTCGACACGAGGCAACTTCAGTTCCCCGTCTGCCACCCATTCTTTAACTAAGGCCTTCACCTCCTCAACACTACACGGAAAAGGAGTGTCATCTTCACAGTTTTTCCTTTTCTAACCTCTGAATTCCTCCCCCTGTGACTTTCGGGTAGAAGACGCAGAAGCCACAGTGACAAAAGGTCCTCGGGATGACTTGAAGTTGGTTTTATAATTAGTCTCGAACCCGATCTCCTGAGATTGAGGTACATTGATGTTCCGAGATGCTTCAATTAGTGCCGAGAAGGTGGGTAGCTTATGATTAACAAGAAGCATCTTGTACCCGTTCAATGCCCCTTCAACACAGATTTGGACCAAGTAGCTTTCCTCCACAGCCTCATGACAGTCCACAGCTTTGTCTTGGAACCTTTTCACATATTCGAGAATGTCTTCACCCTCTCGTTGCTTTTCCTTACACAGGGTAAGTGTGGTCACATTCTCAGCCGCTTGAAAGAATTTGGCGTGGAATTTGTTGACCATCTCCTCCCAACTCCGAACAAGTTTGGGGTCAAGTTAACGTACCAACTATATGCTCGGTCGGTGAGGGACTTCGAGAATTCTCTCAGTCGGAGGACATAATTTGAACCATGAATCCCCAAAGTCTCGATGAACCGAACAATATGTTCTCGAGCATTTCCTTGTTTGCCATCGAATTTGATAAACTTCAGCACTATGTACCCCTCCGGGTATGGATAACTCAACATCTCGATAGGGTATGGTGGCTTGACATCCGGATCGGGCAAAGAGGGTAAAGTCCTCTTGCCCCGTTGGAGATTGAACATGGCTTGCACATCGGTGAGAGTGAGAGATTGTTGAGGAAGAGAACTTGATGGTGGTATTCCCGAAACTTGGCTTGTAGACCTAAAGACGAGCTTGGAGCGACTTGGCCATTTAAGTGATGAGAATTCACATCGGTGAAGACCATGACGATATTGGCCATTGGCACCTACGGACAAGCCATTTGATGATGAGACATTGAATTGGGTCCCATAAAGTCTATTGCATGTTGCGGCTATACCAGGTTGGACTTGCAAACTCGGCGTTGGAACAAAGGAGACCCGCTCGGTATGTGAGTAAAATTTACAATTGGTGGAACAAAATTAGGCATAGGTAGAGCATCATTTGGTAGAGAATTTCTGTGGCCCTTTTTTGAACTTCTACCACGCTGGAACAACATTCATAGCGCCAGAGACTCCTCTAACCACCAATAAACCATGACTCGATCCTCTGATTGCGTGATTTTGCACTCCATGGGCCACAGGTGGGCCATGATTTGTTCCTCCTAGCACTTGATTTTGCACACCATTTTGAACAACTTCAGGGAGAATTGAGGGTGGATCTTGATGGTTTTGACCATTCCTAATATCACCATGAAGTTGTTGATGCTTGTCGGCGCTGACTTGACCTCTATTTGTCGCTGGTGATGCGAAATTTGAACTTATCACCAACATGGTGTGGGTGAGATTTTGAAGGGTCGTGAGAATCTCTTGTTGAGTGTGTTGGAGTCCTTGAATGGCTTCAAGGATGAGAAGTGAGTCTTGAACTTGAGTCCTTTCATCACCACCATTGGAAGAGCCTTGTTGATGAACTTCTTCTTCTCCCGCCATTTTCACCGAAGTTATGTAGATTCTGGATCTCGTTGAGACCATTAACCAATCCGCCTCCCCAGCGGAGTCGCCAAATGTATGAGAGGATTCAAGAACGTCATTGGAAAATTCAAAGATCCTTGAAGAAAAATTTGAATTCTCTAGAAGATGATGAGAGGCTTGGATTCTTCAATAGTCACAACAACACAAAAGCAAGGAGATGATGGAGATAAGAGATTGCGTGAAGAAGAAGACAAAGTAATTAGAGAGAGAATAATGGCAAGGCTCTCCCATAGATCTCTCACTTTTACTCTCAAGGTTGATAATGGAGAAGGGAAATTAGTTCTTTCCCAAGAGTTATCTCTCTAAAATCCATCCCTTGTAAAGCTATAGGTGGGTGCTATTTATAGACACCTCATGATGTGCAAGGCACATGGGGAATATTCTCTTTAACCACCTTGTCCGAAGAGGTGACCTCTCCGAGGATGAGAAAAACCGCGAAGAGGAGATCAACCTCTCGGCAAACCCTTCTTCTTAGCCATACCTAACCAATGGTCCCCAATCATCCCAAAGGGTTAGGGGTAGTCTCAGAGGACGTCCTACCGCAGAAAGGGTCAGAGGTAGTTCAAGAGAACGTCCTGCCGCGAATATGCCGAGTCTCAGGGACCCCGTAGATCGTGCCACCTCGACCCGGGTATAGGCTAGTTTAACTGAAGAGTGAATTTATCTCCACTCACCGTCCTCGGGATCGGGTCCTTTGTTCGGACTCCATTATGCCCATGGTTCTGGTACGTAGATCCCGAAAAGCTCCGTCCACAAGTGTTATGGGACTCATTAATGGAGCGGCTTCTAGATTGCGTCTGAAACCGTTCAAAGCCAAGTGCTTCGGATCTCTAGGTTCGTGGATCCAAAGCCTTTCGAGTTCAGGCCCAAGTAAGTCTCTAAGTTTGTGGATCCGAACCCTTTCGAGGCTTAGAGCGATTCGGCCCGCTTGATGGCGATAAATCCGGGCCCACCAATCTTGGATTTGCGATAAATTCGAGCTCACCAACATTGGACTATTGGGCCTAATTAATTTAGTAGGCTCAAATTAGCTTCTCTTACAATTATTAAATAAAATAAAATAAAAAATTCATTTATGTATAATATTTTTTCTTATTAAAATTACGATTCAAATGATAGGATTGTAGGTAAGATTGTGTGGGATTGCCTAAAGAATAGTCGGGTTGAATAATTTTTTTAATGTTATTTTTAATATGCATCACCAATATTAGTGATTTTTCATTAATTATTATGGAAAGTAACCTACATTCAATCTTATGGTTGGATACATGCGACTCTCTCATCAATTTCATCAGAATCTCAATTTTAACTTTTATTAACAAGAGAGAAATTATTTGAGATATAATTCTTGTTTCGCTCGCCATCCCATATGCATAATATTTGAAATAAGTTTTCAAGATTTCTTACAAAACCTTCATACCAGTCAGTTTAGATTGGGTGATTTAGAGGGAAAAGAAAAGAAAAGAAAAGAAATATAAATTTTTGATTATGATCAGTAATCTTTTAATAAAATAATTAAATTAATACAGTAGTTGATCCTAACTTAATCTTTGTATGTTATGATCAGTAATCTTTTATATTTGCCAATTTTGGTTCTATTATTATTTCTCTCATATTATTAATTACTTTTGACCTGACAATCTTGTTTTTCGCTCGGCATTTTGATGGAGTGTTGTGCCGATTATAGGCTTAACTTCACCTTCACCTTACATTGGGATCATTATCATTTATCAATGATGTTGTTATGCTTGATTGGCCCTAATATTAAAGCTTGCCAAGCTGATCCACAAAATCGAATTTTGTGACATCGACGCTAAATTAAGCCTTCACATAATAGTATAGATTTCTTCTGGTGTTTTTTTTTTCTTTTTTGGGCCGAGAGGCCCATGAACCCGGCCTAGCCCAATCATAAGGCTTCTAAACTAAAGTTAAAGTTACTGCATAAGGCCCCAATCATACAAAGCTTCATGTTTTTTATTTTCTATATATATACTTAAAATATAATCTGTTTTATTTTTTTTATCATTAAACTAAATTTCATGTCCCAATCAAATGGGTTGTCCATATGTATCATTTTTTACTATTCTTTTTTGTTAAGGATTATACTCTTTCGGTAAATTAATTAAATTCATATCATTCTTTCACTATTACAAGAAAAAATATATATATATATATATATTTATATATGAATTTATCAACCATTACCACCCCCGGCACAAAAAAAAAAAAAAAACCCGATTCCAAAAAAAATACCGTACATATGTTCTTATTGTGATCATTTTTTTTTTTTTTTGGTGAATAATTTTGATCTCTCTTTCTTTCAAAGAAACAAACTCTTAGGATTAACTCTTAAGTCATTATCACAAACACGTTAGGAAAAAATAAGGGTAAAATACAAATACACATTATAAGATTTGCTTAAAATATGGATTACTTCTTGTGATTTTGGAAATTACCAATATCTCTTATCAGAAATTTTTATTTAACATAATTAATAAAAATAAAATAAAATTTATAATTACTCTCTTACACGACAATAAAGCTACTTGAATTGCTAATTGAAATTATATTTCTGTCATTATTGAAAATTGTTAATTGGCTTGATAATGTATTAATAAAAGGGATTATTTGTTATGCAACTAGAAACTTGAAAGGGTGAGATGTAATTTCCAGAATCACAGGAGGCAATTTGTATTTTAAACAAACCTTTGAGAGTATATATTTGTGATTTATCCCCAAAAAATAATAAATTTCATAACTCCACAAATGAGGAATAGAAGCTTGATTACAAAAGCTGGTTCAAAAATAAATATATAAATTATAAATACAACTCTTGAGATTTGTTTAAAATATGAATTACTTCTGTAATTTTGAAAATTACATCCCACCCCTTCAACTTTTTAAATGCATAACAAATTATCTATTTTATTAATAAATTATCAAGTCAATTAGCAGTTTTTAATGTTGTCAGAATAATATTTCAATTAACAATTCAAGTAATTTTTGTTATTGTATAAGAGAATAGTTAGGAATTTTATTTTTATTTTTTTGTTAATTTTGTTAAATAAAAAATTCTAACAATAAAGTATTTTTAATTTTCATAATCACATGTAATAATTCGTATTTTAAGTAAATCTTAAGAGATGTATATGTAATTTATCCTTAAAAAAAATATACTAGAAAGACTTTATTACAAAAGCTTATTTATAATTTCACATTTCCCAAAAGAAATTAAACTTAAAATTTTACATTTAAACAATTATAATGTAAAATTTTATAAATATTTATTTAAATCAATATATTAGTATGGGTGGTCTCACGCACCCACACACTGTCCGGTATGGACGATTTTGTCTTGTACCAGAAATGGTTGGGCCACCCATCTTTGCATTACTTTCAATAGCTAAAGAGCTAAAGCCCCACTGGGCCCATCCGCAAGGCCCATCTCATCCCATCCGCAAACCCAACTTGGCTAGCTTTAGTTGCTAGAGAAAATAATTTGTGTAACGGCTACGTCACGTGGCCTAAATATGTGATATCATTATTCCACTAATTAATTGATAAAAAATTGGACCAAGGTTTAATATAGCCAAATACTCATCATCTCGAATTGAGCAAAATGTAATTTTTTGACTCCCATTTTAATCATTTATTAATTAATAAATGAAAATATACATCATATTATCTCAGCCACATATTTATTATATAAAATATTTTTTTGCTTTGACCAAGCCTTGATGCTAACCAACTAGACCTTTCATTTTCATTACTGTTGTTATTTTTTGGTGAAAGATTAGTTTTGTTTTTTTTTTTAGTGTATTGTTCTCATTGTCAAGAGAGAAAGACTTGTACATTGTTTTTAACATTCTATTTATTTGAATGAAAACCGTTTTGGTACCCAAAAATAATCAAATATATGTATATATATATATATTTAAAAAGTGATTACAAATATAAAACTAATATTCTATTGGTTGTATTAATAGTGATATTAGTAATGTGGCGGTGGTGGCCGTGGCGGCAACATCTATCTGGTAACAAGATGACAATAGTGAGGTGATAGCAAAAGTGGTATAGTATAATGGCATTGGGTACGATGTTGATTCAAAAAGCAATTTTCAACTTCCAAAAGATAAATATTTTTTGTCCAAATAAGTTTATTTTTAATTACCAAAAAAAATTTATTGATTTTCGTTTTTTGTTACACTACAGGTCTGAAAAATACAAAAATTATATATTTACATATTTACACATTTACATAAACATTCTATTTTAAATAAAATCAAAGGATTGATATTATCATTATATGTCTAGTGGAATATGAAAAAGTAGACTACTGTTGTACTCTTTTATATTGCACTAGTACTAACATTAATACCTGGCCTTGAGGAAGTAAGTTAAAAGTTAATTTTTTTATTTTTTAAAATTTTCTTGAAAAGAACTATTAAAAAATAGAGAGGTGGTGTGACTAAAAAAAGCCAAAAAAAATGACTTTTAGCCAAGTTGCCAAAACAGGCCAAAGCCTTTGAGAGTTTGGAAAGGAGTCAGGCTTGTCTCCAGTCCCCTTTGTGGACTAGACCGTGTTGTTGGGCCCGTAAGGCCCACCATGGATCCTGTTTCGATAATCTGAACCATTCAATATGTACAACTCGTCGAGTACTTTATCTCTGTAAACAATTACGTTGATCGGATATCGATAGCTATTTGATCGGATAATATTTTTGTCAACAAATTATTTTGAAAATTATATTTACCGTTGACAGAAATCTTATCTGATCAAGTAGTTATCAATATTTGATCAACGTGATTTTCTACAAAGATAAATTACGCGATGAGTTCTATACATTGAACGGTTTGGATCATCGAGACAGAATCCGTGGTGGGTCCCCATAGGCCCAATAGCATGCTCCAATCCGATCTCGAACTATAGAGAAGTCTGACCCTTTGGAAAACCCTTTCTTTTCCTAAATTCATTAACCAAACACAACCTTATACTGTGTTCGAAGTATGAATTTTGGTAAAAATTTAAAAAAGATAAGTAAAATATGAATGAAATACAATTATATTTCATATACATTTTTCCTTTTCAATAGTGAGTTATATAATTGTAAATGAAAAATGTTTGAAATACATAATTTATCACTCCTAAATATTACCTCTAATGATGTGTCTGACAAGTGTCAATTTTTTTGTTTGTCTAACATTTCATCGTGTAGCGTCTAACCTCAATGTCACATCATTAAATATTATTTAGAAGTGATAAATTAATGAATATAGTATTGTTGTTAATAAATACAAGTAGGACTCATGACTTTAAGCTAGGTGATAATAAAATAAAATAAAAAATTCATTTAAGCATAATATTTTTTCTTATTAAAATTGCCATTCAAATGGTAGGATTTATAGGTAAGATTGTGTGGGATTGCCTAGAGAATAGTTGGGCTGATGAATTTTTTTTAATGTTATTTTTAATATGCATCACCAATATTAGTGATTTTACATTAATTATTATGGAAAGTAACCTACATTCAATCTTATGATCGGATACATGGGACTCTCTCATCAATTTCATCAGGATCTCAATTTTAACTTTTATTAACAATAGAAATTTTTTTTGAGATATAATTCTTGTTTCACTCGCAGCCCCATGTGCATAATATTTGAAATCACTTTTTCAAAATTCCTTATAAAACCTTCATACTAGTTGTAGCTTGCTTTTCGTTGCTCCTCGGAGGGGTTTAGCCTTCTCGGATACGATAGCCCTACAGTTCGGACTTCCGTGGTTCTGAATCTGGTTTCACGAGTGCAATGTGATGTTGGAAAATTTCGTTTTTATAGGCTTATTTTGGGCCAACTTTGAGCCCAAATTTGAGTGGGGTCCACACGTCTTTTAAGGTGGGTCCGAAAAGGTGACGCGTTCCTTGCCGCTTGATAAGTCACACGGAGAAGACGGTTCGTCAAAACCATTTATGAGTGAATGAGAACTTGACATCGTTTTCGGGTTCGTGGAATGGACATTAGAAAAATTAAATGTGGGTTTCCTTGAAATTGGTAGTCCCATATTAAAACTTTAAGAGAGCTTGTGTATGTATATAAGCTCTAGATTGCAACACTTGGATTGGCCCAAGGGTACCCCAAGTTTGTAGAAGGGAGGAGTTATGGACAAAGGAACCTTGGCTCAAACCACCACATATTGCGGGCACGCGCCGCCACCGCCGCCGCCGTCTAACCGATTGGTTATGGATGAGTCGGTTCTAATGTTAATTTTTTGGACAAAATTCATTTGAATTTTTTCAAAAATTATTGTGAGAAATTAAATACAAATTTGAATTTAATTTTTCTGTCCATAGTTGTGCCATTTCTAGTCCACAACAGATTCAAATTTTTAACAGATTCAAACTGTTTACAGGTTTTAAACTACCCGGATAGATCCAAACTACTGGGCAGTTATCTGTCCAAAACTGCCAGCAGATCTGTTGCAATTAGAAGTAGTTATCTGTTCGAAATTTGAATTATATATGTTACACCTGTTCATTCAAAATTACCTACCTGTTCGGATAGATTTTTTTCCTATAAACATCTGCCATTTCCAGTAGTCTTGGGCATCCAAAAAATGATCTGAAAAAATCATTTTGCTATCCTGTTTTGTTTCTTTGTATAAATTCTTTTCATATTAGTTTTTAGGAAAATTAAAGAGAGTATAGAACACAAGGTTTTTGTTCGCCGAACAAATTGTTTGGAGTGTTACTACAATTTGTAAAGATCATTGTATCTTGGAAGATAGACGCCATTTGTCTGTAAGAACCGTAGGGCGAATCTGTCTTAAGGACAGAGTGTCACACACTCGACTTGATCTTATAATTATTCATTTGGTTCGGTAAAATAAATTATGTAAGTTATTTATTTTATTTTGTTTGATTTGGTTTTAATTTTTTTATTTTACATAGAAGATTGTTCCAACAATCTTAAGATAGATTCGAATTATTTTTTTACATAATTTTTCGTTTGTTTTCTTTTTCTCTATCTTTTTCTTACAGAAATTATTTTCTGTGATTTTATAAAATAATATTCTGGTTGGAAAACAAATAGTAGTAATATACTGTCTATTTTCTTTGACAACTAGCAGTAATATACTGGTGTCATTAACTATTCAGAATATTTATTTGTGAAATTTTGTCAGAAATTCATTTTGGTTTTCAGAAATAATTTCTGAGTGTTCATTATTTAAAATTCTGTTTCAGTATTTTAATTATTGAAGTGCTACAAAAATTTAATTTTCTATGTGGAATTAATTTGGTTAAATAAAATTTTATTTTATTTTCAAATTAATTGAAAATAAAAGTTACAATTCTTGTTTCTTTTATTTTACATAATTTAATTCTGTGGTTTTGGTTTAAATTTTTTTGTGTAGTATAAAATTCTAATTATAATTTTGTTTTATAATTTAGAATTCATGGCTATTGAAACTGGTCAAACTAATGCTCAAACAAGTACTAGTATGGTGGCTGCAATCATGCCTACCCATCCTCTTGTTGTGACTGTGCCAGTTAATCACGGTGAGAAGCCAGAGAAGTTCTCAGGAACTGATTTTAAAAGATGGCAACATAAAGTATTGTTCTATCTTACAACTCTAAACCTGGCACGTTTTCTCCGTGAGGATGCTCCTATTTTGAACGAGGATGAAACTTACCGGCAAGTGGTTGCTGTGGTCGTTGCCTGGAAACATGCTGATTTCCTTTGCGGGAACTACATCTTGAACGGACTTGACAACATATTATACAACGTCTACAGTCCAATCAAGATAGCAAAGGAACTTTGGGAGTCTTTGGAGAAAAAGTACAAAACAGAAGATGATGGCTCAGAGAAATTTGTGGGTGGCAAATTTCTGGATTTTGTGATGGTTGATTCAAAGACTGTGATCAGCCAAGTTCAAGATCTCCAACTCATTCTGCATGACATTCATGTAGAACGCATGTCTCTCAGTGAATCCTTCCAGGTTGCTGTCTTAATTGAGAAATTACCACAAGGCTGGAAGGAATTCAAGAACTACCTCAAACACAAGTGCAAAGAAATGTCTTTAGAGGAATTAATTGTGCATTTGAGGATTGAGGAGGACAACCGCAATTTAGAGAAGTGGGCTAGTAAGCATCCAATAGAGTCAAAGGCAAATGTGGTGGAACATGCTCCAAAGTAAAGAAACGAAAGTTTTCTAGAGAAAGTTAAGGAGGAGGGGGGGGGGGAGGGAAATAAGAAGTACAAGCTTAATGGCAAATTTTACATCTGTGACAAAGAGGGACATCGGGGCAAATGTTGCCGTAGCAAAGACAAAAGCAAAAGAAGAACAAGCAAGAAGCCTGCTCAAGCCCATATGACCGAAGTGGACAATATTTCCAATGGTGCAGATGACATAAATCTTTCTGCAGTTGTTTCTAATGCAAACCTTGTCGAAAATCCTAAAGAATGGTGGATGGACACTGGTGCTACTCGCCACATCTGTGCCGACAAAAAGATGTTCACATCTTATTTAGTGGTGGACAATGGTGAACAACTTTTTATAGGCAACTCTTCGACTTCTAAAGTTGAAGGACAAAGAAAGATTATTTTGAAGACGACATCTGGAAAGGAACTCACTCTCAACAATGTGCTACATGTATTGGACATTCGCAAGAATCTTGTTTCCGGATCTTTGTTGAGTAAAAACGGGTTTAGGCTAGTTTTTGAAAGTGACAAGTTTGTACTTACGAAAAACCGGATGTATGTAGAAAAAGGTTACATGTCTGATGGCCTTTTTAAAATGAATGTAATGACTGTTGTAGCCTCTGTTATTAATAAAAATACATCTTCTTCTTACTTGCTTAAGTCTTCAAATTTATGGCATGGTAGACTTGGACATGTTAATTATGGATCTTTGCGTAGATTAATTAATATGGAATGTTTACCTAAATTTGACATTGATTCAAATCATAAATGTGAAATTTGCATTGAGGCAAAATTATCCAAAACTCATTTTCATTCAATTGAAAGAAGTAGAACCACTTGAATTAATTCATAGTGACATTTGTGATTTTAAATCAATTCATACTAGAGGTGGGAAAAAGTATTTTATCACTTTTATAGATGACTATACTAGATATAGTTATGTTTATTTAATTCGAAAGGATTTTGGAAACTTTCATTCAATATAAGAATGAAGTTGAAAATCAACTTGGTAAGAAAATCAAAAAACTAAGAAGTGATAGACGTAGTGAATATTAATCACCTTTTGGTGAGTTTTGTAAAGAACAAGGAATAATTCATCAAACCACTGTTCCTTACTCACCTCTGCAAAATGGAATTGCTGAAAGGAAAAATAGGATTTAAAAAAAATGATGAATACCATGTTAATAAGTTTTGGATTACCTAAGAACTTGTGGGGGAAGTAATACTTTCTGCTAATTATATACCTAATAAAGTACCCCGAAAGAAAGTGAATCAAACACCTTATGAAATGTGGCATGGGAGAGTACCATCTTACAAATACGTAAAAGTGTGGGGTGTTTGGCTAAAGTGGCTATTCCTAATCCTAAAAAGACTAAGATAGGTTCTAAAACTATTGATTGCATTTTCATTGGTTATGCCAAGAATAGTAGTGCATATCGGTTTTGATTTATAAATTAGAACATTCCGAAATGCATGTAAATACTATTATTGAATCTTGGAATGCATCTAATAAGACAGAACAAGAGACTAGTAATAATAAAAGATCTTATGATGCTATTACTAGTCAGGATCAAGAACATGATCAAGAACAAGATCAAGAGATAGATCAAAATGAGGAAGAGTAACTTAGGTGTAGTAAACGTGCTAGAACCTCAAAATCTTTTGGTCCAGATTTTCTAACATTTTTGTTAGAAAATGAGCCCCTAACTTTTAAAGAAGCAATGTCTAGTCCTGAGGCTTCTTTATGGAAAGAAGCTGTAAACAGCGAAGTTGAATCCATCTTGCAAAATCACACTTGGGAATTGGTGGATCTGCCACCAGGTTGTAAACCTCTTGGGTACAAGTGGATTTTCAAGAGAAAAATGAAAGCGGATGGATCAATTGATAAATATAAGGCAAGACTTGTGGTCCAAGGTTTTAGACAAAAAGAAGGTCTTTATTACTTTGACACATATTCACCGGTTACTAGAATAACATCCATTAGAATGTTAATTGCTATTGCATCATTGTACAGTCTAGAAATTCATCAAACGGATGTAAAAACTGCTTTCTTAAATGGTGAGTTAGATAAAGAAATTTACATTAAACAACCAGAAGGATTTTCTGTTCTAGGAAAAGGAAAGAAAGTTTGTAAATTGGTTAAATCATTATATGGTTTAAAACAAGCGCCAAAGCAATGGCACGAGAAATTTGACAAGGCAATGATGTCAAATGGATTCAAAATTAATGAATGTGACAAATGTGTTTATATTAAAAACACTAGCAACGGTTATGTTATAGTATGTCTTTATGTGGATGATATGCTCATCATAGGTAGTAATAATGACATGATTAAAACTACCTAGAAAATGTTGAATAAATATTTTGACATGAAGGACATGGGCATTGCTGATGTAATTCTTGGTATGAAAATTACCAAATATCAGAAGGTTACGCTTTGTCACAATCTCATTACATTGAGAAAATACTTGACAAATTAGCAAAGATGATGATCATCTTGCTAGAACACTTTGGATGTTAATTTGTTTCTTTCTAAGAATGAACAGGAAAGTATTTCTCAATTAGAGTATGCCCAAATTATTGGAAGCTTAATGTACTTGATGAACTACACTCGCCCAAATATAGCTTATGCAATAAGTAAATTAAGTAGATATACAAGTAACCCAGGAGTAGAACACTGGAAAGCAATTATAAGGGTTCTAAGATATCTCCGATTTACTCGTAACATTAAGCTAAATTATACTAGATATCCAGCAGTACTTGAAGGATACTATGATGTAAACTGGATATCGGATACTAGAGACTCAAAGTCCACCAGTGGGTATATCTTTACTCTTGGTGGTGCGGCTGTATCTTGGAAATCTTCTAAACAGACTTGCATTGCAAGGTCTACTATGGAATCAGAATTCATAACTTTAGATAAAGTTGGGAAAGAAGCAGAATGGCTTTACCACTTCCTTGAAGATATCCATATGGCCAAAACCGTGCTTGCTATATGCATACATTGTGATAGTCAATTCAGCAATTGGTAGAGCACAGAGTCATATTATAACGGTAAGTCACGACACATTCGTCGTCGACATAACACCGTGAGACAACTACTCTCCAATGGAATTATTTCCATTGAATATGTGAAGTCTAAAGACAACATAGCAAATCCACTAACCAAAGGGTTAGCAAGAGAGTTAGTTAAGAATTCATCGAGGGAAATGGGACTTAAGCCTATTAAATAAGAGTTACCACAACGGCAACCTAAGCTAGTTGACTGGAGATCCCAAAATCTAGGTTCAAAGGGACAACCGAGTTGTGTATGACTTAGATGGATCACTGGGGAGTCAAACTCCTACTCATTTCTATGATGAAATAGTGATGTCAGCAGCGGTTTAGGTTAAGTAATACTTTTAATGATTCTTATATCTAGGTAAACCTAGTGGAGTATTGCATGATACTCTTCATAAGAATCACCTATGTGAGTGTGAAGGGCTACAATTCTCTAGAGCACTCATGAAAAACCAGGTTGTTCAGGGCCAAAATGAAAACAATAGTGAGAACTAAACTGTGTCTGGTAATATACTGTGTGAGTTCTATTGTCTTGTTTTACACAAATGGCTGAACAGTTCAAGACATCATGTTCACTGGTTAGCTAGTAAATCCGATAGTGTCTCACAAGGGAAGGTTCAAAGCCAAAAGCTACCTATCATTTGCAGAATATTTCCAATTTCATTCATGTAGGGGATTGTTGGAAAAATTGGTTTTTATAGGCTTATTTTGGGCCAACTTTGAGCCCAAATTTGAGTGGGGTCCACACGTCTTTTGAGATGGGTCCGAAGAGGTGACGTGTTCCTTGCCGCTTGGTAAGTCACACGGAGAAGACGGTTCATCAAAACCATTTATGAGTGAATGGAAACTTGAAGTCGTTTTCGGGTTCGTAGAATGGACATTTAAAAAATTAAATGTGGGTTTCCTTGAAATGGGTAGTTGTAGACACCCCATTTTTGACTGACCTCAAGACTTTGACGTCATCAGTTGTGCACTCGATGATTGCGTATGTTTGTGCTCGTTATGAGTTTTCGGGGCTTTCGACTAAGTTCCTTGTCTCGGGGCCTCTTAACTCTTTTCTCTTTGGTCTGCTTTTGGACCGGACCTTGGTGCCTTTGCATGGAGGGAAAGAGAGGCTTGTTGGCCACTTTTTTTAGCTGTAGGCTACTTTTCTCTCTTGTAGGCCACTTGCAGTGGCCGGTAGGCTAGTTTCCGGGGATTTCGGCTGAGCGTCTTGTCTCGGGGCCTCTTGGATCCCTTCCTTTTGGTTTGTTTTTGGACCATACCTTGTTGCCCCTTTCCTGGAGGGAGGGGAGGACCTGTCGGCCACTTTTTGGGCTTGTAGGTCACTTTTTCCTCTTGTAGGCCACTTGAAGTAGCCAATAGGCTAGTGGAAGTGGCCGGTCAGCCACCTAAAGTGGCCTACGACCACTTTTCTTGTTTTTCAGCCTTGTTGGCCACTTTTGGAACCTTGTTGGCCACTTTTCTCCCTTGTAGGCCACTTGAAGTGGCCGGTAGGCTAGTGGAAATGGCCGGTCGGCCACTTGAAGTGGACTACGACCTTTTTTCTGTTTTTGCAGATATTTTTGGTGCCAGCTGTTGGCCACTGAAGCTATCCTCCATACGCGGGTATGGAGGGATTGGGACAAGCTCTAAGCTTGTCAAGCAAGTTTTTCCTTGCTTTGCTTATATCAGGGGAGGTCCCTCCCCCTTATGGAGGGTTTAGATTTTTTGGAGCAAAAAATTCACTCTCTCTCTCTCTAGAATTCTCTCTCTCTCTCTCTCTCTCTATATATATATATATATTTTTGTGCTTAGAAGTGTATTTGCTTTGTATTTTTGTACACAATCCCCTTAGTCAAACACCCTACCTTGGAGCTGAGGTTTTTTGAGGTTTGTTTGGAGCTTAAAAAAGTTGGTTTTGGCTCCAAAGTGGTGCTGTTGTTGCTGTGCTTCAAAGGTAATGCCTTAATCCCTCTTAAAGCTTCATTTTGATCATTAGTTTGGCCTTCTTTGCATGCTTTTTTAGGCCTAGCTTTCAACTACAAAAACCTTTGTTTTTAAGTGTTAAAAAATGGCAGTTTAAAATTTTTTGGAGCTAGGGGTGTTTCACCCTCTTTGGTGGCTTATTTGCTAAGCTTTTTGCTTGCCTTTAAGCCTTTGAAACCATCTTGTTTTGGCCTTTTAGCCACTGAATTCCAGAGGAATTTTAGTGGTAGAAAACTTGTTTTGAGGTCCCAAATAGGAGGGGGTGGTCCCCCTCCTCTTGTCTTGATAGCATGTGTTGTTGGCCTACCAAATGAGCATGTGTTTCTATCCTTTTGAGGCTTAGTTTGAGCATGTTTTTGTGACTTTTTGGACCTACTTTAACCCTGATTTTGGCTGGTTTGGTCACCTCTTGCATGCTTCATACACTTGTAGTGTAATCCTACTTGCTAGCCTAACATGCTTCATGTCTTAGCCTATAATTCTAACATGTATTGGCTCCACTCTAGCATGTTTTTTTGGCCATTATTTAACATGCTTTAACTCTGATTTTGGTTGCCTGGGTCACCTCTTGCTTGGTTCTTGCACTTGTAGTGCAATCATGCACATTAACCTAGTGTACTTGGTGATTTGGCTTCCCTTTCTAGCTTGTTTTAGCTATATTTCAGCATGCTTTTGGCCTTGATTTAGCATGCTTAAACTTTGTTCGAAGTGGTCTTGGTCATGTATGGTTTGCCTTGTAGGGCTATAGTGTAATTGGCTTTGCTAGTCTTGTGTTTTGAGACCCCTAGCATGCCTTATTTGTGATGGTTGTATGATATGGCATCATTTATCATGAAAATTCAGAGCATAAACTTCTGTCATACTCTCATGTATATCACTCTTTCATTGTGTTTAAGAGTTGTGCCTTTATGCCTTGTTTGTGAGCTAATACATGAGCATAGTTTTCTTGCCATCTATGCTACAAGTCTAGCATGTTTTTGCTATTATTTCGACCTGCCTTAGGTCTGTTTTGAATGGTTAAGGTCATTTGAGCATTACTTAATATGGTTGTAGTGTAAAGGGCCTTAACTAGCTTTGCGTTTTGGGGCCTTTAACATGTTGTGTATATGATGTTTGCATGTTTTGGCATCATTTGGCATGTTATTTCAGAGCATATAATGTTGTCACACTCTCACATATTCCATACTTTCAATGCTTTTGAGAGTTGTGCTTTATGCCTTGTTTATGAGCCATTGCATGAGCATCAGTTTCTTGCCTTTCATGCTATCATCTCAACACATTTTGGCCACTGTTTTGGCGTGCATGAGGTGTGTTTAGGGCTGGTTTAGTCCATTGAGCATTGTGTTGCATGGTTCTAGTGTTGTGTCCTTCACTAGCTTTAATGCTTAAGTGTTCTAGTATGTTGTGCATGAGTGTTTGCATGTTAGGGTCTTGTTTTTCATGCCACTTTGGCACTGAAAATCTGCCATCTCCCTCATTTATTCACTTTTGATTTGTTTTGAGGATTGGTTAGTCTTGAGCTTGTGTTTAATGCTTGGGATTGAGGCCTATGCTTAAATGGCTTTAACCCTCTTTTGAGGGTTACTCCTAGTCAAAGGCATTGGTCTCTCCCATGCCTTAAACCATTCTCTTTGATAGACCTCTTTCTCATTAGAGGACTCTCACATTTGGACAAGTTGATTAATGAATGGATTGGTAATGTTAAAATATGTAAACAAAATCAATCAAGTAAAAACATGTCAAGATAACATGTTTGAGTTGCGTTGCATGTGTTTGGATCGGACGTTAATCCAAACACGAGAAACGAGGGGTTTCATACTCAAAGTGATGAAACGTGCCTCGTTTCTTGGTCGCCGTCCCCCTTGATTGTGCATAAGGTGGAGGCCTCTTGACTCTTGTGTGTTATTTATGCATTCATTGACTTGTACAAACTTGGCTTCTCGGCCATGTGCATTGTCATGCTCGGTTGGTGGCCCAAGAGTCGAGTACCACACTCCTTTGAGCTTGAGAAATGATAAGGAGGGTGGTTGTACACACATACCCTGCAAATACCTTGCTTTGCCCCTTTTATACTCTGTTTGCAGCAAAATTGGAGTGTGAAGAAGCAAGTGGCCGACAGTTCTCAGGCTCAGAGGTGGCCCAAAGTTATTCTGGTTCTGGAGCAGAAACAACCTGGAGATTGGTTCGGTGTTCAGGAATCAAAGCGAATGCAAACAGAGGCAACCGGTGGCAAGGTGACGGATTTTCGGGAGGAAGCTGATCAAGCATGTATGCATCCCTTGCCCCGAGGCCTTTTAACTGTTTTACTTAGCTAGTTAATTTACCGGTTTTGTAATTAATTAGTTAATCTGTTTAGCTAATTCAATTCATTTTTGTAATATTCTAATTAGCTTAGATTAGCTAGTTATTCAAATTCAATTTGGTTTGTAATAATTAATTAGCTAAGTTAGTTAATTAGTTAGGTAGCTTAGCTTAGATGAGCTTAGCTTATTCGGACCCTCCGTCGAGAGGGAAAATGTTGTAATAAGTGTGCGTGTGTGTGTGAATGCCTTCCAACCCCACGTCTTTCTCCCTTTTATTTATCCACTTTCAGTGGTTAGATTAGGGCATATCTCAATTAGCATACCTTATGCTTGCATGTTTGCATCATTCATTTGTCCGGCATGCACCAGGCTTGGCGCATCATACAAACTGCATTGTATTTCAATACACTTACTTGAATACGTGTTTCAAAGCATATTATCAAGTGCTGCATTCATATGCCATTTTAGATAGCCGAGCCTATTTAGTTGCATTAGCATCATAACATAGCTAGGATCATGCATGATTTCTAACTAGCTTCTGTTTTGGCTCGAAGTACACTGTAAGTGTTTATGCTTTAGCATCCTTGCATGAGTGTGAGTGATTGCCATGATAGCATGCTTGCCATGAGGTTATTTGCTTAATTGCTATAACTGCATGAATGCCTATGGATGAAGGCTTTATTACTTGAATTGGAACAATTCATCAAAATGTGAGTTTTAAGCCCACCTTGTTTGGTGGCAAATCCTCGTTTTAGCCTACTTGTGAGTAGCATTTTCAAACCATTTTCGAAAAACAAATATGAGATGTTTTGTTCCAAATCGACCGATTTAGTCTATACTTGTGTTGTGCGCATCACATAGTAATTTAGCTAATAATCAAACAAGAACACATGTGTTTTCAAAACAATATATCATGATTAGTAGAGCCGATCCTTTGATGGGCGAGCGGGGGTGCTCATTTCATGACCTTCCCCCTCGTACCCAAGTTCCCGAGCCGAAGCAACTTTGTGATGACGGACACGTGGCCTTAGGCACGAGTCAGGGTTTCCTAAATTTCCCAAAATAAAATATTTAGGTGGCAACTCTGAAATCTGGCAAAGCAGTCCATGTTTGGCGCTTTTTGATTAAAATCAATTTTCTAAAATGATTTGCCGGATTTGGATTCTTTGGTGATTTATCAGTCTTACATTGCACTTTGTGAGATTAGATTCAAAACCGTGACAGCAGTCCGAACTGTAGTAGCTAAGAACCTAATTCGTGCCCTCTCCGAAAGGGGGGCACACAGAGGAAGTTCGGGCGGTCTACAGTTTCTGGCGACTCTACTGGGGATTTAGAGAACTTGACTCGAACATCATGATATGTTGTTTTGTTTACACTTATGTGTTTCTTTGCATTGCATTTGCATTGGTGCGCTTAAGTCATAGTGTTTGCCATCTGTTATTCTTGAATGGTTTGCCGGAGGCTTGCTTGGAAAAGCGTGCCATAAGGCTGACCGGTTACGGGCTCTGCCACGATGGGAACACAAACCTTGATTTTGCCGAGGCACCCTTTTTGACCATTCGACCTAGTTGCATATCGGAAGACATAGAGACTATTCCAAACTAGGACAGGTTGCTCACCCGATTGTAGGTTGTTTGAACCCGCATGCATACGTAGTGAAACCCTAGCTCCTGACGAAACTAGGACCGGGAAACCCTACCCCACCATAGGGGTGTTTTGGCTCTCACTTGCTTGATATGTGCTGTTAGGGTGTGTCTTTACAGGAATGCATGTATCAGTTACAAATCTGGGTACCAATCTGAGGACATCAGTATTTGGGGGTATCAGTTTGAGCAGAAATTTTTGAGTAGAATTCAGTAGAGAGCACAGTCATTCAGCTATGCTCATATCTGTTCTGGTGAAATCAGGCTGAGATGCTGTCTGTTTTCTCTTTTGCTAGGTAGTCTTGGAACCATAGCTTCAGAAGGCTCCAATATCCCCCGGGTACATTGGACTTGTGTTGATAGACTTTGTCAGGTCAGAGATTCAGTTCAAAGGCAATCAGTGTTTCCTTTGCCGAGGCAAGGCAAAAAGGTCAGTCAGGCACAGATCACCAGTTCAACAGTTTCCAGTCCAGCGGTCATTATCTACCTCACCTGTGCGCAGTTGGGCTGAGATATTTGCTTCTACCTCAGAGAGGGAACATACACCTGTCCAGTCAGATCTGCACTTTACAGTCGATATGGAGGACATGATGCGTCAACTCCAAGAGACCATGTAGGCCATGCAGTAGGACGCTGCTTGTCAGGCGGAGGTTACCATTCATTAGGCAGAGGTTGTAGCTCAACAGGAAGAACTAATTGCCAGGCTTCAGCAATAGCAGCAACCACAACAAGCCGGAGCATCTGCTTCCCAACCACCCCCACCTCTACCCCACTTAGGGTTCCAACACCCGGGGAAACAACAAACGTCCAGGAAAATACGGACGTTCCAACAGGGCCAGTCCCACGCCTGTCCCACCTCAAATGTCTAAAGCACCGGTTAATCTAGTGGACACGCCGCTCGAATTTGAGGTTAATCCAACCGCGCTGAAAGTGAGTACGCTTGAAAGGTTATTCAAGCGAGCTCAGGGAGTTAACTCGATCTCGGATATAGAAGATGGATATACTGATTCGGCGATGACATTGCCAGACAGGTTCAAAATGCCGCACATAGATCGCTTTGACGCCTCGGGCGATCCTATGGTTCATTTGAGGTTGTTTTCTGATATTTTGCGCTCGATGGGCTTGACGAGACTCTAGAAACTATCACTCTTCAGTCGGACCCTGTCGGGTATTGCGGCCATCTGGTACGCCAAGCTGGAGGACTCAATGAAAAGGAGTTGGGAGGAGATGGCCGATGCCTTTGTTGCTCAATACTCATACAATGCATAGATCGAGGTCATGACTCGTGATCTTGAGGCGACCCAACAAGAGCCGAAAGAGGGCTTTTCTGACTTTGTCACTCGATGGAGGGCCAAGGCCTCCATGATGACAACTCGGCCACTAAAAAAGGATCAGATAATGATAGTTGTGCGCAACCTACAACCCAAGCTGATGCAGAAAATGATCATCTTACCCCTCCCCACCTTTGCTGACTTGCACGAAATTAGGGTACAGATTGAAGATGCTATGAAGCAAGGTCTGATCGACTAGGAAAAGGATCAACCAAGAGGGCATTTACACGCAGTTCAAATGCAACCACTAGTGGTGATGCAGCTGCAAGATCTTCTGAAGTTGGAATGGTCGCCACCACTCCAAAAACAACCACCCCCTTTGTCGGTACGTCCAATCCAAACCCCCAAACATCGAACTATCTACCCCGAGAAAAGAGGGTTTTCACCCCACTTTATATGCCTTTGTCTAAAGCTCTAGGGGTCCTACTTAGGAAAGGACATCTAAAACGGTTAGAACAACGGCCTCTACCCGATCCTCTCCCTCCAAAGCATGACCCGGCTAAATACTGTACCTTCCATCAACAGCACGGTCATGATACCGACTTTTGCCTCAGACTACGTCATGAGATTCAAGATCTCATTGACAACAAGGTAATAGCACCTCCAGAAAAACCAAACGTCAATCAAAACCCTCCACCTAGGTAGGTAAACTTCATCCAAACAACAGCCAACCCATTTGACCCCAGTTTATACATAACCCCAGCCCATTTACCCAAGCCTGAGGTGTTCATTCCAGTCAGCATGGACTTATGCATGATGGGTGCACCTGAACCCCAATCATCTCAAACCCATGAACCCACTACTTCTGAGCTAATGAGAATGATTAAAGATCTTCAGAGAACTATGACAGATTTAGCCTTTGGGATATTGGCTCCATCATCGACCACATCACATACCAGGGATTTCATGTCAAAAGGCTCCCTAATCTTGGGACAGGCTGCAGTGGAAGAAGGCCAATCCCTTGGCAAAGTGGAGGCAAGTGGTAAGAACAAGGTAGGGACATGCATTGGTCCCCATGAACATCTGTAGTGGGCTGTTGAGGGTTTGAAGGCTGAAGGACTGAATAAACAACAAGTGCTTGCAGTTGTTGCGAAAAATGTGGATGGCGCTTTTGGTACTCGAGTTGGGGCAGTTTGAATCAAGGGGCAAGCCGGGAAAAGGGATGTCGTACCAGAAACACCCCTTTCAACTCCAATTCTACACTCGGAAGAGATCAGTGAACCCAGTCAACACGTACCGACCCTTTCGCCGATACATCCAACACAACCAGCTCACAACCTGCCAAATACCCACCTCGGGGCCAAAAGGTGTTCACCCCACTGTACGTGTCTCTGTGAGCGGCCCTGAAAGTCTTGATCAGAAAGGGGCATTTGAAGCCCCTGGAGCTGCGGCCATTATCGAATAAACTTCATCCCTCCCATGATCCGACCAAGTACCGTGCCTTCCATCAACAAACTGGCCATGACACTGACAGTTGTTTTCGTCTTCGCCATGAAATTCAAGATCTGATTGACAACAAGGTCATCGTTGCACCAGACTCTACAAAGTCTATTGACATTGGATCAATGAACTTGGGGGATAATGTGACTATGTGATCGGGGGATAAACCACCTGCGGATGGCGTTCAATTTACTCCAGATGTGGGGGATGGCACACACCGTTTTGAGCAATGTGCAAATGCTGTTTATTATACTTCCTGACTTGGGTATTGGGTCAGTCTTGTTGTTTTGAGTCAGTCTTTTTGTACTAAGTCAGTTGGGTCTGTCTTATTGTATCGAGTCAGTCCTGTTGTGTTAGAGTCGGGTGATTTCGGGGGTGTTACCTCGGGCATCACTTTCTTGTTTTGTGTTGTCTTTTACACTCTTTCTTTTGCGTCTTTTTTGCCATGGAGCCAGTTTGCGCCAAATGATCTGAATGAAACAACAGTGATTTTCACGCTTTTGTGTTTGTTTATGCCTTGAGCCAGTTGTGCCAGCAAGTTTGAATGAAACGACGGTGCTTTTCACCTACTTTTCTGTGCCTTGAAATCATTGCATTGACCTAAGTTTTTCAAAACTTTTCAAACACTGTGATGAAAACAAAGAGGAAGGAATTCCTCGGGATTTGCAAAAAAAATTGATCAATTGAGAGAAAGAGAGGCGTGCTAAGCCCTTAATGAATGAGATCATGTTTGTTAATATAAGTACTGAGAAGGATCCTGGCTTGATCCAGATGGGTTCTACACTGTCTTCACGAGCGACTAGTCGTTTTCTTAAAAGATTTCAGAAAATGTTTTGCATGGTTCTGCGGAGACATGCATGGAATTGATCTTGAGATTGTGTAGCATAGGATCATTCTCGGCCTCGAGACTCGACCCTTTTTTCACACCTTGAACTTGGATTCAGAATGTTCAACGGTCAACCATAATGTGAGGCTTGTATGGCCAGATTTGAAGCAGCCCATGAACTAGGGGCAAGAAGGTCAGATCAAGAAGATTAGATGTTATCAAAGGAAGCTTGCGAAGCTAGATCAGAAGCATCCCTTGAACTAGGGGCAAAAATGTCAGATGTGCTCGAAGAGTGAAAGATGAGTCATTTCTCAAGCCAATGAAGACTGGCAAAAAGCCAAATCTGAGAAACGGAGAGAAAAAAGTATTGTTGAAGGACAATCGAGTTCTTATCCACAACACTAGGGCAAATTCAGCCCCATTGGATGGACTCCTACATCATCAGCAAACAACAGCCATTCTACTGGATTCAGATGGTTTTGAGATCTCAAACTGATCAACATGGACAAGTTAAACTTTTACCCTTGAGAGGCTCGTTGGGCCGAAAACCCGGAAGGGCGACCTAGGCAAAAGTTAGAGCAAGAAAAAAGAAGAAAAAGAGAAAAAGGAAAAATGATAAAAAAATGAAAAGATGAAAAGAAAAAAAGAATAGAAAAAAAGAAGAAGAAAAGAAGAAAAAGAAAAGAAATGAAAAGAAAAGAAAAATAGAGCTCACAAGGTTGAAAACCCAGAAGGGCGGCCTTGGCAAAAGTTAGAGCACAAAAGGAGAGTGTTAACACTCGAGTGAACCTCAACACCGAACTACGTAAGGCTTGATTCCCATCTTTGGGATACGTAGGAAACTTCATTCTGAAGTCCAGCCATAGACACTTCCAAATCGACTGTGTCCATGTAATGGTTCTGATCATCTTTGTCTTCTCTGTATCCGAGAGTTCGGTTGTGATCGTCACTTTGAGGACTGATTACAGTGCGTCATGGTGCCATTCAGACAAGGGGCAACTTTCCATTGCCATGCAGTGCCATTTAGACAAGGGGCAATTTTCCTTTGTTTCAGATCTGAGGTTGTGCATCTCAAGAGTAGATTTCGTGTTGGTCGAACAGTGGCCATTTGTAAAACAGTTTTGATGATTTTTAATGAGGTTGATTAATTTTCTCAAAAATTATCCCATTTTTCCAAAACTGGACCATTTCTTGGACCCAAAAAAGGAAAATTTCCAGTGCTCATAACCTGACTTGCATGATTTCAAATCAGAAAATCGAACAAGCATGTTAATCTAACTCTTATGTTGGCCAAAATTGTTTTAACAGAAAGCCAAAATAAAAAATGGTCAAAATGATGAACTAGGGGCACAATTGAGTCAAGTTTTCTATCTTTTCCCCGTTGTCGACATACTTGCCAGGAAGGGCACCATGTTCTCCAGAAAGGGCACAACTTAAGCTAACAGCAAAAGGGCTGAGTGCTCTCTCATCCTCCAAACAAAGAGGTATCAAGCCAAGTGCGAAGCACAAGCTGGAAGGGAGTAGGATATTCCACTCTCTCATCTGGGCAGGTTTGATCACATCCATATTGGCCAAGGGCGTCATCAATCGATGTTAGTTGCAGATCTATTGTACATCTGGTCGCACTGCAACTCCTCTATGGGAAAGTTCGCTAGCTGTTAGCGAAAGAAGGAGAATCTAGCAGAATACCAGGGGCAAGAGCCCGCAACTTCCTGTTTATCCATCAACCACCCAGGGGAGGGATAAAAAAGAAGAGAGATTGAAGAATAGAGAGATGTGCGCTGAGAGAAAAAGTGAGAAAAAGGGCTTTTCAGAGAAAAAGAGATTGAGTGCCAGAGTGATGTGAGAATCACAAATGAAAAGGGTGGGAAACAATACTTGGAGAAGCTGTGGGCTCCCCGTGAACCAAGGGTCTCTCGCCTTTGTAACATATCTGAGTGTTGTGTGTGTGTTTTTTTGTTTGTCTCGATTCTTGTTTTGAGTGTTTTGAGTGTCAATAGATGTGTTTAGGTTGTTTTACCTTTGTCTTTCCCTTTGTTGAGTGGTGTGTGCTGTGTTTAGTCGTAGGCTCAATACCCGGTTAAGAACTCATTTCTCGATTTCAAATAAATCGTTTTGTGCTCAGAGTGCAGTGACATTCTCCATATGTGCAAAACATGATTTGTTCTTTCATAAAACTGCAGGGTTCAACCCAGGTCATATGAGAACAGTAGAACAAGGACCTAACTGAAGCTATATAGGTTCCAGACTGCAAAGTAAAAGAAAAGAGGGAAAATGCAGAGCATCTGAGTGTGTTTCAACTTCAACAAATTCTGAGATTGCATTTCGGATGTACCTTTTCAGGCCTTGTCAATGCCCGAAGTATGAGTGTGCCTTACCTCAAGCTCAAGCTCAAGCCTGCTTCAAGCCAGAATGGCGATCAAAAGTTCTCTACCTGAGTACTATTCCGCGCCAGAGACATCTTGGCTGTGTTTTCAATGAGTTCCTAGGAGACCAACTGAGACGGTGGAAACTAGAGTTCGAATGGCTGATGCCTAGAACGTAAGGGTTCGGGATTTCCGAGACTAAAGTCTGGTTTAAATACCCAGGGGTGTATCCCCAGCTTGAAATCTGTATGGAAGCTCCACAGGTTGAGGTAGCGGGTATGCGCCTAAATTCTGGATACTGAACCAACCAAGTCTGTCACCCTGTTGAAGAATAGGGAAGTTGTGAACATGGCCAGGAAGTAAGGTAGTTCCTGTGGTTTGGAAGCGCAAGTTGCAGAAGCAGGAGATCCCAACACATGAGGTGAAATCTCCAATCTGCCTCGAATCTGCCATTGTTGGCGATGAGATTAATTTGTGGCTGATGGGTGGCCGGTGGCTTCTTGGAGTGGCCAGCAGGCCTCTGATGCCCTCCTTGGATGTTTTTCTATTGGTTTGTGCTTTCTTCTCTTGAAAAAATGCAAGAAAAGTACATTTTTAAGCTCAAGTGGCCTGCGCGGAAGCTCTGGACTGTGTTTTCAGCATGTGATGCTCAGTACGTACGAGGTGTATCCTTTTAATTCGTTGCAACTTCTCCGAGTGGTAAATCAAAGGTTGCGTCTGAATCAGTCTTGTTAAGACGCGCCTTTCTTCACTGAACATACTGCATCGAATATGCATTGATTACTGTGCACATAATATGTAGGCTGTGTTGTGTTGCATTCTCTATGCGCCTCTCATGCTTGCATTGTATATGAGCTTCTTATACTTGCATTGTATATGCACTTCTCATGTTTGCATTGTGTATGCACTTCTTACTTGCATTGAATATGCACTTTAATATCTCGCATGGAACATGCATTTGTTACTCCCGCATCGGATATGCATTTATTATTCTTGTATAGAATATGTATCTCGATATTGCATGGAGCATGCATTTGTCATCTTTGCATTGTATATGTACTTCTCACATTAGCATGGTGCATGCTGTCAACCTTGAATGGAACATGCATTCCTATCCTGCTACATCTTTTAAGCTTCTTTCTTATGTAGGCACGATATTGTATGTACGGTTCATTCAGAGAAGTATCGGGTAAGATCGTTCATGTCTTGGTAAGAGATCGCACATGTTCATCTTGTGTATCTATCGCACATGTTCACTTGTGTATCTGTCGCACATTTCACTTCGTGTATCTATCGCACATATTCATCTTGTGTATCTATCGCACATATTTATCTTGTGTATCTATCGCATTTGATCTCGTGTGCCTTGGGCATTGTTTTTTTTCTCCTCGTGTGCGCGGCTCGTTAGGCTGTCTTTGGTTAAGATCATTTGGAACGTGTTCCAATGCTTATACCACTCCTTTGGTTGGAAACTTGGGACGTGCCCTATGTTTCCCCTCTTTGGTTAAGAGCATTTGGAACGTGTTCCAATGCTTATACTGCTCCTTTGGTTGGAAACGTTGGGATATGTCCCTATGTTTCCCCTTTTGGTTAAGAGCATTTGGAACGTGTTCCAATGCTTATACTACTCCTTTGGTTAGAAATGCTGGAGGTGTCCCTATGTTTCCCTCTCTTTGGTTAAGAGCATTTGGAACATTTTCCAATACTTATACCACTCCTTTGGTTAGAAACGTTTGGACGTGTCCCTATGTTTCCCCCTCTTTGGTTAAGAGCATTTGGAACGTGTTCAATGCTTATACCACTCCCTTTGGTTGGAAATAGCTAGGATGTGTCCCTATGTTTCTCCCTCGTTGGTTACGAGCATTTTGGAACATGTTCCAATGCTTATACCACTCTTTTTTCCTTTCGTGTCAACGCGTCGGAGTCTTTGTTGAGACCTCGGTGTGCCTAACGGTCGCTCTTAGGCTTTCCGCGTGTGCGTGGTTGAGATTACTTATTTCCTTCATCCTTTTTGCATGAAGATGTTGGTTTGGTTTGTGTCAACTTGTTTTTATGTACGAGTTTTACTGTAACATTTCTTTTGCATAACATTTGCATCTAGATGTTTTCTTTACAGCCCACTTTGCAAAATCATAAGTTATGCACTTGCATTGTGCATGTTCATTGCATTTTGCCTGCGGCGCCTTCGGACGCATTATTTTTGTTTTCTTGCCTGTTTGTCTAAGTTTTTGGCCTTGTCAAAAATGGGTCGTCTCTGCTTTGACATTCACTACCGTCCATTTTATGACTTCCGAGTTCTGTCAAAGAGGGGCAACTGTAGACACCCCATTTTTAACCGACCTCAAGACTTTGATGTCATCAGTTGTGCACTCGATGATTGCGCATGTTTGTGCCTGTTATGAGTTTTTGGGGCTTTCGACTGAGCGCCTTGTCTCAGGGCCTCTAAACTCTTTTCTCTTTGGTTTTCTTTTGGACCGGACCTTGGTGCCTTTGCTTGGAGGGAGAGAGAGGCCTGTTGGCCACTTTTTGAAGCTGTAGGCTACTTTTCCCTCTTGTAGGCCACTTGCAGTGGCCAGTAGGCTAGTTTCCGGGGCTTCGGCTGAGCGTCTTGTCTCGGGCCTCTTGGATCCCTTCCTTTTGGTTTGTTTTTGGACCATACCTTGTTGCCTTGCCTGGAGGGAGGGGAGGGCCTGTCGGTCACTTTTTGGGCTTGTAGGACACTTTTCCCTCTTGTAGGCCACTTGAAGTAGCCTATAGGCTAGTGGAAGTGGCCGACGGCGACTTTTCTTGTTTTTGAGCCTTGTTGGCCACTTTTGGAACCTTGTTGGCCACTTTTCTCCCTTGTAGGCCACTTGAAGTGGTCGGTAGGCTAGTGGAAGTGGCCTACGGCCTTTTTTTATGTTTTTGCAGATATTTTTGGTGCCAGCTGTGCCAGCTGTTGGCCACTGAAGCTATCCTCCATACACGTATGGAGGGATTGGAACAAGCTCTAAGCTTGTCAAGTAAGCATCTCCTTGCTTTGCTTATATAAGGGGAGGTCCCTCCCCCTTATGGAGGGTTCAGATTTTTTGGAGCAAAAAATTCACTCTCTCTCTCTCTCTCTCTATATATATTTTTGTGCTTAGAAGTGTATTTTCTTTGCATTTTTGTACACAATCCCCTTAGCCAAACACCCTACCTTGGAGCTGAGGTTTCTTGAGGTTTGTTTGGAGCTTAAAAAAGCTGGTTTTGGCTCAAAAGTGGTGTTGTTGTTGCTGTGCTTCAAAGGTAATGCCTTAATCCCTCTTAAAGCTTTATTTTGATCATTAGTTTGGCCTTCTTTGCATGCTATTTCAGGCCTAGCTTTCAACTACAAAAATCTTTGTTTTTAAGTGTTAAAAAATGGTAGTTTAAAATGGTTTTGGAGTTAGTGGTGTTTCACCCTCTTTGGTGGCTTATTTACTAAGCTGTTTGCCTTCCTTTAAAGCCTTTGAAACCATCTTGTTTTGGCCTTTTAACCACTGAATTCTAGAGGAATTTCAGTGGTAGAAAACTTGTTTTGAGGTCCCAAATAGGAGGGGGTGGTCCCCCCTCCTCTTGTCTTGATAGCATGTGTTGTTGGCCTACCAAATGAGCATGTGTTTCTATCCTCTTGAGGCTTAGTTTGAGCATGTTTTTGTGACTTTTTGGACCTATTTTAACTCTGATTTTGGCTGGTTTGGTCACCTCTTGCATGCTTCATACACTTGTAGTGTAATCCTACTTGCTAGCCTAACATGCTTCATGTCTTAGCCTATAATTCTAAACATGTATTGGATCCACTCCAACATATTTTTTTTGGCCATTATTTAACATGCTTTAACTCTGATTTTGGTTGCCTGGGTCACCTCTTGCTTGGTTCTTGCACTTGTAGTGCAATTATGCTCATTAACCTAGTGTACTTGGTGATTTGGCTTCCCATTCTAGCTTGTTTTATCTAGATTTCAGCATGCTTTTTGCCTTGATTTAGCATGCTTAAACTCTGTTCCAAGTGGTCTTGGTCATGTATGGCTTGTCTTGTAGGGCTATAGTGTAATTAGCTTTGCTAGTCTAGTGTTTTGAGACCCCTAGCATGCCTTATTTGTGATGGTTGTATGATATGGCATCATTTATCATGAAAATTCAGAGCATAAACTTCTATCATACTCTCATGTTTATCACTCTTTCATTGTGTTTTAAGAGTTGTGCCTTTATGCCTTGTTTGTGAGCTAATACATGAGCATATTTTTCTTGCTCTATCATGCTACAAGTCTAGTATGTTTTTGTTACTATTTCGACCTGCTTAGGTCTGTTTTGAATGGTTAAGGTCATTTGAGCATTGCTTAGTATGGTTGTAGTGTGTAAAGGGCCTTGACTAGCTTTGAGTTTTGGGGCCTTTAACATGTTGTGTATGTGATGTTTGCATGTTTTGGCATCATTTGGCATGTTATTTCAGAGCATATAGTGTTGTCACACTTTCACATATTCCACACTTTCAATGCTTTTGAGGGTTGTGCTTTATGCCTTGTTTATGAGCCATTGCATGAGCATCAGTTTCTTGCCTTTCATGCTATCATCTCAGCACATTTTGGCCACTGTTTCGGTGTGCATGAGGTCTGTTTAGGGCTGGTTTAGTCCATTGAGCATTGTGTTGCATGGTTCTAGTGTTGTGTCCTTCACTAGCTTTAATGCTTAAGTGTTCTAGAATGTTATGCATGAGTGTTTGCAAGTTAGGGTCTTGTTTTTCATGCCACTTTGGCACTGAAAATTTGCCATCTCCCTTATTTCTTCACTTTTGATTTGTTTTGAGGATTGGTTAGTCTTGAGCTTGTGTTTAATGCTTGGGATTGAGGCCTATGCTTAAATGGCTTTAACCCTCTTTTGAGGGTTACTCCTAGTCAAAGGCATTGGTCTCTCCCATGCCTTAAACCATTCTCTTTGATAGACCTCTTTCTCATTAGAGGACTCTCACATTTGGACAAGTTGATTAATGAATGGATTGGTAATGTTAAAATATGTAAACAAAATCAATCAAGTAAAAACATGCCAAGATAACATGTTTGAGTTGCTTTGCATGTGTTTGGATTTGACGTTAATCCAAACACGAGAAACGAGGGGTGTTTCATACTCAAAGTGATGAAACGTGCCTCGTTTCTTGGTCGCCGTCCCCCTTGATTGTGCATGATAGGGTGGAGGCCTCTGGAGTCATGTGTGTTATTTGTGCATTCATTGACTTGTACAAACTTGGCTTCTCGGTCATCGTGCATTGTCATGCTTGGTTGGTGGCCCGAGAGTCGAGTACCACAATCCTTTGAGCTTGAGAAGTAATAAGGAGGGTGGTTGTACACACATACCCTGCAAATACCTTGCTTTGTCCCATTTGTACTCAGTTTGCAGCAAAATTGGAGTGTGCAGAAGCAAGTGGCCAACCAGCTAGTGGAAGTGGCCTACCGGCCACTTTAAGTGGCCGACAATTCTCAGGCTCAGAGGTGGCCCAAAGTTATTCTGGTTCTGGAGCAGAAACAACCTGGAGATTGGTTCGGTGTTTAGGAATCAAGGCGAATGAAAACAGAGGCAACCAGTGGCAAGGTGACGGATTTTCGGGAGGAAGTTGATCAAGCATGCATGCATCCCTCGCCCCGAGGCCTTTTAACTATTTTACGTAGCTAGTTAATTTACCGGTTTTGTAATTAATTAGTTAATGTGTTTAGCTAATTCAATTCATTTTTGTAATATTCTAATTAGCTTAGATTAGCTAGTTATTCAAATTCAATTTAGTTTGTAATAATTAATTAGCTAAGTTAGTTAATTAGTTAGGTAGCTTAGCTTAGCTTAGCTTAGATGAGCTTAGCTTATTCGGACCCTCCGTCGAGAGGGCAAATGTTGTAATAAGTGTGCGTGTGTGTGTGAATGCCTTCCAACCCCACGTCTTTCTCCCTTTTATTTATCCGCTTTTAGTGGTTAGATTAGGGCATATCTCAATTAGCATACCTTATGCTTGCATGTTTGCATCATTCATTTGTCTTGTATGCACCAGGCTCGGCGCATCATACAAACTGCATTGTATTTCAATACACTTACTTGAATACGTGTTTCAAAGCATATTATCAAGTGCTGCATTCATATGCCATTTTAGATAGCCGAGCCTATTTAGTTGCATTAGGCATCATAACATAGCTAGGATCATGCATGATTTCTAACTAGCTTCTGTTTTGGCTCGGAGTACACTGTAAGTGTTTATGCTTTAGCATCCTTGCATGGGTGTGAGTGATTGCCATGATAGCATGCTTGCCATGAGGTTATTTGCTTAATTGCTATAACTGCATGAATGCTTGTGGATGAACGCTTCATTACTTGAATTAGAACAATTCATCAAAATGTGAGTTTTAAGCCCACTTGGAGTAGCAAATCATCATATTTTAAGCCCACCTTGTTTGGTGGTGTAGACCGCCCGAACTGACTCCGTGCGCCCCCCTTTCAAAGAGGGCGCGAATTGGGTTCTAGCTACTACAGTTTCGGACTCCTGTCACAGTTTTGAATCTAATCTCACAAAGTGCAATGTAAGACTGATAAATCACCAAAGAGTCCAAATTCGGCAAATCGTTTTGGAAAATCGATTTTAATTAAAAAGCACCAAATATGGACTGTTTTGCCAGATTTCAGAGTCGCCACCTAAATATTTTATTTTTGGAAAATTTAGGAAACCCTGACTCGTTGCCGAAGGTCACGTGTCTGTCATCACCAAAGTTGCCTCGGCTCAGGAACTTGGGTACGAGGGGGAAGGTCATGAAATGAGCACCCCCGCTCGCCCGATCAAAGGATCAGCCTCTACTAATCATGATATGTTGTTTTGAAAAAACATGCGTTCTTAAACCGATTTATTAGCTTAACTTACTATGTGATGCGCACAACACACATGTATAGACTAAATCGCTCAATTTGGAACAAAACATCTCATGTTTGTTTTTTTGGGAAAATGGTTTGAAGGTTCTACCCTCAAGTAGGCTAAAGCGCGGATTTGCCACCCTCAAGTGGGCTTAGAAACATGATTTACCACAAACAAGTGGGCTTAAAACATACATTTTGATGAATTGTTCCAATTCAAGAAATGAAGCCTTCATCCACAGGCATTCATGCAGTTAATCACTTAAGTACATAGCCTCATGGCAAGCATGCTATCATGGCAGTCACTTACACTCATGCAAGGATGCTAAAGCATAAATACTCACAGTGTACTCCGAGCCAAAACAGAAACCAATTAGAAATCAATGCATGATCCTAATTATACAAGATGCCTAATGCAACACATGCAAAATGAAACTAAAATAGGCTTGGCTAGCTAAGATGGCATATGAATGCAACACTTGGTAACATGCCTTGAAACACGTATTCAAGTAAGTGTATTGAAATACAATGCAGTTTGAATGATGCGCCGAGCCCGGTGCATGAAATACGAATGAATGATGCACGCATGCAAAGCATAAGTATGCTAATTGAAATATGCCCTAAACTAACCATCAAAAGCTGATATGTAAAAGGAAGAAAGACATGGGGTTGGAAGACATTCACACACACACGCACACTTATTACAACATTTGCCCTCTCGACGGAGGGTCGAATGGATTTAGCTAACTAGCTACGCTAATTAAACTAATTATTACAAACCAACTAATTAACTATGCTAAGGAATTAATTATTACAAAACTTTAACTAATAACAAATTAATTAAGTTACAAAACCAACTAAGTATGAAAACATCTAAATTAGGCTACCACAGCCCGCCTTGAACAATGAAGGATGCGTGTTCGGTTTCTTGCTCGAAAAGCTCTCCGTTTTCTCTTTAGAGGCTCTGTTTGTAGGGTTTCTCCAAGAACTTGTTGCTGAACCTTACCAAATCATTGCTGGGGAATGCACCACTGGCCTGCCGCCATGAATGGTGACTGCCGACCCCCCTTGCCGGCCAAGGATGTGCAGTGCCGCCACGGATGAAGAGGTGCCAGCCATCAATAAGGCACTGCCGGCCACTGATATGCTGAAACTCCATTCTGCAACCTCTTAAAAGAGGAAAGGAAGGGTCCTCCCAAGGACATGTACGTACTATGCCCCTCCATATCATCTCAAAACATCAAGGGAGAGGCACAATTGGATCCAAAACCATCAATCAAGCATCGCAATGCATGATGGCCAAAGATCCAACTTACACAAATTGAACAAATGCACAACAAATGAGACACTAAGACCACGGCCTTATCATGAGAGATGAAAGGCAATGGAGACCAAGGGAGATTGGCTCATTTCATCACTTCAAGAATGAAATGGACCAATTCACCTTGTGTTCAACATAACGTCTGATTGAACACGATGCAATGCAAAATGCAACATGCTCATCTACCAATGCTAAGGTGGCATGCACAAGACTCTATCATGGAAACAATGCATGCAAGACATGTTATAGAGCCAAGAGCACTAAAGCCAGTGATGGATATTACCATGAGGCATGCACTATCAATCTCGAATGGTCAAACCAGCTATGGACAGACCTACATCATGCGAAAACAGTGGCAAAATCATGCTAGAATGAAGCACAAAAGCTACAACAACATGCTCATGCATTGGCTATCAAGCTAGTCATTAAACACAACTCTCAAACACAATCAAAGAGTGATATGCATGACAATATGGCAAGGCTATATGCTGAAATAACATGTTAAATGATGCCATATCACATAAACACCACAAATAAGGCATGCTAGAGGCTCAAAACTCAACTAGCTAAGGCACTTGCACCATAGCCATATCAAGCAAGCCCCAAAGGACCAAGATCATTCAAAACATTCCTAAGGCAGGCCAAAACAATGCTAGAAACATAATAAAGTGTAGCCAAACAAGCTAGGATGGTAAGCCAAAAACACTAAGCATGCAAGGCCAATGATGAGATTGCACTACAATTTCAAAACTAAGCAAGAGGTGACTCCACCAACAGAAATAAGAGTTGTAATACGGCAAAATAAGATCCAAAACATGCTGAGATGGCAGCCCAAAAGCTTAGACAAGCATGCATACATATTAACCCATGATTAAGGCACAAGACACAACTCTCTAAAAGCATTGAAAGAGTGAAACATGTGAGAGTATGGCTACACAACAACGCCCACACTGAAATCATGCAATCATGCAAAAACCAAAAATGCATTCAACTCAAGTAAGCATGCTAGAGACTTTGAAACTCAAAGCTAGTGAGCAAGATTGCACTATGACTATACAAAACAAGTTCCAAATGATCAAGACCACCCAAAACAGAGATCAAGCATGCTAAAATATGAGCAAAAACATGCTGGAGTGTAACCAAAATAAGCTAGAATAATAGGCCAAAATAGCAAGCATATTAAACTAGTGAGCAAAATTTACACTACAAGTGTAAGAAGCATGCAAGAAGTGGCCAAGCCAGCCACAAACAGAGCTAAAACACGTTAAAAAAGTCACAAAAACATGCTTAGATCAAGGCTAGGTATGGTAGAAAAACATGCTCAAGTATGAGGCCATCAACACAGGCAATCAAGACACAAGGAGAGGGGATGATCCCCTCCTATTTGGGACCTAAAAACACACTTTCCACCACTGAAATTCCTCTGGAATTCAGTGGTTAAAAGGCCAAGAGAAGGTGATCTCAAAGGCCTTAAGAGATGGGACAAAGTAAAGCAAAACAAGCCACCAAAGGGGATAGACCACCCCTAACTCAAACAAAGCCTCAAACAACCATTTTAAACACTTAAAAACAAAGCTTTTTGCAGTTGAGAGTAAGGCCTAAAAGAGCATGCAAGGATGGCCAAATACTTAAGCAAAATAAAGCTTAAAGAGGGCAACTACTCACCCTTGAAGAACCACAGCAAAACAACAACTCTTGAGGTAAAAACCAGCTTTTTAGAACCCAAGTATGACCTCTAAGAACCTCAGCTCAATGATGGTGGTGCTTTACTAGGTGTTTGTGTGCAAAAGTATGAAGAAACAACACTTTTGAGTCAATATAGCACAAATAGAGAGAGAGAGAGAGAGAGAGAGAGAGAGAGAGAGAGAATTCTAGTAAGAGAGGGATAACTTTTTCTCTCTCAAAAATCTGAACCCCTGGAAAGGGAGAGGGGCCTCCCCTTATATAGAGCAATGCAATACAAAGCTTGTTTGACAAGCTTAAACTTGTCTCCATCCCTCTATACACGTGTGTAGAGGATGGCTGAGTGAGCCACAGCTAGCTCAAAATATCTAAAAAAATATCTGTTGAAATAAAGGTGGTCGGCCGGCGGCATCAGTGGTGGCCGGCAGTGCCTCATTATTGGCTGGTAGGCTCTCTGATGGCCGGCAGCCCTTTCCCATGGTCGGTAGGCCATCATGAACAACAATATGGAAGGACCAAAGCATGGTCCAAAAATGAGACAGAATGGAAATAGGGTTTGGAAGGATCAAACCTAGAGCATTCCGTCGCGAAAGTTGAGCACTCGACGAGCAATCAAACTTGTCATCGGGTGTACCTGCAAGCACATCCAAGTCTTGAGGACGGTCAAAAATGGGGTGTCTACAATTGCACCTCTTTAACAGAACTCGGAAGTCACGAAATGACGGGAGTGAATGTCAAAGCCCAGAGGCGACCAATTTTTGACAAGGCCAAGGACTTAGACAAATAGACAAGATAATAAAACAGATGCGCTCGCATGCAGGGGCAAAATGCAAGTGACATGCACAATGCAGATCATAACTTATAATTATCCAAAGAGGGTTGTAAAGAAACATCTAGATGCAAATGTTATGCAAACAAATGCTACAGCAAACTCATACATAAACGAGTAAGTAAACACGCCACGCGTGGGAATTACAGACCGGACTACATGTCATGCAGAAAGGATGTAAGAAAATTATGCAATCTTAACCACGCACCACGTAGGAAAGACTAAAAGCGACCATTGGGCACACCCAAGGTGTCAAACAAGATTCTGACGCATTGCACGCGAAAGGAAAAAGAGTGGTATAAGCATTGGAATACGTTCCAAATGCTCTTAACCAAGGAGGGGGAAACATAGGGACACATCCCAACGTTTCCAACCAAAGGGGTGGTATAAGCATTGGAACACGTTCCAAATGGTCTTAACCAAAGAGGGGGAAACATAGGGACACATCCCAACGTTCCCAACCAAAGGAGTGGTATAAACATTGGAACATGTTCCAAATGCTCTTAACCAAAGAGGGGGAAACATAGGGACATGTCCCAACGTTCCTAACCAAAGGAGTGGTATAAGCATTGGAACACGTTCCAAATGCTCTTAACCAAAGAGGGGGAAACATAGGGACACATCCCAACGTTCCCAACCAAAGGAGTGGTATAAGCATTGGAACACGTTCCAAAGGCTCTTAACCAAAGACAACCTAATGCGCGCGCATAAGGAGAAAGAATAACAATGCCCAAGTCATACGAGATTAAATGCGATAGATACACAAAGTGAACACGTGTGATAGATACACAAAGTGAACATGTGCGATAGATACACAAGATGAACATGTGCGATTGATACACAAGATGAAGGAAAGCGTTCTCTTACCGAGACATCAATGATCTTATCCGGAACTTCACTGAGTGAACCGTACATACAATATCGTGCCTGCATAAGAAAGAAACTTAGCAGATATAGCAGGATAGGAATGCATGTTCCATGCCAGGTTGACAGCATGCACCATGCTAATTTGAGAAGGGCATATACAATGCAAAGATGACAAATGCATGCTCCATGCAATATCTAGATACATATTCTATACAAGAATAATGAATGCATGTCCGATGTGGGAGTAACAAATGCATGTTCCATGCGAGATATTAAAGTGCATATTCAATGCAAGTGTAAGAAGTGCATATACAATGCAAACATGAGAAGTGCATAGAGAATGCAACGCAACGCATCCTACATATTCTGTGCACAGTAATTCATGCATATTCGATGCAATATGTTCCATAAAGAAACGCGCGTCTTAACAAGACCAATTCAAACGCAACCTCCGATTTACCTCTCAGAGGAGTTGCAACGAATTAAAAGGATACACCTCGTATGTGTTGAGCATCACATGCTGAAAACACAGTCCGGAGCTTCCGCGCAAGCCACTTGAGCTTAAATAATGTACTTCCCTTGCATTTTCTTAAGGGATCCAAGCACAAAAACAGCAAAACAATAACCAAGGAGAGCATCAGAGGCCTGCTGGCCACTCCAAGAAGCCACCGGCCACCCATCGGCCACAAATTAGTCTCATCGGCCAACAATGGCAGATTCGGGGCATATTGGAGATTTCACCTCGTGCTGCTGGGGATCTCCTCCTTTTGCATCTTGCACTTCCAAACTATAAGAACTACCTTTCTTCCTGGCCATGTTCACAACTTTCCCTATTCTCCAACAGGGTGACAGACTAGGTTGGTTCAGTATCCAGAATTGAGGCGCATACCCGCTACCTCAACCTATGAGGCTTCCATACAGATTTCAAGTTGGGGATACACCCTTGGGTATTTAAACCAGACTTTAGTCTCAGAAATCCCAAACCTTTGCGTTCTAGGCATCGCCATTCGAACTCTAGTTTCCACCGTCTCAGTCGATCTCCTAGGAATTCATTGCAAACATAGCCAAGATGCCTCCGGGAGGAAATGATACTTAGAGAGAGCACTTATGATCGCCATTCTGGCTTGAAGCAGGCTTGATCTTGACCTTGAGGCAGAGGCACACTTATACTTCGGAGCATGGACAAGGCCTGAAGAGGCACATTCGGAATGCAATCCCGGAATTTTCTGAAGTTGAAACACACTCAGATGCTCCAAATTTTCCCTCTTTTCTTTTGATTTGCAGTCTGGAGCCTATATAGCTTCAGATAGGTCCTGGTTTTATTGTTCTCATATGACCTGGGTTGAACACTGCAGTTTTATGAAAGAAGAAATCCTGTTTTGCACAGATACGGAGAAACACAACACTCTGAGCACAAAACGATTCATTTTGAAATTCAAAAATGAATTCTTAACCGGGTATTGAGCCTACGACTGAACACAACACACCACGACTAAACAAAGGAAAACAAAGGTAAAACAACCTAAACACATCTATTGATACTCGAAACGACTCAAAACAAGAATCGAGACAAATCAAAAACACACACACAACACTTAGATGTGTTACAAAAGTGAGAGACCTTTCGGTTCATAAGGAGCCCATAGCTTCTTCGGGTATTGTTTCCCACCCTTTCTTATTTGTGTTTCTCACATCACTCGGCCCTCAGGCTCTGTTTTTCTGAAAAATCCCTTTTCTCACTTTTTTTCTCAGCATACATCTCTCTATTCTTCAACCTCTCTTATTTTTTTATCCCTCCCTTGGGTGGTTGATGGATAAACAAGAAGTTGTGAGCTGTTGCCCCTAGTATTCTACTAGATTCTTCTTCTTGACATCGGTTGACGATGCGCTCAACCAGTTTGGATGTGACCAGACCTGTCCAAATGAGAAAGTGAAATATCTTGCTCCATTCCAGTTCGTGCTTTGCACTTGGCTTGATACCTCGCTGTTTGGAGGATGAGAGAGCTTTCGGCCCTTTGCGTGTTAGCTTCAGTTGTGTCCTTGTCTAGCAAGTAGAGTGCCCTTTCTGGCAAGTATGTTGACAACGAGGAAAAGACAGAAAACCTGACTCAACTGTGCCCCTAGTTCATCATTTTGACCATTTTTTGTTTTTAACTTTCTGTTAAAACAATTTTGACCAAAATGAGAGTTAGATTAACACGCTTATTCGATTTTCTGATTTGAAATCATGCAAGTCAGGTTGTGAGCACTGAAAATTTCCTTTTTTGGGTCCAAGAAATGGTCCAGTTTTGGAAAGATGGGATAATTTTCGAGAAAATTAGTCAACTTCATTAAAAATTCCCAAAAGCTGTTTTTGCAAACGGCCATTGCTCGACCAACACAGAATTTACTCTTGAGATGCACAACCTCAGATCTGAACTTGATTTGTCTTGCAGCTGAATCTTCCAATGGAAAAGAACAACTGATTTTGAACGGAGACAAGCCAATTTGCACATGGACAAGATAGCCGAGTTTGAACAAGGATAAACTAATCAACATGGATGAGCCAAGCAGGCTAAAAAGGATTGAGGCCGGACTTCAGGATGAAGTTGCCTACGTATCCCATACATGGGAATCAGGCCTGACGTAGTTCCGGGTTAAGGTACACTCGGGTATTAACCTCTTCTTTTACGCTCTAAGTTTTGCGAAAGCCTCCCTTCCGGGTTTTCGACCTTGCGAGCTCTGTTTTTTCTTTTTTTCCATTTCTTTTCATTCATTTCTTTTTCTTTACTTTCTTCTTTTCTTTTTTTCTTTTCATCTTTTCATCATTTTTTTTCTCTTTTTCTTCTTTTTTTTCTTGCTCTAACTTTTGCCTGGGTTGCCCTTCCGGGTTTTCAGCCCAACGAGCCTCTCAAGGGTAAAAGTTTAACTTGTCCAAGTTGATCAGTTTGAGATCTCGAAACCATCTGAATCCAAGAGAATGGCTGCTATTTGTTGATGATGTCGGAGTCCATCCAATCGGGTCTGAATTTGCCCCTAGTGTTGCGGATAGGAACTTGATTGTCCTTCAGCAAAATTTTTCTTCTTTCAGCTGCTGGAATTTGGCCTTCTTGCCGATCTTAATTGACTCGACTCATCTTTGACTCTTCGAGCACATTTGACATTTTTGCCCCTAGTTCAAGGGTTGCTTCTCTGATCTAGCTTCGCAAGCTTCCTTTGATAACATCTGATCTTCTTGATCTGACTTTCTTGCCCCTAGTCCGAGGGCTGCTTCAAATCTGGCCTGGCAGGCCTCCTTTGATGACATCTGAACTTATTCTCCCTAGTGTAAGGGTTACTTTTGATTCGGCCATACAAGCCTCATGTTGTGATTAACCTTTGAACATTCTGAATCCAAGTTCAAGGTCTGAAAGCAAAAAGGGTCGAGTCTTGAGGCTGAGAGCGATCCTAGGCTGCACAATCTCAAGATCAATTCCATACATGTCTTCGCAGGACCACGCAAAATATTTTTTTGAAATCTTTTAAGAAAGCGACTAGTCGCTTGCACTGAAGACAATATAGAACCAATCTGGATCAAGCCAGGATCCTTCTCAGTACTCACATTAACAAACATGATTTCATTCATTAAGGGCTTAGCATGCCTCTCTTTCTCTCAGTTGATCAAATTTTTGCAAATCACCTGGAATTCCTCCCTCTTTGTTTTCATCACAGCGTTAAAAAAGTTTTGAAAAACTTAGGTCAATGCAATGATTTCAAGGCACAGAAAAGTAGGTGAAAAGCACTGTTGTTTCATTCAAATCTTCTGGCACAACTGGCTCAAGGCAAAAACAAACACAAAAGCGTGAAAATCACTGCTGTTTCATTCAGATCTTCTGGCGCAACTGGCTCAATGGTAGAAACAGACTCAAAAGAAAGAGTGTAAAAGACAAACACAAAATGAGGTAACACCCCCGAAATCACCTGACTCTAACACAACAAGGCTGACTCGATACAACAAGACAGACCCAACTGACTCAGTACAAAAAGACTGACTCAATACAACACAACAAGACTGACCCAATACCCAAGTCATAAAGTACAATTAACAGCATTTGTACATTGCTCAAAATAGTGTGTGCCATCCACCACATCTGGAGTAAACTGAGCGCCATTCGCAGATGGTTCATCCCCCGATCACATAGTTACATTATCCCCCAAGTTCACCGATCAAGTGTCGATAGATTTTGCAGGACCTGGTGCGACAACGACCTCGTTGTTAATCAAATCTTGTATTTCGTGGCGAAGAAGAAAACACATGTCAGTGTCATGGCCGGTTTGTTGATGGAAGGCGCAGTACTTGGCAGCATCATGCTTGGCTGGAAGGGGATCCGGGAGAGGCCGAGGCTCAAGGGGTTTGAGATGGCCTTGTCCAACGAGGATTTGGAAAGCTTTGGACAAAGACATGTAGAGGGCATGGAAGACCCTTCGACCTCGGGGTTGGTACTTCGAGGTTTGTGGAGTTTTGATGGATGCACCAGCAAAGGGATTGATAGGCGTTGACCGGGTTTGCTGATCTCTTCCGAGTGCAGGATTAGAGCTGAAAGGAACGCTTCTGGTACGACGGCCCTTCTCCCGGCTTGCCCCTTGATTCAGACTGCTCTCATTCTGAGTGGCAAAAGTGCCATCCACAATCTTTGCAACAACTGCAATCACTTGCTGTTTGTTCAGCCCTTCGGCTTTCAAAGCCTCAACAGCCCCTGAAGGTGTTCATGGTGACCGATGCTTGCCCCGGCCTTGTTCTTACCACTTGCCTCCACTTTGCCAAGGGATTGAGTCACTATATCAGAGTGAAGCCCAGTTGTTGTCGACACACAACAACACCCAGATTTGAGATGGCTTCAGGTTGGCCCTTTTGAATTGCCGCTTGCCCTAAGATCAAGGAGCCTTTTGGGTTGAAACTTCTAGCCTGTGATGTGGTCGATGATGGAGCCAAAATTCCAAAGGCTAAATCTGCCACAGTTTTTTGCAAATCTTCAATCATGCTCACCAACTCAGCAGTAGTGGGTTCACGGGTTTGAGATGATTGGGGTTCAGGTGTACCCATCATGCATAAGTCCATGCTGACTAGAATGAACACCTTAGGCTTGGGTAAATGGGCTGGGGTGATGTATATACTGGGGTCAAACAGGTTGGCCGTTGTTTGGATGAAGTTTATCTGCCTAGGTGGAGGGTTTTGATTGACATTTGGTTTTTCTGGAGGTGCTATTACCTTGTTGTCGATGAGATCTTGAATCTCATGACGTAGTCTGATGCAAAAGTCGGTATCATGACCTTGCTGTTGATGGAATGTAGAGTATTTAGTCGGGTCATGCTTTGGAGGGAGAGGATCGGATAAAGGCCGTTGTTCTAACGGTTTGAGATGTCCTTTCCTAAGTAGGACCCCTAGAGCTTTAGACAAAGGCATATAAAGTGGGGTGAAAACCCTCTTGCCTCAGGGTAGATAGTTCGAAGTTTGGTGGTTTGGATTGGACGTACCAACAAAGGGGGTGGCTGTTTTCGGAGTGGTGATGACCATTCCAACTTTAGAAGATCTTGCAGCTGCATCACCACTGGTGGTCGCATTCAAACTGTGTGTATAACCCTTCTTGGGTGACTCCCTTTCGTGGTCAATCAGACCTTGCTTCATGGCATCCTCAATCTGTACCCCAATCTCATATAAGTCTGCAAAAGTGGGAAGGGGTAAGACGATCATTTTCTGTATAAGCTTGGGTTGAAGGTTGCGCACAACCATCCTTATCTGATCTTTTTCAAGTGGCCGAGTTGTCATCATAGAAGCCTTGGCTCTCCAACGGGTTACAAAGTCAGAAAAGCCCTCTTTCGGCTCTTGTCGGGTCGCCTGAAGATCACGAGTCGTGACCTCGATCTGGGTATTGTATGAGTATTGAGCAACGAAGGCCTCGGCCATCTCCTCCCAATTCCTTTTCACTGAGTCCTCCAGCTTGGCGTACTAGATGGCCGCAATACCATAGGTCCGACCGAAGAGTGATAGTTTCTGGAGTCTCGCAAGCCCATTAGGCACAAAATATCCGAGAACAAGCTCAGATGAACCATAGGATCGCCCGAACCGTCAAAACGGTCTATGTAGGGCATCTTGAATCTGTCCGGCAATGTCACCGCCGAGTCCGTGTAACCATCCTCTATGTCCGGGATCGAGTTGACTTCCTGGGCCCGTTTTAACAGTTTTTCAAGCTTACTCATCTTCAGAGCGGTTGGATCCATCTGAATTCAAACAGTGTATCTGTTGAGAAGCCCGGTTTCTTTGAAGTCTGTGGTAGAACTGGTGGCAGGACTGGCCCTATTGGAATGTCCGTATCTTCCTGGACATTTGCAGCATCCCTGAGTGTTGGAACTCTAGGTGGGGGTGGGGGCGGGGGCGGACGCGAAGCAGACGCTTCGGCTTGTTGTGGTTGCTGCTGTTGTTGGAGCCTGGCAATCAGCTTTGCCTGTTGGGCTACAACCTCTGCCTGGCGGGCAGCATCTCGCTGCGATGGCCTGCATGGTTTCTTGGAGCTGACGCATCATGTCCTCCATTTCGACTGTAAAGTGTGGATTTGACTGAACCGGTGTATGTTCCTTCTCTGGGGTAGCAGATATCTCAGCCAACTGCGCACAGGTGAGGTGGATAATGACCGTTGATCTGGTGACCGCTGTACTGATGATCTGTGCTTAGCTGATTCTTTTGCCTTGCCTCGGCGAAGGAAACACTGATTGCCTTTGAACTGAATCTCTGATCTGACAAAGTCTATCAACACAAGTCCAATGTACCTGGAGGATAGTGGAGCCTTCTGAAGCTATGGTTCCAAGACTACCCTGCAAAAGAGAAAACAGACAGGATCTCAGCCTGATTTCACCAGAACTGATATGAGCATAGCTGAATAACTGTGCTCTCTACTGAATTCTGCCCCAAATTTCTGCCTCAAATTGATACCCCCAGGCCGATACTCAAACTTGTAACTAATACATACATCCCTGTAGAGACGCACTCTAACAGCACATATCAAGCAAGTAAGAGCCAAAACATCCCTATGGAGGGGTAGGGTTTCCCTATCCTATCTTGTTAGGAGCTAGGGTTTCACTACGCACGCATGCGGTTTCAAACAACTTACATTCAGGTAAGCAACCTGTCCTAGTTTGGAATGGTCTCTATGGCTTCCGATATGTACTAGGTCGAATGGTCAAAAAGGGTGCCTCGGGAGAACCGAGGTTTGTGTTCCCATCGTGGCAGAGCCCGTAACTGGTCAGCCTTATGGAACTCTTTTCCAAGCGAGCCTTCGGCAAACCGTTCAGGAATAGCAGACGGCAAACACTGTGACTTAGGCGCACCTATGCAAATGCAATGCAAAGAAACACATAAGTGTGGATAAAACAACATATCATGATGTTCGAGTGAAGTCCTCTAAATCCCCAGCAGAGTCGCCAGAAATTGTAGACCGCCCGAACTCACTCCGCGCGCCCCCCTTTCGGAGAGGGTGCGAATTGTGTTCTAGCTACTACAGTTTGGACTCCTGTCACGGTTTTGAATCTAATCTCACAAAGTGCAATGTAAGACTGATAAATCACGAAAGAGTCCAAATCCGGTAAATCGTTTTGGAAAATTGAATTTAATCAAAAAGCGCCAAACATGGACTGCTTTTCCAGATTTCAGAGTCGCCACCTAAATATTTTATTTTTGGGAAATTTAGGAAACCCTGACTCGTTGTTGAAGGTCCCGTGTCCGTCATCACCAAAGTTGCCTCGGCTCAGGTACTTAGGTACGAGGGGGGAAGGTCATGAATGAGCACCCCCGCTTGCCCGATCAAAGGATTTGCCTTTACTAATCATGATATGTTGTTTTGAAAACACATGCGTTCTTAAACCGGTTTATTAGCTTAACTTACTATGTGATGCGCACAACACACAAGTATAGACTAAATCGCTCAATTTGGAACAAAATATCTCATGTTTGTTTTTTTGGGAAAATGGGTTGAAGGTTCTACCCTCAAGTAGGCTAAAGCGCGGATTTGCCACCCTCAAGTGGGCTTAGAAACATGATTTGCCACAAACAAGTGGGCTTAAAATGTACATTTTGATGAATTGTTCCAATTCAAGCAATGAAGCCTTCATCCACAGGCATTCATGCAGTTAATCACTTAAGTACATAGCCTCATGGCAAGCATGCTATCATGCAGTCACTTACACTCATGCAAGGATGCTAAAGCATAAATACTCACAGTGTACTCCGACCAAAACAGAAACCAATTAGAAATCAATGCATGATCCTAATTATACAAGATGCCTATGCAACAATGCAAAATGAAACTAAAATAGGCATGGCTAGCTAAGATGGCATATGAATGCAACACTTGGTAACATGCCTTGAAACACGTATTCAGGTAAGTGTATTGAAATACAATGCAGTTTGAATGATGCGCCGAGTCTGGTGCATGCAATACGAATGAATCATGCACGCATGCAAAGCATATGTATGCTAATTGAAATATGCCCTAAACTAACCATCAAAAGCTGATAAGTAAAAAGGAGAAAGACGTGGGGTTGGAAGACATTCACACACACACGCACACATATTACAACATTTGCCCTCTCGACGGAGGGTCCGAATGGATTTAGCTAACTAGCTACGCTAATTAAACTAATTATTACAAACAACTAATTAACTACGCTAAGCTAATTAATTATTACCAAACTTTAGCTAATTAACAAATTAATTAAGTTACAAAAACCAACTAAGTATGAAAAACATCTAAATTAGGCTGCCACAGCCCTGCCTTGAACAATGAAGGATGCGTGTTCGGTTTCTGCCCCGAAAAGCTCTCCGATTTTCTCTTTAGAGGCTCTGTTTGTAGGGTTTCTCCAAGAACTTGTTGCTGAACCTTACCAAATCATTGCTGGGGAATGCACCACTAGCCTGCCGGCCATGAATGGTGACTGCCGACCCCCCTGTCGGCCAAGGATGTGCAGTGCCGGCAACGAATGAAGAGGTGCCGGCCATCAATAAGGCACTGCCGGCCACTGATATACTGAAACTCCATTCTGCAACAGAGCTCAAAAGTGAGGAAATGGAGGGTCTCCCAAGGACATGTACGTACTATGCCCCTCCATATCATCTCAAAACATCAAGGGAGAGGCACAATTGGATCCAAAACCATCAATCAAGCATCGCAATGCATGATGGCCAAAGATCCAACTTGCACAAATTTAGTAAATGCACAACAAATGAGACACTAAGACCACGACCTTATCATGAGAGATCAAAGGCAATGGAGACCAAGGGAGATTGGCTCATTTCATCACTTCAAGTATGAAATGGACCAATTCACCTTGTGTTCAACATAACGTCTGATGAACACGATGCAATGCAAAATGCAACATGCTCATCTACCAATGCTAAGGTGGCATGCACAAGACTCTATCATGGAAACAATGCATGCAAAACATGTTATAGAGCCAAGAGCACTAAAGCCAGTGAAGGATATTGCACATGAGGCATGCACTATCAATCTCGAATGGTCAACCTAGCTATGGACAGACCCACATCATGCCAAAACAGTGGCAAAATCATGCTAGAAATGAAGCACCAAAAGCTACAACAACATGCTCATGCATTGGCTATCAAGCTAGGCATTAAACGCAACTCTCAAACACAATCAAAGAGTGATATGCATGACAATATGGCAAGGCTATATGCTCTGAAATAACATGTTAAATGATGCCATATCACATAAACACCGCAAATAAGGTATGCTAGAAGGCTCAAAACTCAAGACTAGCTAAGGCACTTGCACCATAGCCATATCAAGCAAGCCCCAAAGGACCAAGATCATTCAAAATAGTCCTAAGGCAGGCCAAAACAATGCTAGAAACATAATAAAGTGTAGCCAAAACAAGCTAGGATGGTAAGCCAAAACACTAAGCATGCAAGGCCAATGAGTGGGATTGCACTACAAGTATCAAAACTAAGCAAGAGGTGACTCGACCAACAGAAATCAGAGTTGTAATACGGAAAAATAAGATCCAAAACATGCTGAGATGGTAGCCCAAAAGCTTAGACAAGCATGCATACATATTAACCCATGATTAAGGCACATGACACAACTCTCCAAAAGCATTGAAAGAGTGAAACATGTGAGAGTATGGCTACACTACACACACTGAAATCATGTCAGAAATGAGGCCAAAGCATGCACACAACTCAAGTAAAGCATGCTAGAGACTTTGAAACTCAAAGCTATTGAGCAAGATTGCACTATGAGATACAAAGCAAGTCCCAAATGATCAAGACCACCCAAAACAGAGTTCAACCATGATAAAATATGAGCAAAAACATGCTAGAGTGTAACCAAAATAAGCTAGAATAATAGGCCAAAATAGCAAGCATATTAAACTAGTGAGCAAAATTTACACTACAAGTGTAAGAAGCATGCAAGAAGTGGCCAAGCCAGCCACAAAAAGAGCTAAAACATGTTAAAAAAGTCACAAAAACATGCTTAGATAAAGGCTAGGTTTGGTAGAAAAACATGCTCAGGTATGAGGCCATCAACACAAGCAATCAAGACACAAGGAGAGGGGATGACCCCCTCCTATTTGGGACCTCAAAACACACTTTCCACCACTGAAATTCCTCTGGAATTCAGTGGTTAAAAGGCCAAGAGAAGGTGATCTCAAAGGCCTTAAGAGATGGGACAAAGTAAAGCAAACAAGCCACCAAAGGGGATAGCACCCCTAACTCAAACAAAGCCTCAAACAACCATTTTAAACACTTAAAAACAAAGCTTTTTGCAGTTGAGAGTAAGGCCTAAAAGAGCATGCAAGGATGGCCAAATACTTAAGCAAAATAAAGCTTAAAGAGGGCAACTACTCACCCTTGAAGAACCACAGCAAAACAAAAACTCTTGAGGTAAAAACCAGCTTTTTAGAACCCAAGTATGACCTCCAAGAACCTCAGCTCAATGATGGTGGTGCTTTACTAGGTGTTTGTGTGCAAAAGTATGAAGAAACAACATTTTTGAGTCAATATAGCAGAAATATATAGAGAGAGAGAGAGGGAGAATTCTATTGAGAGAGGGATAACTTTTTCTCTCTCAAAAATCTAAACCCCTGGAAAGGGAGAGGGGCTTCCCCTTATATAGAGCAATGCAATACAAAGCTTGTTTGACAAGCTTAAACTTGCCTCCATCCCTCCATACACGTGTATGGAGGATGGCTGAGTGAGCCACAGCTAGCTCAAAATATCTAAAATAATATCTGTTGAAATAAAGGTGGCCGGCCGGCCATCACTAATGGTCGGCAGTGCCTCATTGTTGGCCGGCAGGGCCTCTCTAATGGCCGACATGGCAAAGCCAATGGCCGACAGCCCTTTCCCGTGGTCGGCAGGCCATCATGAACAACAATATGGAGGAACGAAAGCATGGTCCAAAAATGAGACATAATGGAAATAGGGTGTGGAAGGATCAAACCTGGAGCATTCCGTCGCGAAAGTTGAGCACTCGACGAGCGATCAAGCTTGTCATCGGGTGTACCTGCAAGCATATCCAAGTCTTGAGGACGGTCAAAAATTGGGTGTGTACAATTGCCCCTCTTTGACAGAACTCGAAAGTCACGAAATGACGGGACTGAATGTCAAAGCCCAGAGACGACCCATTTTTGACAAGGCAAAGGACTTAGACAAACAGACAAGATAATAAAACAGATGCGCCCGCATGCAGGGGCAAACTGCAAGTGACATGCACAATGCAGATCATAACTTATGATTACGCAAAGATGGTTGTAAAGAAACATCTAGATGCAAATGTGATGCAAATGTTACGCAAGGAAATGCTACAGCAAACTCGTACATAAACAAGTAAGTAAACACGCCACGCGTGGAAATTACAGACCGGACTACATGTCATGCAGAAAGGATGTAAGAAAATTATGCAATCTTAACCACGCACCACGTGGGAAAGACTAAAAGCGACCGTTGGCACACCCGAGGTCTCAAACAAGATTCTGACGCGTTGCACGTGAAAGGAAAAAGAGTGGTATAAGCATTGGAACACGTTCCAAATGCTCTTAACCAATGAGGTGGAAACATAGGGACACATCCCAACGTTTCCAACCAAAGGGATGGTATAAGCATTGGAACGCGTTCCAAATGGTCTTAACCAAAGAGGGGGAAACATAGGGACCCATCCCAACGTTCCCAACCAAAGGAGTGGTATAAACATTGGAACATGTTCCAAATGCTCTTAACCGAAGAGGGGAAAACATAGGGACACGTCCCAACGTTCCCAACCAAAGGAGTGGTATAAGCATTGGAACACATTCCAAATGCTCTTAACCAAATAGGGGAAAACATAGGGACACGTCCCAACGTTCCCAACCAAAGGAGTGGTTTAAGCATTGGAACACGTTCCAAAGGCTTTTAACCAAAAAAGCCTAATGCGCCGCGCGCATGAAGAGAAAGAATAACAATGCCCAAGACATACGAGATTAAATGCAATAGATACACAAAGTGAACATGAGCGATAGATACACAAGATGAAGGAAAGCGTTCTCTTACCGAGACATCAACGATCTTATCCGGAACTTCTCTGAGTGAACCGTACATACAATATCGTGCCTGCGTAAGAAAGAAACTTAGTAGATACAGTAGGATAGGAATGCATGTTCCATGCAAGGTTGACAAGATGCACCATGCTAATGTGAAAAGGGCATATACAATGCAAAGATGACAAATGCATGCTCATGCAATATAGATACATATTCTATACAAGAATAATGAATGCATGTGTGCGGGAGATAAAAGCAGTAACAAATGCATGTTCCATGAGATATTAAAGTGCATATTCAATGCAAGTGTAAGAAGTGCATATACAATGCAAACATAAGAAGTGCATAGAGAATGCAACGCAACGCATCCTACATATTCTGTGCACAGTAATTAATGCATATTCGATGCAATATGTTCTATGAAGAAATGCGCGTGTTAACAAGACCGATTCAGACGCAACCTCCGATTTACCTCTCAGAGGAGTTGCAACGAATTAAAAGGATACACCTCATACGTGTTGAGCATCACATGCTGAAAACACAGTCTGGAGCTTTCGTACAGGCCACTTGAGCTTAAAAAATGTACTTCCCTTGCATTTCCTTGAGGGATCCAGGCACAAAACAGCAAACCAATAACCAAGGAGAGCATCAGAGGCCTGCTGGCCACTCCCGGAAGCCACCGGCCACCCATCGGCCACAAATTAGTCTCATCGGCCAACAATGGCAGATTCGGGGTAGATTGGAGATTTCATCTCGTGCTATTGGGGATCTCCTGCTTCTGCATCTTGCACTTCCAAACTACAAGAACTACCTTTCTTCCTGGCCATGTTCACAACTTTCCCTATTCTCCAACAAGGTGACAGACTAGGTTGGTTCAGTATCCAAAATTGAGGCGCATACCCGCTACCTCAACCTATAGGGCTTCTATACAGATTTCAAGCTGGGGATACACCCTTGGGTATTTAAACCAGACTTTAGTCTCGGAAATCTCAAACCTTTGCGTTCTAGGCATCGCCATTCGGACTCTAGTTTCCACCGTCTCAGTCGGTCTCCAAGGAACTCATTTCAAACATAGCCAAGATGCCTCCGGGAGGAACTGATACTTAGAAAGAGCACTTCTGATCGCCATTCTGGCTTGAAGCAGGCTTGATCTTGAGCTTGAGGTAGAGGCACACTCATACTTCGGAGCATTGACAAGGCCTGAAGAGGCACATTCGGTATGCAATCCCGGAATTTTCTGAAGTTGAAACACACTCAGATGCTCCAAAATTTCCCTCTTTTCTTTTGATTTGCAGTCTGGAACCTATATAGCTTCAGATAGGTCCTGGTTTTATTGTTCTCATATGACCTGGGTTGAACCCTGCAGTTTTACGAAAGAACAAAGCCTGTTTTGCACAGATGCGAAGAACGACACAACACTCTGAGCACAAAACGATTCATTTTGAAATTGAGAAATGAATTCTTAACCGGGTATTGAGCCTACGACTGAACACAGCACACCATGACTCAACAAAGGAAAACAATGGTAAAACAACCTAAACACATCTATTAACACTCGAAACGACTCAAAACAGGAATCGAGACAAATCAAAAACACACACACAACACTCAAATGTGTTACAAAAGCGAGAGACCTTTCGGTTCACAAGGAGCCCATAGCTTCTTCGGGTATTGTTTCCCACCCTTTCTTATTTGTGTTTCTCATATCACTCGGGCCTCAGGCTCTGTTTTTCTAAAAAAGCCCTTTTCTTACTTTTTTTTCTCAGCATACATCTCTCTATTCTTCAATCTCTCTTATTTTTTTATCCCTCCCCTGGGTGGTTGATGGATAAACAAGAAGTTGTGCGTTGTTTCCCCTAGTATTCTACTAGATTCTTCTTCTTGACATTGGTTGACGATGCGCTCGGTCAGTTTGGATGTGACCAGACCTGTCCAAATGAGGAAGTGGAATATCTTGCTCCATTCCAGTTCGTGCTTCGCACTTGGCTTGATACCTCGCTGCTTGGAGGATGAGAGAGCTTTCAGCCCTTTGCGTGTTAGCTTCAGTTGTGTCCTTGTCTGGCAAGTATGTTGACAACGGGGAAAAGACAGAAAACCTGACTCAACTGTGCCCCTAGTTCATCATTTTGACCAAAATAAGAGTTACATTAACACACTTATTTGATTTTCTGATTTGAAATCATGCAAGTCAGGTTGTGAGCACTGAAAATTTTCCTTTTTTGGGTCTAAGGAATGGTCCAGTTTTGGATAGATGGAATAATTTTTGAGAAAATTAGTCAACTTCATTAAAAAGTCCCAAAACTATTTTTGCAAATGGCCATTGCTCGACCAACACAAAATTTACTCTTGAGATGCACAACCTCAGATCTGAACTTGATTTTTCTTGCAGCTGAATCTTCCAACGGAAAAGAACAACTGATTTTGAACGGAGACAAGCCAATTTACACATGGACAAGATAGCCGAGTGTAGACGTCCCAAATGTCCTGGGAGAAATCCCTCGTTTTGTTCATTTGGGCTCACTACAGTTCGGACTCAAATGTCACGGTTCTTAATCAGATCTCACAAAGTGCAATGCAAGATTGATAAATCACCAAAGAGTCCAAGTCTGGCAAATCGTTTTGGAAAACAGATTTTTAAGAAAGAAGTGCCAATCATGGACTGCTTTGCCAGATACAGAGTCGCCACCTAAATATTTTATTTTGGGGGAATTTAGGAAACCCTGACTCGTTGCCTAAGGCCACGTGTCCGTCATCACCAAAGTTGCCTCGGCTCGGGAACTTGGGTATGATTGGGGAAGGTCATTTCACGAGCACCCCCGCTCGCCCGATCAAAGATCGGCCACTACTAAGCATGATATCTTGTTTTTGAAAACACATGTGCTCTTATTCCGATGTATTAGCCTAGATTTACTATGTGATGCACACAGCATACAAGTATAGACTGGGTCGCCTGAATTGGAACAAAACATCTCATGTTCATTTTGAAAACGGTTTGCTACTCGCAAGTAGGCTAAAATGCAGGTTTTGCCACCCTCAGGTGGGCTTAAGAAACAGGGTGATTTGCCACTCTCAAGTGGGCTTAAAACTCGCAATCGATGAATTGTTCCAATCCAAATAACCCAACCTTCACCCACAGGCATTCAGGCAGTTATATCACATAAGCAAATAGCCTCATGGTAAGCATGCTATCATGACAGTCACTTACACACATGCAAGGATGCTAAAGCATAAATACTTACCGAGTACTCCGAGCCAAAGAAAGAAGCCAATTAGAAATCATGCATGAATCCTAACTATGCCGAGATGCCTAATGCGACACATGCAAGAATGCAACTAAGATAGGCTCGGCTATTCTACAATGGCATGTGAAATGCAACACTTAACATGTATTCAACTTGGAATTGAAATACAATGCAGTTAGTATGATACGCCGAGCCCGGTGCATGCAAGACAGATGAATGAATGCAAACATGCGAACATAAGTATGCTAATTGAAACATGCCCTAAACTAACCATCATAAGCTAGTAAATAAAAGGGAGAAAGACGTGGGGTTGGAAGACATACATCACACACACACACACTTATTACAATTGTGTCCCCCGCTCGGAGGGTCCGAATAAACAATACAGAACCGAATTTACTAATTATTACACAACTCTAATTAATTAACAAATTAACTAAGTAAGCAATGTAAACTAGCATGCAATGGACTGCCCAGCTCTGCCTTAGATGATAAAGGATGCATGCATGCTGGAGTCGCTTTGTCGGGAAATCCATCGTGATGCTCCGACTCACCTTTTGTTTGCAATTGAACTCAGAAACTTGCACAAAGCTCCAAGAGGCTAAAACTCCACTTTGGGAAACTGTGGAAGGGCTGCCGACTAGTCAATGGCATCGGAGACCATCTGTCGACCACCCTTTGTGGTGGAGACCAAAAAAGGTGGTTGGCCTGCCAGAAAAGCTGGTCGGCCGACCACTTTCTGCCCCTGGATTTTGGTTTTCTGCAACACAAAGCAAGAGAGAGGCATGGCAAGGTATTTTCAACAAATGTGTGCATGACCACTCTCCCCGTCCTTGCACAAGCTCAAGGGAGTGTAGGTCTCGATCCTCGGGCCACCAATCACGCATCTCAATGCATGATGGCCGAGGAGTCGAATTGCATGACTCAATGGGACATGAATGCACATAGAATGTCGGCAGCCAACAACTCCATCACGAGTAGTCAAGAATGTCGGCGACCGGGAATCGAGGCATGTTTCGTCACTTGGAGTATGAAACGTCTCTCATTTCCCGTGTTTGGACTAACTCCTACTCCAAACACAATGCAACACACATGGCATGCACAAAACAACCTCAAGTATGTAACCTAAATGCAATGCGACTTAGTCATGCAATCGTGCAAGGAATGAAACATGCAAACATGCACCTAACGTACACTAACATGCACAATGCTATGAGCTACATGGCATGCACAACTCTTATGGACTATATGACATATACACATAATGCACATGGAAACCAACATGCTCAATGTTATGAACGAGGCATACGCAATGCAATGATCCAACATGCGATAATATGTCATACTCAAAGCAATGCTATGAACTACAATGGCATGCAAGATGGACTTAAACCAATATGAATGGGCCTCAGCCACATCCAAATCAGTGGCAAAAATGATGCAAACAAGGCACCGAAACTCATGCAAACATGCACAATGCAATGGCCCTAAACCTAAGGCATAAAGTGCAACTCTACTAAGGCGTGGCAAGGGATGAAATATGGCATACAATCACACATTTTCTAGCTCTGAAATGACATACAAAGTGGCTCCAAATCATGCAAATAGCTCACACAATGCATGCTAGAAGGCTCAAATACCGAAACTAGTGAAGCACACTACACTATAGGTACACGAAGCAATGCTCAAATGGAAAAACCAGCCCCAAACAGATCCTAGGTAGGTCCAAGACAATAGCAAAATGGCCTAAAATGATGGCTCAAAATGCATAGAAATGAAGCTCATGCAATGGTCCATAAATGAGGCATACAAGCACAACTCTCAAATGTACTTAAGGAGTGGAAAACATGGGAACATGGAAACCTTACATGCTCTGAAATACCATGCAAAATGATGCTAAGACATGGAAACATCTCAACATAAGCATGCAATAGGCTTCAAAACTCAAGGCTAGGCAAGGGTATTGAACTACAACCATGCATAACAAACATCATTCGACCATGAGGCCCAAAAAAAAAGCTAAGGCAGTCCAAAACATGCACAAAATCAGTTTAAGGCATGGCCAAAAAGTGCTAGAATCAAAGACCAAAATAGCATGCAATGTAAGCTAGTAAAGAGGATTTGCACTACAAGCATGTAAGGAAATGAAGAGGCCACTAAACCAGCAGCAAAATTCAAAGGTATGACATGCCAAATAAAGCCCAAAAACCCACTGAAACATGGTTAATGCATGCAAGAATGAGATGCTCCTTTGATATGCTATGAAGAGGGTTATTTTACACATACAAGATGGACATCCAATATGGAAAAACAAGCTTTGGAAAGAGCCTATGCAGGTCCTAAAACTCATCAAAAATGACCTAAAACATGGCTTGGAAGCATGCAAATAAGGGCTCCTTTGTAAGGCCAAAAATGCTAGAAAACAAAACAAGGAGAGAGAGGGTCACCCCTCTCTGATTTTGGCACTCAAAATAGCATTCTAGCCATTGAAAATCCACTGGATTTCAGTGGCTAAAAGGCCAAACAAAGTCCAACACAAATGCTCTAAGGCATGGCTCAAAACAAGGTAAAATGAAGCATGCAAGGCGGTAGATAACCCCCAACAGAAAAATGATCTGAAACAAACATGTTAAGGGCCTCAAAATAAGACTTTTTTCAGTTTACACAAAAGCTCAAATATGCTTGCAAGTATAGCTAAAAGATGGAGCAAAATAAAGCTAAAAATGGGGAATAGTGTGTTACCCTTGAAGCTCAAGAAGACCAGCAACCTCTGGACCAAAAACTCAACCTTTGACCTCTGACAATGGCCTCCAAGAAGCTTAGACCAATGATGGAAGGGTTAGGCTATGGAGTTGTATGCAAAAGTGTCAAGAACTCACTCTTTGAAGGCCAAAATAGAGAGATATAGAGAGAGAGGTATATTTTGCCTTAGACAAAATCTTCAACCTGGTATAAGGAGAGAGAGGGCCTCTCTTATAGAGGTTTGAAGCCAAAGCTTCTCAAAGAAGCTAAAAACAAGGCTCAAGATCCTCCATACGCGTGCATCGAGGATGCAGTTTGTGCCTTCTAGCTGGCACAGCTGGCAAGCATTCAGGAAGACAAAACAGCAGGAAGCAAGCTGACCAGTTAAAGTGGTCGGCCGACCACTTTTACTGGTCGGTTGACCACTTTTTTTGAGAAGGTGGTCGGCCAGCCACTTTTTCTGGTCGGCCAGCTACTTTTTCGGGTTTTTCAGGACAAAAGGTGGTCTCTCAGAAAGAAAGCTGGTCGGCTAATGGCTGGAAAGTCCAAAGGTGGTCGGCTAGGTGTCCAAATTGAAACCCCAGAAGTTAGCTTTCCAATGGCACCAACCTTGCATCAAAATTCCAACTGTGCAAAAAGTTATGCCTGTTTTGGTGAAGCCGTGCAGATTCGGTCCAACCGGAGTGATGCCCTATTTCAACCAACCATATCTCCCCCGTGTGGAATTGGCTTTAGGAGATTCTTGAGGGCAAAATGAAGCCCCGAAAGTAATATTTCCAACGGTGGTGGCCTCATAGCTGGATTCCAAGTATGAAAATGAATAGGCCCGATTCGGCGAGGGCTGCTCGACTCTCTCTTAACAGTTCATGCCCATTTTCTCCCCTAGCTGGGTTTCTTCCCTCTTCTCTTCTTTTCTTCAACTCCAAACCCCTAAGTAAGGTGTTTTGAAAGATTTTTCAAAGATTTAATCTCTCTTTCATTCATTTCCACTCTGTCTTGACTCGGTTTATCGAAAAGCACAACATTTGACAAAATGCGAGCCTCGGAACATCGCAGAAACTTTATTTGAAAAATATTTTGAAAGAGAGGGTTTTAAGGTCTAAAAACCATCCAAAATAGCTTTGGTCCAAAATGGGGTGGAAGGTTGGGATTTGACTCTCCTCTTGCTGAAGAAACTGAACCTTTGCCCTGCACACCTTTCTCCACCAAGTAAACCATCAGTAGTGCCCAAGTCTTAAGGGCGGTCAAAAATGGGGTGTCTACAGTTGCCCCTCTTTGACAGAACTCGAAAGTCAAGAAGTGACAGGAGTGAATGTCAAAACCCAGAGACGACCCATTTTTGACAAGGCCGAAGACTTGGACAAACAAACAAAATACAGATGCAGTTGGTTGAACCCTTAGGCTGCCTACGTATCCCTTTGCAAGGAATGAAACTAGCGTAGTTCAGGGGCATGATGCAAATGATATGCAGGAAAATTTTGATAATTGGACTTATACGCTACGCGAAGCCGGTTTGATAATTGGACTTATACGCTACGTGAAGCCGATTTGAAAGTTGGACTTATACGCTACGCGAAGCCGGTTTGAAAGTTGGATTTATACGCTACGCGAAGCTGGTTTGAAAATTGGACTTATACGCTACGCGAAGCCGGTTTGAAAATTGAGGATTTATGCAATGCACTGTAATGTAGTGGCTAAAATGCAATGTAATAGCTAAGAGGTGAAGGTACCTTACAGGCGCAATTGGCAATGACTTACCTCATGCTATTGGGGATCTTTCGCTTCTTCTTGATTGAACCAGAGGTACTACTTTTCTCCCTGACTATGGTCGCAGCTTTCCCTATTCTCCAACAGGGTGATAGACTATGTTGGTTCAGTATCTAGAATTGAGGCGCATACACATGCTATCTCAATCTATCGGGCAGCCATATAGATTTCAAGCCGAGGATATACCCCTGGGTATTTAAACTAGACTTTAGTCTCGAAAATCCCGAACCTTTGCGTTCTAGGCATAAGCCATTCGAACTCTAGTTTCCACCGTCTCAGTTGGTCTCCTAGGAACTTACCGCAAACACAGGCAGGTGGCTATACCAGACCACCGGAAGTCATTCGGGCACAACAAACACCAAAGGAGTTGCACCTTCAGAGGATTTAAGGTCTCCTAGACCAGAGAGTGCACAAGGCAGTGCGAATAAAGATGCAGGATTTAAGGTCTCCTAGACCAGAGGATTTAAGGTCTCCCAGACCAGAGAGCGCACAAGACAGTGCGATGCCATGCACTAACAAGTGCAAGTGGGGTGCGCAAGAAAATGCGAGCAATACACTAACAAGTGTAGGTGAGGTGTGCAAGAAAGCGCGAACAATGCACTAACAAGTGCAGGTAAGGTGCACACGAAAGCACGATGCAATGCATGCAAAATGCAATGGTAAATGCAAAGGGGAAAAATACTCTAACCATGCTAGAATCATGAGAGGAGGAAAAACAAACAATCAGGCGCGCATACGACGCAACCTAAGTCAAATTCCAAACACGCTGAAATCGTGTGAGGAAAGGGACACTCAAACCACGCTAAAATTGTGAAGGGAAGTCCAAAACAACCTGCCCAGGTGTGTACCAAACACAAACTGAGATGAATTCCAAACACGCTGAAATCGTGTGAGGAAAGGGACACTCAAACCATGATGAAATCGTGAGAGGAGGTCCAACAACCCGCCCAGCGCACCTACAACGCAACCTGAGATAAAACCTGCCCAGGCCCGCGCATCACGCGTCCTGAGATAAACTCCAAACACGCTGAAATTGCGTAAGGAATGGGACACTCAAACCAGGCTAAAATCGTGAGAGGAAGTCCAATAACCCGCCCAGCGCGTCTACAACGCAACCTGAGATAAAACCCGCCCAGGCCCACGCATCACGCGTCCTGAGATAAATTCCAAACACGCTGAAATCACGTAAGGAACAGGACACTCAAACCACGCTGAAATTGTGAGAGGAGGTCCAACAACCCGCCCAGCGCATCTACAACGCAACCTGAGATAAAACCCGCCCAGGCCCGCGCATCACCCGTCCTGAGATAAATTCCAAACACACTGAAATCGCGTAAGGAACGGGACACTCAAACCACGCTGAAATCGTGAGAGGAGGTCCAACAACCCGTCCACCGCGTCTACAGCGCAACCTGAGATAAAACCCGCTAAGGCCCGCACATCACGTGTCCTGAGATAAGTCCCGGAGGACAATAATCCTAAACGCAACTCGGCGTAAAAGGATAAGTGGTACAAGATAACACAAGATACAAATAAACGCAATAAGTGTGATGATACAGTACATGTTACAAGCAATGTAGAGCATGATGTTTAGGGAATGCAATAAACAAACAAAGCGGCACTTTAGAAAGCACCTCATGGAGTGAGTGGCGGTAAACCGCTTTACTCTGACGGGGAATGGTACTCAAGGAGAGTACTTCTGATTGCCATTTTGGCCTGAAATAGTGAAACAGTCAACACAGTATTCTGTTCACTTTGAACACACAGCTCGTTTTAGCACAATGCTCTTTCTGAACACGCAGCTCATAACATAGTATTCGGTTTATTCGGCACACAGCTCATACAAGACACTGCTCATTCTGAACATACGTGATGCAATGACGGAACTTGCAGAAGTTGAAACAAACTCAGATGCCCAACATTTTCCCTCTTTTCTTTTGCTTTGCAGCCTGGAACTTTCATAGCTTTAGATAGGTCCTGGTTTTACTATTCTCTCATGACCTGGGTTGAACCCTGCGGTTTTATGAAAGAACAAATCCTGTTTTGCACAAATATGGAGAACGACACAGTACTCTGAGCACAAAACGATTCATTTTTGAGATTGAAATGAGAAAAGGATTCTCAACCGGGTATTGAGCCTACAACTGACCACAGCCAAAATGACTCAACAACAGAAAACAAAGGTAGAACAACCTAAACACAACTCAACAAAGGAAAAAAACGGTAAAACAACCTAAACACATCTATTGACGCTCAAACGACTCAAAACAAGAATCGAGACAAACAAAAACACACAAACACAACACTCAGCTGTGTTATAAAGGCAAGAGACCTCTCGGTGCACGAGGAGCCAGTTTCTCCGGGTATTGTTTCCCACCATTTCTCATTTGTGATTCTCACATCATTCGGCCCTCAGGCTCTGTTTTTCTGAAAAAGCCATTTTTCTCACTTTTTCTCTCAGCGCACATCTCTCTATTCTAAAATCTCTCATTTTTTATCCCTCCCCTGGGTGGTTGATGGATAAACAAGAAATTGCAGGCTCTTGCCCCTAGCATGCTGCTAGATTCTTCTTCTTGTTCGCAACAGTGAGTTCCTCCCACAGAGGGGTTGCAATGCGACCAGACGCGTAGCAGATCTGCAACTGACATCGGTTGATGATGCTCTACTGCAAAGTTTGGACGTGATCAGATCTGTCCAGATGAGGGAGTGGAATATCTAGATCCATTCCAGTTCGTGCTTCGCACTTGGCTTGATACTTCGTTGCTCGGAGGATGAGAGAGCTTTCAGCCCTTCATTAACAGCTTCAGTTGTGCCCTTTCCGGCAGGCAGAGTGCCCTTTCTGGCAAGTATGTTGACAATGGGGAAAAGACAGAACACCTGACTCAACTATGCCCCTAGTTCATCATTTTGACCATTTTTTGTTTTTGGCTTTCTACTAAAACAATTTTGACCAAAATGAGAGTTAGATTAACATGCTTATTCAACTTTCTGATTTGAAAATCATGCGAGTTAGGTTATGAGCACTGAAATTTTTCCTTTTTTTGGGTCCAAGAAATTGTCTAGTTTTTTAGAAAAATGGAATAATTTTCGAGAGAATCAGTCAACCTCAGTAAAAATTCTCAAAAATTGTTTTTGCAAACGGCCACTGCTCAACGAGCTCGAAACCTACTCTTGAGATGCACAATCTCAGATCCATAACAATGGAAAATTGCCCCTTGTCTGGAGGACACTGCACAGCAACGGAAAGTTCCCCATAGTTTGAATAGCACCGCAGCACTGCATGGCAACGAAAAGTTGCCCCTAGTCTGAATAGCGCCGCAGCACGTGGCAACCAGTCCTCACAGTGATAATTACAACCAAATTCTCGGATACAGAGAAGACAAAGATGACCAGAACTATCACATGGACACAGTCGAATTTGAAGTGTTTTACGGCCGGGCTTCAGAATGAAGTTGCCTACGTATCCCAAAGATGGGAATCAAGCCTTACGTAGTTCGGGGTTAAGGTACACTTGGGTGTTAACCTCTCCTTTTGCGCTCTAACTTTTGCCAAGGCCACCATTTCGGGTTTTCAGCCTTGTGAGCTATGTTCTTTTTTTCTTTTCAATTCTTTTCTACTTTTTTCTTTTTCATCTTTTCCTTTCATTTTCTTCATTTTTCTTCTTTTTCTTTTTTTTTTTTTTCATTATTTGCATTTTTCCTTTTTTTTTGTTCTTTTTCTTGCTCTAATTTTTGCCTGGGTCGCCCTTCTGGGTTTTCGGCCCAACGAGCCTCTCAAGGGTAAAAGTGTAGCTTTGTCCATGTCAAATGGTTTTGAGATCCCGAAGTCATCTGAATCTAGGAGAATGGCTGTTGTTCGCTGACGATGCAAAAGTCCATCCAATGGGGGCTGAATTTGCCTCTAGTGTTGTGGATAGGAACTCAGTTGTCCTTCAGCAAAAACTTTCTTCTTTCCTCCCTTATGGGATTTGGCATTCTTACCAGTCTTCATTGGTCTGCAGAATGATCAATCTTTGGCTCTTCGAGCACGTCTGACATTTTTGCCCCTAGTTCATGGGCTATTTCTGATCCAGCTTTGCAATCTTCTTTTGATAACACCTGATCTTCTTGATCTAACTTTTCTTGCCCCTAGTTCGAGGGCTGCTTCGAATCTAGCCACACAGGCCTCACATTGTGGTTGACCATTGAACATTCTGAATCCGAGTTGAAGGTTTGAAAGCGAGGGGTCGAGTCTCGAGGCTGAGAGCGATCCTAAGCTGCACAATCTGAAGAGCGATTCCACACAGGTCTTCGCAAGACAGCGCAAAACATTTTTTGAAACCTTTTAAGAAAGCGACTAATCGGTCGCGCTGAAGACAGTGTAGAACCAATCTGGATCAAGCTAGGATCCTTCTCAGTACTCACATTGACAAGCATGATCTCAATCATTAAGGGTTTAGCACGCCTCTCTTTCTCTCAGTTTGGTCAAAGTTTTGCAAATCCCGAGGAATTTCTTCCTCTTTGTTTTCCTCACAATGTTCAAAAAGTTTTGAAAAACTTAGGTCAATGCAATGATTTCAAGGCATAGAAAAGTAAGTGAAAAGCACTGCCGTTTCATTCAAATTTGCTGGCACAACAGGCTCAAAGTAGAAATAAGCACGAAGTATGAAAACCACTGCTGCTTCATTCAGATCTTCTGGTGTAACTGGCTCCATGGCAGAAACAGACTCAAAAAGAAAGCAAAGAGACAAACACAAAACAAAATAGTGACATCCGAGGTAACATCCCCGGAATCACCCGACTCCAACAAAACAGGACTAACCCGGTACAACAAGACAGACCCAACTGACTCAGTAAGAAAAGACTGACTCTGTACAACACAACAAGACTGACCCAATACCCAAGTCAGAAAGTAAAGTAATCAGCATTCGCAAATGCTCAAAATAGTGCGTGCCATCCCCACAGCTGGAGTGAACTGAGTGCCATCCGCAGGTGGTTCATCCCCCGATCACATGGTCACATTATCCCCCAAGTTCACCGACCCAGTGCCGATAGACTTTGCAGGGCTTGGCATGGCAATGACCCCGTCGTCAATTAGATCTTGCACTTCGTGGCGAAGACGAGAGCAATTGTCAGTGCCATGACCGATTTGTTGATGGAAGGCACAGTACTGGGCAATATCATGCGTAGCCGGAAGAGGATTCGGGAGAGGCCGAGGCTCAAGGGGTTTGAGATGGCCTTGTCCAACAAGGATTTGGAGAGCTTTGGACAAAGGCATATAGAGGGCATGGAAGACCCTCTGACCTCGGGGTCGGTACTTCAAGGTTTGTGGATTTTTACTGGACGCACCAGCAAAGGGATTGGTAGGTGCTAGCCTGGTTTGCTGATCTCTTCCGAGTGGAGGATTAGAGCTAACAGGATCATTTCTAGTACGGCGGCCCTTCTTTCGATTTTCCCCTTGGCTTGAACTGCTCTCATTCTGAGTGACGAAAGTATCCTCCACAATCTTTGCAACAACTACAATCACTTGCTGTTTGTTCAGCCCTTCGGCTCTCAAAGCCTCCACAACCCACTGAAGGTTTTCATGGGGACCAATGCCTGCCCCTACCTGGTTCTTACCACTGGCCTCTACTTTGCCAAGGGTTTGGCCTTCTTCAAATGTAGCCAGTCCCAAGATTGGGGAGCCTTTTGTTATGAAATTCCCGGTATGTGATGTGGTCGATGAGGGAGCCAATGTCTCGGAGGCCAGATTTGTCACAGTTCTCTAATGATCTTCAATCATTTTCTTCAGCTCAGAAGTAGTGGGCTCACGGGTTTGAGATGATTGGGGTCCAGGTGCATCCATCATGCATAAGTCCATGCTTTCTGGAATGAACACCTCAGGCTTGGGTAGATGGGCCGGGGTGATGTATATGTTGGGCGAAGGTGGATGGTAGTGTATGGATGAGGTTGAGGCGGGGAGGTGACGAGTCAGTACTAACCTAAGGTCCTTTGGGTGGAGCTAGGGTCTCTTCGTCAATAAGATCCTGAATCTTATGACGGAGGTGAATGCAACGGTTCTTATCATGACCGTGTTGTTAATGATAGGTACAGTATTTAGCTGGGTCATATCTTGGTGGAAGAGGATTTGGAAGGGGTTGGGGTTCTAGGAGTTCTAGGTGCCCTTCTTCTTGTAGCTTTTTCAAAGCTTGGGAGAGACTCATGTAAAGAGGATTGAACTTTCGGGCTTGGGGCCGATTTGAGGTGGTTGGTTTTTGGCCATTGAGGGAAGTGGTGATAGTGTCTACTTCTGAGCATTTCACACATGTGCCACCTTCAGTAGTAGCATTGGAATTGTGAGCAACATTTCTCTTCAACGGCTCATTATCTGCTTCAAAGATCCCTTGTCGGATGGCATCATCGATTTGAACCCCCATTCCATGAAGGTTTGGAAAGGTAAACAGTGGTAAAATGATCATTTTCTACAGCAACATGCCATGTAGATTCCGAACAATCATCCTGATCTGATCTTTGTCGGAAGGCCTTATAGTCATCATCGAGGCCTTTGCTCTCCATCTCGTCACGAACTCTGAGAAACCCTCATTTGGTTCTTGGTGGGTGACTTCGAGATCATGAGTTGTGACCTCGATCTGTGTGTTGTAGGAGTATTAAGCAATAAAGGCCTCAGCCAGCTCTTCCCAGTTCCGTTTCACAGAGTCCTCCAATTTCGCATACCAGATTACGACTATCCCAGACATGGTTCGGCCAAAGAGAGACAACTTCTAAGCTGTGGTCAAACCCATTGGCCTCAAGATATCAGAAAACAGGTGGAGGTGCACCCTTGGGTCTCCAGAGCCATCAAAGCGATCGATATGCGGCATTTTAAATCGCTCCAGCAAGGTAACTACAGATTCAATATACCCGTCTCTAAATCCGGGATGGAGTTCACTTCTTGTGCTCGTCTGAACAACTCCTCTAGTTTATTGACCTTAAGTGCAGTTGGGTCAACCTCAAATTCAAAGGGAGCCTCGCTTTGATGGACAGGAGCTTTAGAGGTCTGTGCTAGGATTGGCTCCACCGGATTGCCTTGAGTCTTTCGGACATTAGTAGTATGGGAAGTGACTCCGGGTGTCGGGTTACCCGTGGGAGATGCATGAGATGTAGAAGTTGTAGCCTGCTGTAGTTGTTGTTGTTGTAGCTAGGTTATCACTTCGGCCTGACGAGCCATGACTTCAGCCTGACGGACTGCGTCCTGCTGCAGTGCCTCGATTGTTTGTTGTAGGTACCGCATCTGTTCTTCCATACTGGCTGAGGGATACTGAGCCATGGGAATGGGTGATTGATCTCGCGCAGAGTTGATTGCAGACAACTGTTCCCAAACCAGACTAGATCCGGTTGAACTAAGGTGTGACTGCTGTAGAAACTGTACTGGTGAATTCTGCCTGAACCTCTTTTGTCTTGTAACTGGTGGGGGTGAGGCAAACACAGGTCGCTTCTGAACCAATTCTGACCTGACAAAGTCTATCAATATAAGTCCAATGTACTTGGGGGATATTGGAGCCTTCTGAAGCTATCGTTCCGAGACTACCTTGCAAAAGAAGAAAACAGATAGCATCTCAGCCTGATTTCACTAGAATGGACATGAGCATAGCTGAATGACTGTACTCTTTACTGAATTCTACCCCAAATTCTGTTTGTAAACCGATACCCTCAAGTAAAACTGATTCCCCAAATACTGATGCCCGCAGGCCTGATACCCAGACTTGCAAACTGATATATGCAACCTGTAGAGGCACACTCTAACAGCACATAGCAGGCAAATGAGAGCCAAAACACCCCTATGGTGGGATAGGGTTTCCCTGTCCTATTTTGTCAGGAGCTAGGGTTTCACTACGCACGTAGCGGTTTCAAACAACCTACAATCGGGTAAGCAACCTGTCCTAGCTTGGAATAGTCACTATGGATTCCGATATGCACTAGGTCGAATGGTCAAAAAGGGTGCCCTGGTAACAACCGGGTTTTGTGTTCCCATCGTGGCAGAGCCCGTAACAGGTCAGCCTCATGGTACGCTTCTCAAATCGAGCCTCCGGTAAACCGTTCAGGAATAGCAGATGGCAAACACTGTGACTTAGGCGCACCAATGCAAATGCAATGCAAAGAAACACATAAGTGTAGTCAAAACAAAATATCATGAGTTCGAGTCAAGTTCTCTAAATCCCCAGCAAAGTCGCTAGAAACTATAGACGTCCTGAACGTCCTGGGAGAAATCCCCCGTTTTGTTCATTTGGGCTCACTACAGTTCGGACTCAAATGTCACGGTTCTTAATCTGATATCGCAAAGTGCAATGCAAGATTGATAAATCACCAAAGAGTCCAAGTCTGGCAAATCGTTTTGGAAAATAGATTTTTAAGAAAGAAGTGCCAAACATGGACTGCTTTGCCAGGTACAGAGTCGCCACCTAAATATTTTATTTTGGGGGAATTTAGGATACCCTGACTCGTTGCCTAAGGCCACGTGTCCATCATCACCAAAGTTGCCTCGGCTCGGGAACTTGGGGTACTATTGGGGAAGGTCATTTCATGAGCACCCCCGCTCGCCCGATCAAAGATCGGCCACTACTAAGCATGATATCTTGTTTTTGAAAACACATGTGCTCTTATTTCGATGTATTAGCCTAGATTTACTATGTGATGCACACAGCATACAAGTATAGACTGGGTCGCCTGAATTGGAACAAAACATCTCATGTTCATTTTGAAAACGGTTTGCTACTCGCAAGTAGGCTAAAATGCAGGTTTTGCCGCCCTTAGGTGGGCTTAAGAAACAGGGTGATTTGCCACTCTCAAGTGGGCTTAAAACTCGCAATCGATGAATTGTTCCAATCCAAATAACCCAACCTTCACCCACAGGCATTCAGGCAGTTATATCACATAAGAAAATAGCCTCATGGTAAGCATGCTATCATGGCAGTTACTTACACACAAGCAAGGATGCTAAAGCATAAATACTTACCGAGTGCTCCCAGCCAAAGAAAGAAGCTAATTAGAAATCATGCATGAATCCTAACTATGCTAAGATACCTAATGCGACACATGCAAGAATGCAACTAAGATAGGCTCGGCTATTCTACAATGGCATGCGAAATGCAACACTTAACATGTATTCAACTCGGAATTGAAATACAATGCAGTTAGTATGATGCGCCGAGCCCGGTGCATGCAAGACAGATGAATGAATGCAAACATGCGAACATAAGTATGCTAATTGAAACATGCCCTAAACTAACCATCATAAGCTAGTAAATAAAAGGGAGAAAGACGTGGGGTTGGAAGACATACATCACACACACACACACTTATTACAATTGTGCCCCCCGCTCGGAGGGTCCGAATAAACAATACAGAACCGAATTAACTAATTATTACACAACTCTAATTAATTAACAAATTAACTAAGTAAGCAATGTAAACTAGCATGCAAATGGACTGCCCCAGCTCTGCCTTAGATGATAAAGGATGCATGCATGCTCGAGTCGCTTTGTCGGGAAATCCATCGCGATGCTCCGACTCACCTTTTGTTTGCAATTGAACTCAGAAACTTGCACAAAGCTCCAAGAGGCTGAAACTCCACTCTTTGAAACTGTGGGAGGGCTGCCGACCAGTCAATGGCATGGGAGACCACCTGTCGACCACCTTTTGTGGTGGAGACCAAAAAAGGTGGTCGGCCTGCCAGAAAAGCTAGTCAGCCGACCACTTTCTGCCCTGGATTCTGGTTTTCTGCAACACAAAGCAAGAGAGAGGAATGGCAAGGTATTTTCAACAAATGTGTGCATGACCACTCTCCCCGTCCTTGCACAAGCTCAAGGGAGTGTAGGTCTCGATCCTCGGGCCACCAATCACGCATCTCAATGCATGATGGCAGAGGAGTCGAATTGCATGACTCAATGGGACATGAATGCACATATGAACACCAAAAGCCAACAACTCCATCATGAGTAGTCAAGAATGTTGGCGATCGAGAATCGAGGCATGTTTCGTCACTTGGAGTATGAAACGTCCCTCGTTTCCCGTGTTTGGACTAACTCCTACTCCAAACACAATGCAACACACATGGCTTGCACAAAACAACCTCAAGTATGCAACCTAAATGCAATGCGACTTAGTCATGCAATCGTGCAAGGAATGAAACATGCAAACATGCACCTAACATACACTAACATGCACAATGCTATGAGCTACATGGCATGCACAACTCTTATGGACTATATGACATATACACATAATGCACATGGAAACCAACATGCTCAATGTTATGAACGAGGCATACGCAATGCAATGATTCAACATGCGATAATATGGCATACTCAAAGCAATGCTATGAACTACAATGGCATGCAAGATGGACTTAAACCAATATGAATGGGCCTCAGCCACATCCAAATCAGTGGCAAAAATGATGCATACAAGGCACCGAAACTCATGCAAACATGCACAATGCAATGGCCCCAAACCTAAGGCATAAAGTGCAACCCTACTAAGGCTTGGCAAGGGGTGAAATATGGCATACAGTCACACATTTTCCAGATCTGAAATGACATACAAAGTGGCTCCAAATCATGCAAATAGCTCACACAATGCGTTCTAGAGGGCTCAAATACCGAAACTAGTGAAGCACACTACAATATAGGTACACAAAGCAATGCTCAAATGGAAAAACCAGCCCCAAACAGATCCTAGGCAGGTCCAAGACAGTAGCAAAATGGCCTAAAATGATGGCTCGAAATGCATAGAAATGATGCTCATGCAATGGTCCATAAATGAGGCATACAAGCACAACTCTCAAATGCACTTAAGGAGTGGAAAACATGGGAACATCGCAACCTTACATGCTCTGAAATACCATGCAAAATGATGCTAAGACATAGAAACACCTTAACATAAGCATGCAATAGGATTCAAAACTCAAGGCTAGGCAAGGGTATTGAACTACAACCATGCATAGCAAACATCATTCGACCATGAGGCCCAAAAACAGAGCTAAGGCAGTCCAAAACATGCACAAAATCAGTTTAAGGCATGGCCAAAAAGTGCTAGAATCAAAGACCAAAATAGCATGCAATGTAAGCTAGTAAAGAGGAATTGCACTACAAGTATGTGAGGAAATCAAGAGGCCACTAAACCAGCAAAATTCAAAGGTATGACATGCCAAATAAAGCCCAAAAACCCACTGAAACATGGTTAATGCATGCAAGAATGAGATGCTCCTTTGATATGCTATGAAGAGGGTTATTCTACACATACAAGATGGACATCCAATATGGAAAAACAAGCTCTGGATAGAGCCTATGTAGGTTCTAAAACTCATCAAAAATGACCTGAAACATGGCTTGGAAGCATGCAAATAAGAGCTCGTTTGTAAGCCAAAAATGCTAGAAAACAAAACAAGGAGAGAGAGGGTCACCCCTCTCTGATTTTGGTACTCAAAACAACATTCTAGCCACTGAAAATCCACTGGATTTCAGTGGCTAAAAGGCCAAACAAAGGCCAACACAAATGCTCTATGGCATGGCTCAAAACAAGGTAAAATGAAGCATGCAAGAGGGTAGATGACCCCCAACAGAAAAATAATCTTAAACAAAAATGTTAAGGTCCTCAACATAAGGCTTTTTTCAGTTTACACCAAAGCTCAAATATGCTTTCAAGTATAGCTAAAAGATGGAGCAAAATAAAGCTAAAAATGGGGAATAGTGTGTTACCCTTGAAGCTCAAGAAGACCAGCAACCTCTGGACCAAAAACTCAACCTTTGACCTCTGAAAATGGCCTCCAAGAAGCTTAGACCAATGATGGAAGGGTTAGGCTATGGAGTTGTATGCAAAAGGGTCAAGAACTCACTCTTTGAAGGCCAAAATAGAGAGATATAGAGAGAGAGGTATATTTTGCCTTAGACAAAATCTTCAACCTGGTATAAGGAGAGGGAGGGCCTCTCTTATAGAGGTTTGAAGCCAAAGCTTCTCAAAGAAGCTAAAAATAAGGCTCAAGATCCTCCATACACGTGTATGGAGGATGCAGTCTGTGCCTTCTAGCTGGCACAACTGGCAAGCACTCAAGAAGACAAAACAGCAGGAAGCAGGCCGACCAATTAAAGTGGTCAGCCGACCACTTTTATTGGTCGGCCGACCACTTTTTGTGAGAAGGTGGTCGGCCAGCCACTTTTTCTGGTCGGCCAGCTACTTTTTCTATTTTTTCAGGACAAAAGGTGGTCTCCAGGAAAGAAAGGTGGTCGGCCAATTGCTGGAAAGTCCAAAGGTGGTTGTCCATGTCTCCAAATTGAAGCCCCAGAAGTTAGCTTTCCAATGGTATCAACCTTGCATCAAAAGTCCAACTGTGCAAAAAGTTATGTCTGTTTTGGTGAAGCCGCGCAGATTCGGTCCAACCGGAGTGATGCCCTACTTCAACCAACCATATATCCCCCGTCCGGAATTGGCTTTAGGAGATTCTTGAGTGCAAAATGAAGCCCCAGAAGTAATATTTCCAACGGTGGTGGCCTCATAGCTGGATTCCAAGTATGCAAATGAATAGGCCCGATTCGGCGAGGGCTGCTCGACTCTCTCTTAACAGTTCATGCCCATTTTCTCCCCCAACTGGGTTTCTTCCCTCTTCTCTTCTTTTCTTCAACTCCAAACCCCTAAGTAAGGTGTTTTGAGAGATTTTTCAATGATTTCATCTCTTTTTCATTCATTTCCACTCTGTCCTGACTCGGTTTACCGAAAAGCACAACATTTGACAAAATGCGAGCCTCGGAACATCGCAGAAACTTTATTTCAAAAATATTTTGAAAGAGAGGGTTTTAAGTTCTAAAAACCATCCAAAATATCTTTGGTCCAAAATGGGGTGGAGGTTGGGATTTGACTCTCCTCTTGCTGAAGAAACTGAACCTTTGCCCTACACACCTTTCTCCACCAAGTAAACCATCAGTAGTGCCCAAGTCTTAAGGGCGGTCAAAAATGGGGTGTCTACACCGAGTTTGAACAAGGATAAACCAATCAATATGGATGAGCCAAGCTGGCTGAAAAGGATTGGGGCTAGACTTCAGGATGAAGTTGTCTACGTATCCCAAACATGGGAATCAGGCCTGACATAGTTCCGGGTTAAGGTACACTCGGGTATTAATCTCTCCTTTTACGCTCTAACTTTTGCCAAAGCCGCCCTTCTGGGTTTCGACCTTGCGAGCTCTGTTTTTTCTTTTCTTTTCATTCTTTCCTTTTCTTTCATTCTTTTATTTTTCTTTACTTTCTTCTTTTCTTTTTTTTCTTTTCATCTTTTCATTTTTTCATCATTTTTTTTCTCTTTTCTTCTTTTTTTTCTTGCTCTAAACTTTTGCCTGGGTCGCCCTTCCGGGCTTTCGGCCCAACGAGCCTTTCAAGGGTAAAAGTTTAACTTGTCCATGTTGATTAGTTTGAGATCTCGAAACCATCTGAATCTAGGAGAATGGTTGCTGTTTGTTGATGATGTCGGAGTCCATCCAATCGGGTCTAAATTTTCCCCTAGTGTTGAGGATAGGAACTTGGTTGTCCTTCAGCAAAATTTTTCTTCTTTCAGCTGCTGGAATTTGGCTTTCTTGCCGATCTTAATTGACTCGACTCATTTGACTCTTGAGCACATCTGACATTTTTGCCCCTAGTTCAAGGGTTGCTTCTGATCTAGCTTCGCAAGCTTCCTTTGATAACATCTGATCTTCTTGATCTGACTTTCTTGCCCCTAGTCCGAGAGCTGCTTCAGATCTGGCCTGGCAGGCCTCCTTTGATGACATCTGAACTTATTGTCCCTAGTGTAAGGGTTACTTCTGATTCGGCCATACAAGCCTCATGTTGTGATTGACCTTTGAACACTCTGAATCCAAGTTCAAGGTCTGAAAGCAAAAGGGGTCGAGTCTCGAGGCTGAGAGGGATCCTAGGCTGCACAATCTCAGGATCAATTCCATACATGTCTTCGCAGGACCACGCAAAATATTTTTTGAAATCTTTTAAGAAAGTGACTAGTCGCTCGCGCTGAAGACAATGTAGAACAAATCTCGATCAAGCCAGGATCCTTCTCAATACTCTCATTAACAAACCTGATTTCGTTCATTAGGGCTTAGCATGCCTCTCTTTCTCTCAGTTGATCAAATTTTGGCGAATCCCGAGGAATTCCTCCTCTTTGTTTTCATCACAGCGTTAAAAAAGTTTTGAAAAACTTAGGTCAATGCAATGATTTCAAGGCACAAAAAAGTAGGTGAAAAGCACTGCCATTTCATTCAAATCTTATAGCACAACTGGCTCAGGGCAGAAACAAACACAAAAGCATGAAAATCACTGCTGTTTCATTCAAATCTTCTGGCGCAACTGGCTCAATGGTAGAAATAGACTCAAAAGAAAGAGTGTAAAAGACAAACACAAAATGAGGTAACACCCTCAAAATCACCCGACTCTAACACAACAGGACTGACTCGATACAATAAGACAAACCCAACTGACTCAGTACAAAAAGACTGACTCAATACAACAACACAAGACTGACCCAATACCCAAGTCAAAAAGTACAATTAACAGCATTTGTACATTGCTCAAAACAGTGTGTGTCATCCACCACATCTGGAGTAAACTGAGTGCCATCCGCAGATGGTTCATCCCCCGATCACATAGTCACATTATCCCCCAAGTTCACTGATCCAATGTCGATAGACTTTGCAGGACCTGGTGTCACAATGGCCTCGTTGTCAATCAAATCTTGTATTTCGTGGTGAAGAAGAAAACACATGTCAGTGTCATGGCTGGTTTGTTGATGGAAGGCGCAGTACTTGGCAACATCGTGCTTGGCTGGGAGGGGATCTGAGAGAGGCCGAGGCTCAAGGGGTTTGAGATGGCCTTGTCCAACGAGGATTTGGAAAGCTTTGGACAAAGTCATGTAGAGGGCATGGAAGACCCTCCGACCTCGGAGTTGGTACTTCGAGGTTTTTGGAGTTTTGCTGAATGCACCAGCAAAGGGATTGATAGGCGCTGATCGGTTTGCTGATCTTCCGAGTGTAGGATTAGAGCTGAAAAGAATGCTTCTGGTACGACGGCCTTTCTCTCGGCCCGCCCCTTGATTCTGACTGCTCTCATTCTGAGTGGCAAAAGTGTCATCCACAATCTTTGCAACAACTGCAATCACTTGCTGTTTGTTCAGCCCTTCGGCTTTCAAAGCCTCAACAGCCCACTGAAGGTGTTCATGGTGACCGATGCCTGCCCCGGCCTTGTTCTTACCACTTGCCTTCACTATATCAGAGCGAAGCCCAGTTGTTGTCGACACACCAACACCCAGATCTAAGATGGCTTCAGGTTGGCCCTTTTTAATTGCCGCTTGCCCTAAGATCAACGAGCCTTTTGGGTTGAAACTTCTGGCCTGTGATGTGGTTGATGATGGGGCCAAAATTCCAAAGGCTAAATCTGCCACAGTTTTTTTGCAAATCTTCAATCATGCTCACCAACTCAGCAGTAGTGGGTTCACGGGTTTGAGATGATTGGGGTTCAGGTGTACCCATCATGCATAAGTCCATGCTGACTGGAATGAACACCTCAGGCTTGGGTAAATGGGCTGGGGTGATGTATATACTGGGGTCAAACAGGTTGGCCGTTGTTTGGATGAAGTTTACCTGCCTAGGTGGAGGGTTTTGATTGACATTTGACTTTTCTGGAGGTGCTATTACCTTGTTGTCAATGAGATCTTGAATCTCATGACGTAGTCTGATGCAAAAGTTGGTATCATGACCTTGCTGTTGATGCAATGCAGAGTATTTAGTCGGGTCATGCTTTGGAGGAAGAGGATCGGGTAAAGGCCGATGTTCTAACGGTTTGAGATGTCCTTTCCTGAGTAGGACCCCTAGAGCTTTAGACAAAGGCATATAAAGTGGGGTGAAAACCCTCTTGCCTCAGGGTAGATAGTTCGAAGTTTGGGGGTTTGGATTGGACATACCGACAAAGGGGGTGGCTGTTTTCGGAGTGGTGATGACCATTCCAACTTCAGAAGATCTTGCAGCTGCATCACCACTGGTGGTCGCATTCAAACTGCGTGTATAACCCTTCTTGGGTGACTCCCTTTCGCGGTCAATCAGACCTTGCTTCATGGCATCCTCAATCTGTACCCCAATCTCGTATAAGTCAGCAAAAGTGGGAAGGGGTAAGAAGATCATTTTCTGCATAGGCTTGGGTTAAAGGTTGCGCACAACCATCCTTATCTGATCTTTTTCAAGTGGCCGAGTTGTCATCATAGAAGCCTTGGCTCTCCAATGGGTTACAAAGTCAGAAAAGCCCCCTTTCGGCTCTTGTCGGGTCGCCTCAAGATCACGAGTCGTGACCTCGATCTGGGTATTGTATGAGTATTGAGCAACGAAGGCCTCGCCATCTCCTCCAATTCCTTTTCACTGAGTCCTCCAGCTTGGCGTACCAGATGGCCGCAATACCCGACAGGGTCCGACCGAAGAGTGATAGTTTCTGGAGTCTCGTCAAGCCCATTGGGCGCAAAATATCTGAGAACAACCTCAGATGAACCGTATGATCGCCCGAACCGTCAAAACGGTCTATGTGGGGCATCTTGAATCTGTCCGGCAATGTCACCGTCGAGTCCGTGTAACCATCCTCTATGTCCGGGATGGAGTTGACTCCCCGGGCCCGTTTGAACAGCTTTTCAAGCTTACTCATCTTCAGAGCGGTTGGATCCATCTGAGATTCAAACGGTGTATCTATTGAGAAGCCTAGTGTCTTTGAAGTCTGTGGTAGAACTGGTGGCGGGACTGGCCCTGTTGGAACGTCCGTATCTTCCTGGACGTTTGCAGCATCCCCGAGTGTTGGAACTCTAGGTGGGAGCGGGGGTGGACGCGAAGCAGACGCTTCGGCTTGTTGTGGTTGCTGCTGTTGTTGGAGCCTAGCAATCAGCTCTGCCTGTTGGGCTACAACCTCTGCCTGGCAGGCAGTATCCCGCTGCATGGCCTGCATGGTTTCTTGGAGCTGACGCATCATGTCCTCCATTTCGACTGTAAAGTGTGGATTTGATTGAACCGGTGTATGTTCCTTCTATGGGGTAGCAGCAGATATCTCAGCCCAACTGCGCACAGGTGAGGTGGATAATGACCGTTGATCTGGTGACCGCTATACTGATGATATGTGCTTAGCTGATTCTTTTGCGTTGCCTCGGCGAAGGAAACACTGATTGCCTTTGAACTGAATCTCTGACCTGACAAAGTCTATCAACACAAGTCCAATGTACCCGGGGGATAGTGGAGCCTTCTGAAGCTATGGTTCCAAGACTACCCTGCAAAAGAGAAAACAGATAGCATCTCAGCCTGATTTCACCAAAACATATATGAGCATAGCTGAATGACTGTGCTCTCTACTGAATTCTGCCCCAAATTTCTGCCTCAAACTGATACCCCCAGGCCGATACTCAAACTTGCAACTGATACATACATCCCTGTAGAGACGCACTCTAATAGCACATATCAAGCAAGGAAGAGCCAAAACATCCCTATGGAGGGGTAGGGTTTCCCTGTCCTATCTTGTCAGGAGCTAGGGTTTCACTACGCACGCATGTGTACACGTGCCCGAATGCCACAAGCTCCGCGCGCGAAATTGGGCGTGGAATCCGTTTTCATTCAGTGGACTACTACTACAGTTTGGACTCAATTGTCACGGTTCTGAATCTAGTCCCGCAAAGTGCAATGCAAGACCGATAAATCACCAAAGAGTCTAAACCCGACAAATCGTTTTGGAAAACTGATTTTTGTAAAGAAGTGCCAAACATGGACTGCTTTGCCAGATACAGAGTCGCCACCTAAATATTTTATTTTTGGGAAATCTAGGAAACCCTGACTCGTGCCTAAGGCCACGTGTCCGTCATCACCAAAGTTGCCTCGGCTCGGGAACTTGGGTACGAGAGGGGAAGGTCATGCAATGAGCACCCCCGCTCGCCCGATCAAAGATCGGCCTTTACTAACATGATATCTTGTTTTTGAAGACACATGCGTTCTTATTCCGGTTATTAACCTAGAATTACTATGTGATGCGCACCGCATACAAGTATAGACTAGATCGCCTAAGTTGGAACAAAGCATTGCATATCCATTTGTTTGAAAATGGTTTAAAGTTTGCTACTCGCAAGTAGGCTAAAACGAGGATTTGATGAATTGTTCCAATTCAAGTAATCCAATCTTCACCCACAGGCATTCAGGCAGTTATATCACATAAGCAGTTAGCCTCATGGCAAGCATGCTATCATGGCAATCAATAACACACATGCAGTATGCTAAAGCGTAAAAGCTTACCTAGTACTCCGAGCCAAAACAAAGAACTAGTTAGTAATCATGCATGATCCTAGTTTATTGTTAAACATGGCTAATGCAACACATACAACATGCAATTAGAAATAGGCTCAGCTATTCTAAAATGGCATATGAGATGCAACATTTGGAAATGAAATATAATGCAGTTAGCATGATGCGCCGAGCCCGGTGCATGCAATACAGATGAATGATGCAAACATGCATAGCATAAGGATGCTAATTGAAATATGCCCTAAAACTAACCACTGAAAGCAGGTAAGTAAAATGGAGAAAGACGTAGGGTTGGAAGACATTCACATACTCACGCACACTTATTACAAAATTCGCCCTCTCGACGGAGGGTCGAATGAATAATACAAACCAACTAATTAACTAACTAACAAGCTAATTAATTATTACACAACCAAATGAATAACTAGCTATAACTAATTATTACAACACTTAATTAATTAACAAATTAACTAATTAAATTACAAATTGAAGCTAACTAACAAGTAAGAAAAGCAGTAAACAATGATGCCTCAGCTCTGCTTGAAGTTAGAAGATGCATGCCCTCAGCTGCCGTCCCGAAAAGCTCTCCAAATGCTCTTTAGAGGCTCTGTCTGCAGGGTGTCCTTGATAACTAGCTGTTGGATCTTACCAAAACCATGCTGGGGAATGCACCAGTGGCCTGCCGGCCATAAGGAGCTGTTGTCGACCCCCTTGCCGGCCAAGAGTGGGCACTGCAAGCCAAGAATGAAGGGCTGCCGGCCATCTGCAAGGCACTGTCGGCCACTGGTGTGCTGTGACACCAAGCTGCAGTAGAGCACAAAATAGAGAAAATGGAGGGTCTCCCAAGGGTATGTACGCACTATGCCACTCCATATCACCTCAAAACATCAAGGGAGAGGCATATTCGGTTCCAAGACCATCAATCACGCATCCCGATGCATGATGGCCAAAGATCCAACTTGTGCAAATTTAATGTAAAATGAATGCACAAAACACATAAATGCCTAGAACTCTATCATGCATCATCAAGAGTGTCGGCGACCGAGAATTGAGGCACGTTTCATCACTTGAAGTATGAAACATCCCTCGTTTCTCGTGCTCGGATTAACACTTAATCCAAACAAGAATGCAACACAAGCATGGCATACACAACGCGATGTAAGAATACAAACATGCAATATGACTTAAGCATGCAAACATGCAATGCAATATGAACAACCTAACAAGGCTAATGGCATGCACAATGCTAATGCATGCAACAACTAGCATAACCAATGCAAATGTCAATTAGCATGCACAATGCAATGATAGCATACTCAATGCAAAGTATAAGGCACACACAATGCGATGAACATGGCATACACAATACAATGTAATACAAGCATGTAAACAATCATGCAATCAAATATGCTCAATGGACTTAAACCAAAATGGACAGACCTCAGCTATGCCCAAATCAGTGGCCATAACACCAAAATGAAAGCACCAAAAGCGTATATAAGCATGTATGCCAATTGGCTCACCAATTAGGCTTAAGAGCACAACTCTCAAGAGTGCTCAAAGAGCGATAAAAGTGAAAGCGTAGTAACACTAAGTGCACTGAAATTAAGTAAGAAATGGTGCCAAACCACTCAATTAACACAAGCAAAGCATGCAATGGTCCTTAAGCATTAAAGCTAGTGAAGAGGACTACAAAGGAAGTATGCAATACATGGCATAACTGCATGAACGAAGCATGGACAGAGCTTAAATAGGTCAAAACAAGGACCTAAACATGTTGAGATAGGGACTCAAAGACCTAGGCATGTAAGCATACAAGCTAAGCCATAAACTAGGCAACAATGCACAACACTCAAAGGCACTTAAAGAGTGAATGAAGTGGGAACATGGCAATGCTATAAGCTCTGAAATGTCATGTTAGATGATGCCAAATCATGTACATGATGCAAATGAAGCATGCAATGGTGCTCAAAACTTGAAGCAAGCAAGGGCACTTGTACTACAAGTATACAAAACATGAAGCATATGGCTAAGGCTACCCAAAACAGTCCTAGAACATGTTAAAATGAGTCTAAAACCTGCATGGAAGTAAGCCAAAACAAGCTAGCATGAGAGGGGCATAAGGTACAATGCATACAAGGCAAATAAGGTGGATTACACTACACCTATTAAGACCAAGCATGGGATTACTTAAACAACAAAAATTAGAGTTATATAATGGCATAATAACCCAAAAACACAAAGAAATGATAGCTCGCAAGCTTAGGCATGAAGGCATACACAATGACCCATGTTAAGGCATAAAGGGACAAACCCTCCAATGCATTGAATAAGTGAAAGATGCAAGTGCATGGCCATGAAACATGGACTGAAATTACATTACAAAGGATGCCAAATCATTCAAATAGGCCAAGCAATGCATGCTAGTGGACTTGATACACAAAGCTAACAAGCTAAATTGAACAATGGCTATACAAAGCAAGTCATACATGACCAAAACAACAAAAATCAGAGCTAAAGCATGTTAAAACATGGACAAAAGCTTCTTTAAGTTAAGCCAAAAGCATGTTGGAATGACATGTCAAAGCATGATGCATGTTAGGCTATTTCATGGAAATGCACTACAAGTGCAAGGAGCATGCAAAGGCCAACCAAACCAAATCTAAACAGAGGTATGACATGGTAAAACATCACCAAATACATGCTGAAATGGACTCAAATCAAGCTAGAATGACATCCTACTTCATGAAGCATACAAAGCTAGTTTAAGAGATTTACACTACAAGTGTATTAGGCATGCAAGAGCTAACCAAACCAACCCAAAACAGATCTAAGGCATGTCAAATGATGACCAAAAACCTACTGAAATGGAGCCAATACATGCTAGAAAGACATGCTACTTTGACGAGCCACAAATGGGATTACACTACACATACAAGAAGCATGCATAAAGTGACCAAACCAGCCATGGACAGAGTTAAGGCAGGTCCTAAAAGTCACAAAAAAGTGCCTGAACTAAGCCTCAAAAGTATAGAGATACATGTTCATTTGATAGGCCAATAAGACAAGCAAACAAAACCAAAAGAGATAGGGTCATCCCCCTCTGATTTGAGGTCTCAAAACCACATGTCAACCACTGAAAATCCACTGGATTTCAGTGGCTAAAAGGCCAAATAAGGACTAACTCAAAGGCCTTAAGACATGGCACAAAATAAGGCCAAACAAGGCGCACAAGAGGGTAGAAGACCCTTAACACCAAAAAGGCCTTAAACAACCATCAAAAGCACTTAAATATAGAACTTTTTTTAGTTGAAAGAAAGGACTAAAACAATATGCAAGGATGGCCAAAGTGTGATACAAACAAAGGCTTAAAAGGGGAATATACTTACCCTTGAAGCTTAACTTCGAAACCAGCAACCTCTGAGGCCAAAAACCAACTTTCAGAGCTCAAATAACACTCCCAAGAACCTCAGCTCAAAGATGGTGGTGTATCACTATGTGTTGTAGTGCAAAAGTGAGAGAAAAATGGACTTTAAGGCACAAACAAACAAACAACAATATAGAGAGAGAAATAGAAATAGAGAGAGAGAGAGAGAGAGAGAGAGAGAGAGAGATATCTCTTCAAAAGTTGCTGAACCTCTGTAAGAGAGGAAGAGCCTCTCCTTGTATAGAAGAATGCAATGTAAAGCTTGTTAAACAAGCTTGAAAAGGGTTTCATCCCTTCATACGCGGAGGAGGGATGAGTGCAAACCAGCTGGCTCAAAAGATCTGGCATGAAACCTGCTGAGACAAGGTGTTCTGCCGGCCATCAGTAGTGGCCGGCAGTGCCTCATTGATGGCCGGCAGGCTTCATCAATGGCAGGCAGGTGTAGACACCCATTTTTAACCGACCTTAAGACTCAGACGTCACCGGTTGAGCGCTCGGTGATGTTGCATACTGTGCTCGTTCAGAGTCTCAGAGTCGCGGCCGTGTGCCCTGCCTCCGGACTTCCGAACTCTCTTCTGTGCCTTGTCTCGGTTTGCGGACAGACTCGATTTTCTCTGTTTTCTTTCCCGCGGGAAGGGATGGTCCTGTAGACTATCTCCCGGTGGCCGTGAGCTACATTTCGTGGCCGTAGGTCATTTTGCCCATTTGGAGCCCGGTTCCCGGTTTTCGGGGCCGTCAGGCCGTGTGCCTCGGCTCGGGACCGCCCAACATCTCCGATTCCTCCGGTTCTTGGCACATACCTCTGTTTTATTATACTAAGGAACACTGGGGCCCCTGATGCCCACTTCGTGGCCGTATGCACTTTCGGTGCTTATAGCCGGTTTTCGGGCCCCGAACCTCGCGGTTTGGCCCCCGAGCTTTCATTTCGCATCGGTTTTCTCCGGTTTTGGCGTGTGCCTCTGTTTTATCATTTTAAGAAACCTGGGGCCCTGATGCCTTCGCTGCTGAACACCACTTCCGGTGCCTACAGCCCATTTTCGGGACCCGAACTGCGCGGTTGGGCCCCGAGCGTTCATTTCTCATTAGTTTTTGTTCAATTTTGGCAGGTACCTCTGTTTCAACATTGGAAGACCACTGGAGGGTAGGAGGCCAGCAATTATCCCAGATAACCAGTTTCGCTCCTCCGGCGCCGTTTTGCTCACTTCCGGGCTAATGTTGAACACCCTAGGCCCATTTTCTTCCAACCAAAGCTACATATTTGTGATGAGGGCACATGGGAGGACCCTAAGAAGTGATGGTCGGCCAGCAATTGTGAATTTCATTTTTGGGCCTCTCCTTCAGATGCAATGTTGTGACTCCTGCTTCAGTGTTGCCACATTCCGACCATGGAACCTTGTTCTACACATCTTGGAGGATCCTAAAAGTTGGTGGTCGGCCAGAAATTGTTGTTTTCATTTTTGAGCCTCTCCTTCAAGCTCTATGTTGTGACTCCTGCTTCAGAGTTGCCAGATTCCGACCTTGGGGCCTTATTCTACACATCTGGGAGGACACCATTGCTTGGTGGTCGGCCAGCAATTTTCATCTTCATTTTTGGGCATGGCCGGCCGGCCAGGGTGAGTGGCTGGCCGACCAGGTGGGGTGGCCGGCCGGCCACCTCCCAGAAATTTATCTGGCCGGCCAGCTTTCTGCTTTCCAGCTCTTTACAGCTGTCCGGATATTTTCTTGAAATATCTCCCCCATCCGGGGGATATTTTGGGAGGGAATGCTTGGATGCAATTCCCTCCCCTTTTACACCTTTTCTTCCCTATTTGAAGGCTTGGCCTCCTCCTTTATTGAGGTTACAACATTTGACCTTAAGAGCTCTCCTTCAAAAACCTCCATTTTCCATAGCCAAAGTTCAAAAAACCTTTGAGTCCCTAGGCCAATCCTTCACCAACCCTAAGCCCTACCATTCCCACTTCCATTCCAGCAGCAAGAAGGGGTTCCTCAGAGGCTAAGAAGCAACTTTCATCAAGGCAAGAGGTAGCAAAAACTTGATCTTCAAGGGTAAGTCCCCATTTCCCTTTTTCTAGCATTATTTTGCTTCAAAGTTTTACCCTACCTGTGATCTGTTTTGGGTTCTGACCCCTTCTGGTTTTGTGCTTATTTTGAGCCCCTCTACAACATTGTAGAAGGGCTCAACCCTTTTTGGTGTCTCCTTCATACACTTGCTTCAATATCACTCTTTAGGCCATTAAATTGCATGCTTTGTTTAGCTTTTGAGTGATCTGATTTCGAGTATACTATATACTGTTAATAGGCTTATTTTGAGCCCCTCTTCAACATTGAAGAAGGGCTCAACCATGTTTGACTTCTCTAGTATGCACTTCCTTTGAAATCCTTCCATTTTACCGTAAAATTGCATGATTGTTTTGGCCTATTTGTGATCTGAGTTGGAACTTGTAACATACTGTGATTGTGCTTATTTTGAGCCCCTCTTCAACATTGAAGAAGGGCTCAACCTGGTTTTCTTGCTCTACATATCACTTGCTTGAATTCTTGTTCCACTCCCATTTTGCATGCATTTTTAAGCTCACCATGCTTCGGATTTCAGCCTTCATCAGGCTTAGAGAGTGCCTTATTTTGGTCCATTATTCATTCTTTGTTAAGGGTCTTAGGCCATTTGATGACTGGTTTTGGTACTTGTTTTGTAATCCTTCAATTTACCGTAAAATTGCATGTTTGTTTAGGCTTGCTTAGCCACTGATTTGAGTCTTCATCAGGCTTAGAAAGTGTCTTATAATTGTCTATTCTTCATCTTTTGTTAAGGGTTCAAAGTTGTTTGATGCTTTCTTATGGTACCTCATGTTGTAGCCCCTTATTGGCTCATTTTTGCATGCCATTTTGAGCATATCTACACACTGAATTAGAGGATCTCATCTACTGTAAATATGCATGTTTTTGGCCCCTCTTAAATTTTGTAGAACTATTTTTTCTGGTTTGAGCATTGTATATACTACTTGCTTTGTAATTCCTCTCTTTTTCCCCGTTTTTGCAAGCTATTTTTGCCATGCTCGTGGTTGTTATTTAGCCTTGCTTTGTACTGAAAAAATGCCATATTTGGGGCTGCCTTGCTACTTTTTTTGCTGTCATGTATCAATTTTGCATGTTTAGCATAGCCGTAGGCCATTTCGGGTACTTAGAATCACATTTCGGGATGATTTCATGCATCGGTTGTCATTTCGTATCATTTCGGGACTGTTTTCCCTTTCATTTAGGTGCTGAAATTTGGTTTGCATGCTTGCATGTCATTTCCCGTGCTATTTCATGCCTTCGGGCCATGCCTCGGTTTGCGCGCCTGTGGGCACGCGTTTCGAGGCACTTCATTCTTATCCGACGGCCTCCTATGTGGGTGAGCTGAGGCTCTCCCATGTTGGTGTAAGCCCATCGTAGCATTCTGTATGCCATTTTGATTCTCATTTTATCATTGCCTCGGTATGCGCGCCTGTGGGCACGCGTTTCGAGGCACTTCGGTTTTATCCGATTTCCACTTCATATCATTGCCTCGGTATGCGCGCCTGTGGGCACGCGTTTCGAGGCACTTCGGTTTTATCCGATTTTCACTTCACATCATTTTCTCGGTATGCGTGCCCGTGAGCGCGCATTTCGAGGCACCTCATTCTCATAGCATTGTGCATGCTAGAACTGTATATTAGTTGCATTTCATGCATATCATGCATATTGCATCATGTTCGGGATAGGAGTTAGGCCGGGCACGGGAAACGAGGCACGTTTCGTACTCCGAGTGACGGAACGGGTCTCAATTCTCAATCACCGACACTCCGGATAACCCATGATGGAGTTAGGTTTTCATTGTAGCATTCATCTGCATGCATTCTATAGTGAGTTGTGCAATTCGATTCCTCGGCCATCATGCATCGATATGCGTGATTGGTGGCACGAGAATCGAGGCATGCATATATTTGTGAAATACATTGCTATGCCCTTTTCCTGCTCTCTGTTGCAGCAAAATAGAGGATCAGCAACTTTTCAGAGTCGGGCACGCATTTCAAGAAACACTGCAAACAGAGGCTGAATCGGGCATCCCAGTGGATTTCCGCGCAAAGGCAGTCCAGCATACATCATTCATCAGAAGCGAGGCAGCCCCCGGCTTGCAAACCGATTTACAGCTTTCTTAGTTTAATTGCTAATTACTTAGAAATCTGTAATATTCTTTTATTTCGGACTGTTATTCTTTCGGACCCTCTGCGCGAGGGCATAACTGTAATAAGTGTGGGTGAGGTGTGATGTATGTCTTCCAACCCCCATTTCTTTCTCCCTTTTATTTACCCGCTTACGATGGTTAGATATAGGGCATATTTCAATTAGCATACAGTATGACAGCATGTTTGCATCATTCATCTGTTTTGCACGCACCGGGCTCGGGCATCATACAAACTGCATTGCATTTCAATTCCAAATTGAATACGTGTTAGTTGTGCATTTCATATGCCATGTTTAGGACAGCCGAGCCTGCTATAGTTGCATTTTTGCATGTGTTGCATTAGGCATTTCTGTATACTTAGGATCAGATGTGATTTCTAATCAGCTTCTATTTTGGCTTAGAGTACTCGGTGAGTTTTTATGCTTTAGCATCCTTGCATGCGTGTGAGTGTTGCCATGATAGCATGCTTACCATGAGGCTATGTGCTTATGTGATATAACTGCCTTGAATGCCTGTGGGTGGAGGTTGGGGTATCTGAATTGGGACAATTCATCAATCATGTTTTTCTAAGCCCACCTGAGGGTGGCAAATCCGCGTTTTTAGCCTACCTGCGGGTAGCACCATCAAACCATTTTCAAATGTTTTGTTCCAATTCAGGTGACTCAGTCTATACTTATTTGCTGCGAGCATCACATAGTAACCTAGGCAATAACCGGAATAAGAGCATACAAGGTTTTCAAATAAGATATCATGGTTAGTAGAGGCCGGTCTTGACCGGGCGAGCGGGGTTGCTCACGAAGTGACCTTCCCCAATCGTACCCAAGTTCCCGAGCCAACTTTGGGTGATGACGGACACGTGGCCTTTGGCACCGAGTCAGGGTTTCCTAAATTTCCCATTTAAAAAATATTTAGGTGGCGACTCTGTTATCTGGCAAAGCAGTCCATGTTTGGCACTTCTTTCAAAAAATCTATTTTTCTCAAAAACGATTTGCCGGATTTGGACTCTTTGGTTCAAGATTAAGAACCGTGACATTTGAGTCCTTGAACTGTAGTGACCCCAATATGAACAGAACGGGACCTAACCCTCCCGGGGCGTTCGGGGGACGTCCACAGCAGGGACAAATGCAAGGCCGGCAGTTCACTATGAGAAGCATGCTGGAAGGACCAACTCATGGTCCAAGAATGGGGCAGAAAGGATACAGGGCTTGGAAAGCTCAAACCTGTGACGTTCCGCCGCGAAAGTCGTGTACCCGACGAGCAATCGAACTTGTGGCTGGATGTACCTACAAGCACAACCAAGTCTTGAGGATAGTAAAAAATGAGGTGTCTACAGTTGCCCCTCTTTGACAAAACTCGAAAGTCATAAAGTGACGGGAGTGAATGTCAAAGCCCAAAGACGACCCATTTTTGACAAGGCCGAAGACTCAGGGAAACATTCAATATAACCATGCAGAGATGCGCCCGCAAGCTGGGGCAAAATGCAAATGACATGCACAATGCAAGGGCATAACTTATGATCATGCAAAGAGAGCTGTAATGAAGCATTTATGCAAAATAAATGCAATAGTTTTAAGCAAGCGAATACAAATCAAACTACATTACATGCAGAAAGGATGTAAGAGAATTATACAATTCTCGCTACGTCTCACGCGGAGTACATACAATACCGTCTGGTTCGTCTGGTCACGCCAGCTTCAAATGAACCGTACATACAATATTGTGCCTATAAAAGAAAGAAACTGAACAGGTACAATATCGTTAGAAACATGCATAGCAATGCAAGTGAAAAGTGCGTGACAACGCAAGTGGAGAGGTGCATGACAATGCAACCTAAGTGTGTGCATAACAATGTGGAAGGGATGCATGACAATGAAAGTAGAACGTGCGTGCCAACGCAAGTAAAGACGTACATAACAATGCAAGTTGAACGTGCGTGACAGCGCAAGTTAAAGATGGGCATAGCAATGCAAGTAACGTGCGTAACAGCGCAAGTTAAAGATGTGTGTGTGACAGCGCAAGTAACGTGTGTAACAGCACAAGATAGAGATGTGTGCATGACAGCGCAAGTAACGTGCGTAACAGCGTAAGTTAAAGATGTGTGCGAAACAACGCAAGTAACATGCATAACAGCGCAAGTTAAAGATGAGTGCGAAACAATGCAAGTAACGTGCGTAACAGCGCAAGATAGAGATATGTGCGAAACAACGCAAGTAACGTGCGTAACAGCGCAAGTTAAAGATGCGTGCGAAACAACGCAAGTAACGTGCATAACAGCGCAAGTTAAAGATGAGTGCGAAACAATGCAAGTAACGTGCGTAATAGCGCAAGTTAAAGATGAGATGCAAAACAATGCGAGCAACATGCGTGACAGCGCAAGTTTAAATGAGATGCAAAACAATGCGAGTAACATGCGTGACAGCGCAAGTTTAAATGAGATGCAAAACAATGCGAGTAACATGCGTGACAGCGCAAGTTTAAATGAGATGCAAAACAATGCGAGTCACATGCGTGACAGCACAAGTTTAAATGAGATGCAAAACAATGCGAGTAACATGCATAACAGTGCAAGTTAAGGATGTGGTGCAAAACAATGTAAGTATATAGAATGGATGTTTAATACAAAAAGCAAATGCTAGGTGACAACAAAAGCATGCTTGATAAAGACATCTTGAAGGCAACTTCCGGTTTACCTCTCGGAAGATTTGCGATGGTCAAAAGGATACACCTTGTGCGCGTTGATGGGCGATGACCACCGTACATTGAAAACATGATTTCGGGCTTCCATGGAGGCATTTTGAATCAAATTTTGAACACACCTCAGAATTGTTGGAACCCAGGGACACATACCAAGGTAAAATAGGTAGAGGAAGCTGGTGCAGGAGTGTCGGCCATCAGGGAAATCCGCCGGCCCCATGCCGGCCATCAGTGGCCACTGCCGGCCATCAACAATGAACTGCCGGCCATCGATGTGCCCCTGTAGGCCATCGATGGCAGATTCGGGAAAATTGGTCTTTTCGACCATGGGTCTTTAAATACACCCAAAATCACTTCATTTCCTCCATAGCCCCTGCACAAGAATCATTTCCCTTGCTCTCTAGGTGCCCCTTCTCTCTAGAATCGCACGTTCTACGCATTTCCCAACATCCTAAACAACCTTGAATCGCTAAAACCCCTTTGTTCTCTTCGATTTGAACCTATCAGAAATTGATTCCGAGGCCTCTTTCGTCATTTCCCCCATTCAAGGATCATTTCCCCCGAGTTTCCCTCAAGGTTAGTTTACTTTTCCCGGGTTTTTGATTTTCTTTGACTTTTCTCTCTCTTAGGGTTTGATTTGTTCAAAGCTTCGCCATTTTGCTCATTTTTGCTCATTTTTGCATCTATTTCAGATGGCTGATGATATTCCGCATGGGGGGTTCCCCGCACTCCCTCCAGCGGAGTTGGCAGCGGACTTCGCGGCCGAGCCGGGGGTTGAGCCTCAGCCTTTACCACTGAGCATACGTCCCTTTGACCCCGCGAGGTATCACCCGAAGACTCACATTATACCAGTGGCGGGAGGCATCCACACTTTCACTGATTTCGATGAGGACGTGCCAGACGACCTCTTACTGAGAGAGCCGAGGTCTCATTTGTCGGCCATTGCTGTGGAGGTACCAACTCTGCTTTTCTGCAGTATTACTTTCAACTATTTGCATTTCTTGCACTGTTTTGATCTGATTGCATCACATGCTTTGATCTGGCTGTATTTCATACATTGTTGCTCTGCATTTAACTATACTTCACACATCACTGCCCTGTATGTACTGTATACGACCGCACCTCATGCGTCCCTATTCTGGATTCAACTATATCTTCAATACATCACTGATCTACATGTAACTGTATTTTCAATACATCACTAATCTGATTACATCACTGCTCTGCCACAAGACGGATCCCGCTCCTTCAGAGGTTATGGTGCGATGACCGCTCAGGATTGGTATGATGTGCTTCCCGCGAGAGTCCACCAGATCATCGACGGGACCGGCTTCAGCCTATTTTGCTGCAGCCTGACACGTGTCACAGCGAGTCACCCTCTCCTAGGGGCTCTTGTGGTGAGGTGGTGGGACACCACCAACTCTTTCCACTTCTCCACGGCGGGAGAGATGACATGACTCCTTTTGACTTCGTCATGATCACTGGCCTGGGCGTAGGAGGTGATCTGATTCCTCTTGATCCCAACATGGGAGAGTGGGTGGCCGCATGGGATACATTACTTGGAGCGCGTCCACCGACACTTCGAACAGTACGCCAGGGGCTTCCTCCTGTTCCTTTTCGGTACCACCTTGTTTTCGAACAGATGGAATATCGTGGGTTTATACTTCCTGAGCTCTCTGGTGGTGCTCCAGCGGGTCCATTTCTATGACTGGGGCGCAGTCGGCCTTACCACTCTCTACGGATACATGAGCTCGACCTCTCGGATGTGCGGGAGGTTGATCGGCGGCTACTGGCGAGCTTGGGAGGTACACAGCTTAGTTTCCCCTTTTCATTATTTTGCTTAGCATTTCCTGCTTTTGCTTTGTTCAACACTTGTACTTTCTGCATTTTCTGTATCTGTTCTTGCACTGTATGCTTTCTACTTTGCATTTTCTGTACACCATACATACTGCACACTACATACCATACACTGCACACACAAAATCTAATATCTGCTCTAGACCTGCACTCCTTATGCATTGTACTGCGTTATGCTTTCTGCATGTTCAACACTCTGTTCATACACAGTATTGATCACATCTTTCTTACAGCTGTGAGTGTACGCATACTTCCCGACACTTGCTCCAGAGCCTGTGGTGGTGACCCTAGCGACAGTCCCATTCTTTGATGTATACGACGGCCAGCTTCATCGTAGGACCCAAGAGAGCTTTATGTTCTTCTGGTAGTATTTCGACTCAGTCACGGCGCGCGAGGTAATTCTGCAATGAGATTATTTCAATTAACCTGATGCACCCACATTAGTTATTTGGCAACTAATCATCTTGTTTGTTCTCTTTTCTCAGATCACATGGCAGCCATGGGATGCGATTCTGTCAGGACTCTGAGATCAGTACCACAATGCCCGGACTATGTCTCACTACCACATCCTTTTCGAGGGCCCGATCTGTCATGCCTGGTTTTTGAGTGAGTGCTTCGTATGCCAGACCTTGGGATTGCTTGCTCTGTTTGTACCGACAGCACCTCCACCATCGATGAGGGAGACACACAGGCTGTCCGTCGACCAGGTGATCCAGTTCATGGTACGACTGGAGATAGATTACTTCTGCGCAGAGGGCGACTACGCGACCTTTATTTAGACGCATCTGATGCCACCTTTGTCCGATGTCCGAGGAGGAGAGGGAGCGAGGGCTCCAGCTGCGAGAGGGAGAGGCGGAGCGACCAGATCTCGTAGGAGGAGAGGTCCTGAGGGGAGAAAGGGGACTGTATGGCCACCACTGCCTACTACTATGACATGCCGAGGGCGAGCTGAAGAGACTTATCAGATTCCCATCGCTCCTCCTCCAGCTGGTCATGAGCTTATTGGAGTTCGTGGCTCGACCCCGGTATGTGCTATACTTTTCATTCTGTACAGTCATTTCATTTCATTTGATATCTCGCAGAATACTAATGACTTCGACACTTTTACAGGCTTCCATTGAGTACACTAGTCAGTCTCTGGAGCTGACGGCCTCGGTGATGGGGATGCTGCAACGAGCATGGACCTCCTCAGTATTTACAGTATTCCGGTAAGTTCTTTCAAACTACACTTCATACCACAAAGTCTTTTCTTGACACACCATCATTTGCACATTGCACACTGCACTGATCTGATACATTGCTCCCATACACCGCTCACGGTACACATACACTGCAAATCATTCACCGCTCACAGCACATTATTCTTTGCATCTGATACATTTTATTACTAATGCATTTTGGCAAATTGCCCTTTTTCAGATTCCTTTCCTGATGCCAGGCCCATCAGATGCCCCAGCAGGAGCAGGGGCGGGTCCTTCAGCACCTCCCCAAGCAGTAGGGGGAGCAGGACGAGGGACTAGTTCGCGGGGGCCTGCTCCAGATGATGATGAGTCTGACGAGGAGGCAGTGAGTCCGCAGCCAGAGTCGTCTCAGGATGGAGATGAGGCTGGGGATGGTTCAGGTTCAGAGTCAGGTGCTGATGATGACGATGTTCTAGAGTCCTCTCAGTCGAGGAAGAGGGCGAGGAGGACCTTTCAGCCTTGAGGTGACTGGCGCCGATCCAGATGCTCTATTTTTGCTAATTCAGATGCTACTCTTCTTTTTTTTTTTTTTTTGCTTTACTTCTCTTTTTACTAGTAGTTTTGCACATTGTACTGCGTCAGGCAGTTTTATTTTCTTCAAAACTATGTACTTTTGTAAAAAGAATCTATGATGAATGAAAATAGCCTTTTTGTTGAAAAAGTGTTGCATTTGTACATTCTATGCATCGCATCGCATCACTTTACACAACAATGTAAATGAGATTGAACTTTGTTTTGAAAACTAAACACTTGAATTGCATTAATCAGGTAGTGAACCGACTAACAACAAAATAACTCGATAAAACAAAACAAAGCCTTAACAAGTTTACAACTCGATAAACAAGTTACAACAACTCGATAAATGAGGGAAGATGATTACAACTCGATACAAAAATGAAAACTAATACGTCTTAAATGAGACACAACAGAGTCCGACAGGACAAAAACAAGACCTAAAAAGACACGAATAACAAGACTCCACCGCAGCAAACAACTGGGTCTTCACCAAGAAGGTCAGTGAGCAAGAGGGAGAGGCTGCCGGCCACAGGGGAAAGCCCGCCGGCCATCAGTGTGCCATTACCGGCCACTGATGAGCCACTGCCGGCCATCGATGGCAGACTCTCTGAAACGTCGACATCTATCCTCCACTCACTGCCTTATCTTCTATATGAGTTCCAACTTCGGGATTCTCTTCATTTCATCTCAATTTTGCACCAAATGGAAGCATTTCTTGTCCAAAATCTCACAAATTGGATTGCCAACTTAGATGGCTCAGAAAAGCTGAATTTCTGGGGCTTTGGAATAAATGCACTATTCACGTTGAATTGCACCCCGCTGCGTTTTCCGTTCCTTTATGCCGCGGCAAGGTTTTGGAATCCGGTGACACACGTCTTTAGTTTTGGCGAGCAAGAGATGTGTCCCACTTTCGAGGACTTCCAAGCTTTAATGGAATCCGAGCGCGATGAAGAAATCTTGCCTCAATTCCACTTCGGCTACGTCCAAGCCTTAGGACGGATGTGCAGCCTTACTTTGCATGATGCTCGGTCATTGATTCACGACAAAGAGCTGGACATTCCGAGCTTGATTTGTCGGTTTTCTAATGCCGGTGACCGCGGCGATCATCATTGGCAGGGTTATCGGCGACATGCGCTTTGCATGTGCACGTTATCTCATTTCTTGCTTGCCCTAGGCTCCGGTGGGTTTAGCACTCGCTTGATTGAGGTTACCAAGGGCTTAAGGGAGGGCAATAGCTGCATCGCCATAACACTAGCTGAGACGTTGATGGGCTTGAATGCTTTCCATCGGCGGGAGACGACTAGATTGGCAGGGAGTCCACTACTACTACAGGTAATGTTTCCCACCCTATCTCACATATGTTTCTCACATCACTCGGCCCTCCGGCTCGATTTTTCTCTCAAAACCCTTTTCTTACTTTTTCTCTCAACGTACACCTCTCTATTCTTTAATCTCTCATTTTTCATTCCTCCCCAGATATGGTTGATGGATAAATTGAAGGTTGTGGACTCATGCCCAGCATATTCAGCTCGCGGCTATTTCTTCCGGCGACGTCTAGTCGATGCCCCTGATGAGGGATGGTGGTGCAACTGGATGTGCAGTTTGTCCGCTACAGACATTGATTGGCACTATCCTTGGCTCAATCTACTGGCAATGAGTTACAGCATGACCCGCCAGCTCAGGATTCAGTTGATTGGACTGACACACTATGTCTTTTACTTTCCGTTCCGGATCCGGCACCAGTTCGGACATGATCAGACTTGCCCGGGGAAGGGGATAGAATATCCTGCTGTATCTCCGGTCCAAGGCGCACAGCTAGCTCGGTATGCCACAGCCTGGAGGATGAGAGAGCTTCTTGCCCCCGTTCCCATTTTCAGTTGCACCCTCTCTGACGAGTGCATAGCTTGGCTTGATGAGGAGGCACAAATTGGGCCTACTTTGGCATCAAAGGCTTCTACCAGCTCTAGGAGGGGACGCAGGAACACCTGACTATGCCCCGAACTTATTTGATTTATCAATACTTTCAAGTTTTCTTTATGAATGTAATAAAAGCAACTTCAATTTGTATTCAAGAGCAGGAGAACTCTGTGTTGAAATCAATGAAATTGAAGGTTGTGGGTACTGAAAATTTTCCGTTTGGTCCAAGAAAAGGTCTAAGTTGTAAAAAGATTAATTTGAGAAAAATCAACTTTTATTAAAACTTTTCAAAACCATTTTCAATATGGATCAGAACTGGGCACACCTGAAATCTGTCACTGAGATGCACAACCCCGGATCCCATCAACTGGAAAGTTGCCCCTAGTCTGAATAGCACTGGACTGGAGATCACAGCCGAGCTCTTGAGTGTAGAATAGACAAAGATGACCAAACATGATCACATGGACAAAGTTGATCGGGGAAGTGTTTATGGCTGGACTTCAGACATGAAGTTGCCTACGTATCCCAAAGATGGGAGTCAAGCCTTACGTAGTTCGGCTTGGGTTCACTCGAGTATTAACTCTCTCCTTTTGCACTCTAACTTTTGCCAAGGCTGCCATTTGCGGGTTTTCAACCTTGCGAGCTCAGTTTTTATAATTTCAAATTTTTCATGCTCTAACTTTTGCCTAGGTCGCCCTTTCGGGTTTTCAGCCTAGCAAGCCACTTAGGGGGTAATATTTCTTCAACTTGTCCATGTTGATCGGCTGTGAGAACTCTAGGCCATCTAGGTCCATCAGAATGACAGCTCCACCTGACCAGATAGACTTGATGATGTAAGGGCCAGTCCAATTAAGTCTGAACTTGCCCCTAGGGTCGTGGATGGGAGCTCGGTTGTCTTTGAGCACTAGATCCCCTTCCTTCAAATTCCTGTACTTAACCTTCTTGTTGAAAGCCCTGGCAATTCTTCGTTGATAACTTTGAACATGATACAGTGCTTTCAGCCTACTCTCGTCAAAGAGCATGAGTTCTTCGAAACCTGCTTTGCTGTCAATCTGCCTCAGCTATCTGACACTCAGCCAGTACTCGCAATGACGGAACCTCAACTTCGATAGGCAGAATAGCCTCCATCCCATAAACCAAGAAATACGGAGTCGCTCCAGTAGAAGTTCGAATTGAAGTCCGGTAGCCCCACAGAGCGAATGGCAGCTTATCTGGCCAGTCCCGATAGGTTTCCACCATCTTCTGTAGAATATGTTTGATGTTCTTGTTGGCGGGCTCAACTGCTCCATTGGTCTGCGGCCGAAATGTAGACGACTTATGAAAAGCTACGTTGTACTTGTCCAACAAGTCGATCACTTCCTTCTTGAAGTGGGAACCATTATCTGAAATAATCTCGTTCGGGACCCCGTAGCGACAGATGATGTTGTTCCTGATGAACTTAGCAACATGCGATGCCTTCAACACTGCGTAAGATTGGGCCTCAACCCACTTCGTGAAATAGTCTATCGCGACCAAAATGAACTCATGCCCATTGGACCCCTTCGGAGTAACAGCCCCGATCATATCAATCCCCCAGACTGAAAATGGCCATGGCGAAGTCATGTTGTACAGCTTCGACGGTGGAATGTTCATGCGATTTGTATGGATCAGTAATAACCCTATCTAAGGATCTTCTGGGCTAGCATCACCCCGTTCATGTGCGCTCCGCACTCTCCTCCATGGATGGCCTCCATCAGGCTCTTCGATTCTTCGGCATCAACACACAGCTTACACATCCCGAGATGACCTCTCTTGTACAGTTTACCCCCACAGACGATGAAATGAGCAGCCATTCTTCGAATTGCCCTCTTATCTTTGGCATTTGCCCCTGGTGGATACGCCCCCTTCTCCAAGAAGTTCCAGACATCGTAATACCAGGGATTCTCATCTTGAACCTCATCTATGGCAGCAATCAGCTCGTAGGCAGGCACAAACTTCTGTTCAATGATGATCGGACGCATCCGGACTCCGAAAGGGATGTCTATCATAGAAGATAGAGTTGCTAATGAATCTGTGAACCTGTTATTCTCTCTTAACAGATGAGCGAAATTCAGTTTCTGAAACCGAGGAATCAGCATGTCCAAGGTCTGGTGATAGATTCTCATCTTTTCTTCTTTGACTTTCCAATCTCTTTTAGCTTGAGATACAACAAGGTTCGAATCCCTGATGACGTCCAACCGTTTTGCCCCTAGTTCTAGGGATGCTTCCAATCCAGCAATGCATGCCTCATACTCTGCTTCATTGTTCGACACTTTGAACCGGAGTTTGAATGCTAAGGATATGAGGGAATTGTCAGGCGCTATCAGCAACACCCCTATCCCATACCCATATTGGTTTGACGCTCCGTCAAAGTACATCGTCCAGGTCTCTTCGTCGACATACATAATGGCCTCGTCTGGGAATAGGTACTCAACTGCTTCATCCCCTTTCACTGGGTGATCGGCTAGGAACTCCGCTACCGCTCTCCCTTTCACTAACTTGTGCGTCACATACTTCAGATCAAATTCAGAAAGCAGAAGCAACCAACGAGCTAGCCTACCCGTAAGTGCCGATTTCTCGAAGAGATATTTGATGGGATCTAATCTCGAAACCAGTATTACGGAGTGAGCTAGCAGGTAGTGCCGCAGCTTCCTGGTAACCCATACCAAGGCCAGACAGGCCTTCTCCAGTGGAGTGTAACGGATCTTGTAATCCAGCATTTTCTTGCTCAGGTAGTAGATAGCTCTCTCCACTTTGTCCTCAGACTCCTGTGCAAGCATGCAGCCCATTATAGTTTCAGTCACTGAAAGATACAAGATCAACGGTTTCCTCGGCTCAGGCGGTGACAACACAGGTGGGTTCTGTAAATATTGCTTGATCTGTTCAAAAGCAGCTTGGCATCGGCCGTCCCATTGGAATTTCTTTCCTTTCTTCAGGAGACCAAAGAGTGGTTCACAAGTCAAGGTTAATTTTGCGATAAACCGTCTTATGAATTGCACTTTACCCAGAAAGCCTCGCACCTCTTTTTCAGTCCTTGGTGGTGGCATTTCTAAGATGGCCTTGATTTTGGAAGGGTCAACTTCGATGCCCCTTTGTGTGATCAAGAACCCCAGCATTTTCACTGCTATAACACCAAACGTACACTTCTGAGGATTCAGCCCCAACCGATACTCTCTGATCCTTTGGAAGAATTTCTGTAAGGTGGCGTAGTGGCCCTCTCTTTCCTTCGACTTGACAATCATGTCATCCACGTACACCTCAACCTCTTTGTGGATCATGTCGTGCAATATTGTGGTCGCGGCCCGTTGATATGTAGCTCCAGCATTCTTCAGCCCAAATGGCATCACCCTATAACAATAGGTCCCCCATGGGGTGGTAAAAGCAGTCTTCTTCCGGTCTTCGGGTGCCATCAATATCTGATTGTAGCCTGAAAAGCCATCCATAAACGAGAGCAACGCATGCCCCGCAGTGAAGTCCACTAATTCATCGATATGCGGCAGAGGAAAGTCGTCCTTCGGACTAGCTTTATTCAAATCCCTGAAGTCCACACATACCCGAATTCTGCCGTCCTTCTTCGGCACTGGAACGATATTGGCCAACCAAGTTGGGTATTCAGATACCAGCAGGAACCCTGCGTCAATTTGCTTAGTGACCTCTTCTTTGATCTTGAGAGCCCAGTCCGAGCAGATCCTTCTGAGCTTCTGCTTAACAGGTCGGGCTTCTGGGTCAAGAGGGATCTGGTGCTGTACAATCTCAGGATCGATTCCAGGCATGTGTTCGTAGGACCACGCGAAAACATCTTTGAAATCTTTTAATAAAGCAACTAAGCACTCGCGCTCCTTCGAAGACAACGTGGACCTGATCTAGACCAGCCACGGGTCCTTCTCAGTACCAACATTAATTTGGATGATTTCATCAACCAAGGGTTTAACAAACCTCTCCTGCTCTTGATCTAGCAAATATTTCAAAACCGGAGGAATTTCTTCCTCGTCGTTTTCGTCAAAATTTTGAAAGTCCTGATTAATACAATAAATCAAGGGCACAAAAAAGTAATCGAAGGCCACAGCCGCACAATTCTCATTAATCACTTCATCCAGTCCATCTGATTCCTCTGTTACAATAGACTCAAAGGAAAAAGAAAAAGACGACCTGGACAGGACTGTGGCATCCAGGTTGTCACCCCCAGGAATACCGGACTCAGACTCAGACGAGCTGGAACCTGATTCCGACTCTACAGGCTCGGTGGAATCAGATTCCGGCTCACTACCTGACCCGGTGCTGCTCGATAAGACTCCCTCCTCGTACTGCCAGACGAGGGAGGGTGCGATGGACGTATCCAAAATGTTTGAAGGTGGACTCGCAGCCGTTTCATTCCCGATCATAGGCACTGAGAGGTCATCCCCCAAGCACTCATGTACGATCGGAGGATCTGAAAGTAGACAAGCCAGTGCCACCCCCATTTCAATCTCGGTGCTCTCGGAATCCACTTCTTTACACTGCTCAACCTCAGCTGATGGGTCTGTTTGCTCCTCGGCAACATGATTCCCAGACAACTGCAAGTCAAAGAAAATCTCGAACCTCGGCAAGCGTCGCCTCTCTGCATTTAACCGTGGCTCTGGGAAGCCGCAGAACGGAAAGTCCTCTCCCTCCCGGACAAAGCGTCCGTTTAGGGTACCCTGGATAGGCCGATGCATCAACTCAAAATGCTTCCCCGCCTGCTTAGCTCTGCCTCTTCCAGCCATCTCTTTGCCTTTCCTCACCTAATCCTCTTTGGTAGGCAGATAGCCTAAGCCAAAGGTATGCGGGTTGTGTGGTACTTCGGCCGATACAGTAGTGCCCTTCCAGCCACTTTTTTCTAGTCCTATCCCGGGGATGTGCTAGAGCTTGTTCATGAGGTGCACTGACTGTGCGCTAACATACAAACCCTCATCAACAGCTAAGATGTTCTGTACAACCTGGGCCTCGGCTAGGGTAAATCCTGATAGGAACACATCCTCCGCGCCATGCTCGATTTCCAAAACCGGTGTAGACACCTCTGGTGGTGGATGGATTGATGAATTCCCCAAAACTATAGCCACCCCCTTCCCGTGGGGGCATTTCAACATTTGATGCAAGGTGGAAGAGACCGCCTTCACCTGGTGCAGCCACGGCCGCCCTAGGAGTAGATTAAAGGTTGTGGGAACGTCCAAGACATGAAAGTCAATGTCGTGTTGTCCTGGACCAACCTTGGCCTGAATCTGCACAGTCCCCTTCACTTCTCTACTAGTGTTGTCGTAGGCCCTTATCACCTGGGCAGTTGGCACAAAGTCCGCGGGTTTCAACCCGATTGCATATGCTATCCTCGACGGGCACACGTTAATGGCGGATCCTGTGTTGACACTTAAAACAGAGGTTAAACATGTCAAAGCAAAGCCAAAAACCTGTTGGGATGGGGCCAACACATGCTAGAATAATAGGCTACAACATTAGGCATTCAATGCCATTAAGCAAGATTACACTACAAGTGTAAGATATAAGCAACAAGTGGCCAAACCAGCCAAAAACAAAGTTAGAGCAGGTCCAAAAGGTCACAAAAGCATGCTTGAACTAAGCTTCAAAAAGGGAGAAACACATGATCACTTGGTAGGCCATCAACACATGCAAACAAGACAAGAGGAGAACGGACCACCCCCTCCCATTTTGGACCTCAAGACCACCTTTCCACCACTGAAATTCCTCTAGAATTCAGTGGTAGAAAGGCCAAAACAAGATTGTTTCAAAAGCTTAGAAAAGATGGCACAAAGCTCAACAAATAAGCAACCAAAGAGGGTAGACTACCCCCAACTTCAAAGGAACCTCAAACAACCATTTTTAACACCTAAAAACAGAGGTTTTTGCAGTTGAAAACTAGGCCAAAAACAGCATGCAAAGGTGGCCAAGATAGTGTACAAAAAAAAGCTTAAAAGGGAAAGGTGCTTACCCTTGAAGAACAGCAGCAAGACAGCAACTTCTGAGCCAAAAACCAACCTTCAACAGCCCAAATAAGACCCTCAAGTACCTCAGCAACAAGGTAGTGGTGTTTGACGAGGTGTTCTAGTGAAAATATGTGAAGAAAATACACTTTCAAGCACAATATAGCACAATATAGAAAGAGAGTGAGAATTCTAGAGAGAGGGAAATTTTGCTTCTCAAATTTCAGAACCCCTCTTGTGGACAGCCTGAACTCCGCTTCGCGCGCGAGGGCGTGAATTGTGTTCATGCTACTACAGTTCGGACTCCTGTCATGGTTCTGAATCTAATCTCACAAAGTGCAATGTCAGACTGATAAATCACCAAAGAGTCCAAATTCGGCAAATCGTTTTGGAAAATTGATTTTAATCAAGAAGTGCCAAACATTGACTATTTTGCCAGATTTCAGAGTCGCCACCTAAATATTTTATTTTGGGAAATTTAGGAAACCCTGACTCATGCCTAAGGCCACGTATCCGTCATCACCAAAGTTGCCTCGGCTCGGGAACTTGGGTACGAGAGGGGAAGGTCCAGAAATGTGCACCCCTCCTTGCCCGATCAAAGATCGGCCTTTACTAACATGATATGTTGTTTTTGAAAACACATGTGTTCTTATTCCGGTTTATTAACCTAAAATTACTATGTGATGCGCACGGCATACAAGTGTAGACTCAATCACGCAAATTGCAACAGAACAACTCATGTTTGTTTTTGAAAGTGGTTTGAAAGTGCTACTCGCAAGTACGCTAAGACGCGGATTTGCCACCCTCAAGTGGGCTTAGAAAACATGATTTTGCCACTTCAAGTGGGCTTAAAACTCACAGTCATCGAGTTGTTCCAATTCAGGCAATCAAACCTTCATCCACAGGCATTCATGCAGTTTAAACACTTAAGCAGTTAGCTTCATGGCAAGCATGCTCTCATGGCAGTCACTTACACACATGCAAGGATGCTAAAGCGTAAAAGCTTACCTAGCACTCCGAGCCAAAAAAGAAGCTAGTTAGTAATCACTGCATGATCCTAGCTATGTTAAGATGCCTAATGCAACATATGCAAAAATACAACTAAATAGGCTCGGCTATCCTAAGATGTCATGTGAATACAACCAGATAATATGTATTCAAATTGGTATTGAAATACAATGCAGTTTGAATGATGCGTTGAGCCTGGTGCATGCAAGTCAAATGAATGATGCACGCATGCAAGCATAAGTATGCTAATTGAAATATGCCCCAAACTAACCATCAAAAGATGATAAGTAAAAGGGAAAACGTGGGGTTAGAAGACATTCACACACACACACACACACACACACACACACACACTTATTACAGCATTTGCCCTCTCGACGGAGGGTCCAAATGAATTTAGCTAACTAGCTACGCTAATTAAGCTAACCATTACAAAATCAACTAATTAATTATGCCTAGCTAATTAATTACAAACTGAAATTGAAACTAGCTATTCTAAGCTAATTATGACAACCCAAATTAATTAATAAACACTTAACTAATTAATTACAAAACAATCAAGCTACCGAATTAAGCAACTTAAACAATTTAAACAAATGGCCTGGGGAGGCGAGAGGGATATGCATGCTAGGTCGGCTTCGCTCGGAAATCCACTACCGTGCCTCAAGATGCCTCTGTTTGCACTCTTTTATACCTCTGAAAATTGTGCCAACTTCCAGAATGATTCTAACCCATCTCAGGAACATGATAAGGGATGGTCGGCTAAGAGGGATGGCCATCGGCCAGAGTTGATGGCCATCGGCCACTTCTGATAGCCGATCGGCAGACTTGGTGGTCGGTCGGCAGATTTGATGGCCGGTCGGCCACTGCTTCCTGTAATTTCTCCTTTTGCTGCAATAGAGCACAAATAGAGGCATGGCAGTGTATTTGCAAGGAAATGTGTGTACCACCACACTCCTTATCATGTATCAAGCTCAAAGGAGTGTAGTGCTCGGCTCTCAAGCCACCAATCACGCATCTCGATGCATGATGGCCAAAAAGTCAAGTTTGCACAATGTTGATGAATGCACAAACAACACATAAGACTCGATGAACCTCCACCTTATCATACATGATCAAAGGTGTCGGTGACCTAAGGAATGAGGCACGTTTCATCACTTTGAGTATGAAACGTCCCTCGTTCCTCGTGTTTGAATTAACATCCAATCCAAACACAATGCAATGCAACACACATGAAAACAACATGAACATGGCAACAACATGCAAACAACATGAACATGGCAACAACATGCAAACAACATGAAATGCTACCAATGCTAGGATGGCATACACAAGATTCTAACATATGAACAATGCATGGATGGCATGTTTGGAGGCTAAAGCATCAAAGCAAGTAAAGAGCATCATACAAGAGGCATGCAATACAACACTTAATGGACTTAAAACCAACTATGGACAGAGTTCCACCATGCCAAAAGAAAGGCCAAAACATGCTGAAAATGAAGTCCAAAAGCTTATACAAGCATACATACACATTGGCTCACAAACAAGGCCTAAAGACACAATTCTCAAACACATTGAAGGAGTGGAAAATGTGAGAGTGTGGCAATGAAACATGCTCCGAAATTATGTAAGAAATGATACCAAATCATATACATGACCCAAGCAATGCATGCTAAGAGGCTCAAAGCTCAAGACTAGCAAAGGGACTTGCACTATGGCCATATCAAACAAACCCCAAAGGACCAAAATGACCAAACAGTCCCATGGAAGGTCAAAACAATGCTAGAAACATGCTTGAACATAGCCAACATATGCTAGAATGGGAGGCATAAAGCATGACGCATGTAAGGCCAATGAGGGGAATTACACTACACCTACCAAAACCAAGCATGAGAGGACTTCACCAACAAAAATCAGAGTTATAACATGATGAAATAATACCAAAAACACACTGATATGGCAGCCCAAAAGCTTAGGCAAGATGGCATACATATTGGCTCATGTTTAAGGCATAAAGCACAAGCTTCCAAAAGCATTGAAAGAGTGACACATGTGAGTGTATGGCAATGCTATATGCTCTGAAATATCATGTTAAATGATGCCAAATCATGCACATGACCCAAGCAATGCATGCTAGTGGACTTAAAACACAAAGCTAGTGAACAAAAATGCACTATGGCTATACAAAGCAAGGCATGCATGACCCAAAACACTTAAATCAGACCTAGAGCATGCTAAAACAAGGCCAAAAGCTTGCTGGAGTTGAGCCAAAAACATGCTAGAATGATGGCCCAAAGCATGATGCATGTTAGGCTAGTGAATGGAATTGCAGTACAAGTGCAAGGAGCATGCAATAGGTAATCAAACCAAGCCAAAACAGAGCTATATCATGTCAAAATAAGGCCTAAGGCATGATGAGATGGAGCCAAGACATGCTAGAAAGACATGCTACTTTGATGAGCCATCAACACAAGCAAACAAAGGAAGAGGAGGGGGGACAACCCCCTCCCATTTAAGGCCTCAAAACACACTTTCCACCACTGAAATTCCTCTGGAATTCAGTGGTGAAGAGGCCAAACAAAGGTGATCCAAAGGCCTAAAAGAGATGGCTCAAAACAAGGCCAAACAAGGCACACAAGGGGGGAGACCACCCCCAACACCGAAGAGGCCTCAAAAAAACACTTTAAGCACTTGAAAACAGTTGAAAGTTAAGCCAAAAGAAGCATGCAAGTAGGGCCAAATAAGCTATGAAAACAAAGCTTTAAAGAGGTAAGAGACTCACCTTGAAGAACCTCTTTAGAACAGCAACTTCAGAGGCAAAAACCAAGCTTAAACCACCCAAATGCAACCTCCAAGAACCTTAGCTCAGTAGTGAAGGTGTTTTACTAGGTGCTTTAGTGCAAAAGTGTGAAGAAAAGACACTTTTGAGCACAAACAAGTGCAAATATAGAGAGAGGGAGAAATATATAGAGAGAGAAAGAGATATATGTTTTGTCTATCTAATTTTCAAAACCTCTGGAAAGGGAGAGGGACCTCCCCTCTTATAGAAATCTAAGTCTTAAGCTTGTTGAGCAAGCTTGAGGCTTGGTTCAATCCCTCCATACACGTGTATGGGGGATGAGTTCTGTGCTCACCAGCTGTCATAGCTGGCAACAAAATATCTGTTAAAGCAAATAAAAAAGCCTCAACCAAAAAGTATGGCCGACCGGCCAATAAAGGTGTGACGCCCCGATTCTACACTATAGGTTGCAGTCAAGAGAGAGTCACTAGTGAGTCCTATGGTCAATAACCAAGTAAGATCCCAAATCGCCGGAGGAGTCAAAATAGCCTCCCTTCTAAGTCCAGCTTTCTTAGGCAGCGCACTACCTTTTTGACAAATCTTACCAGGCATTGACACAAGGTCTCATAAGCAACGATAAGGTTCATACATAGAATATAAATACATAACAACCACATTTATACTTAATTCAAAAGATTGTTTCATTACATTACATCCCAATAGAAAGTTTAAACTCTACATGAGTTCTTACAAAATAATAAAAAGGAAATTTCTATTATTCCTAAGATAGCCAAAAGTCCTCGAAGGTTTCGAGCTCGTCGTCTCCAGCTATGAGTTCCGCTTCTTCACCTGGCATGATACGCCGTGAGCTTTGAATGCCCAGTAAACAAACACACACACCCCCACCCATTTTTCCCAGTCCAATACACAATCACAATGATGGCACCAAGTAGTAAATCATGATTCTCAAATAAATAAATAAAGAGTTAAGTTAGATGTTAGTAAACTAGAAATCCCCAAAGAGATTTCGTCCTCCAACACAAGAATCAGACGCGGATTATTCGGTATGCCCCCTCTTTTGCTGCTTTGTTGCAGAACTAACCTCGGATGCCTACCAACGGTTATATACCGCGTAGCGCCAACCGCAGGGCCTCAAAAGAGACGGTAAAATAGGGCCTTGCCCGAATCCCTCCTTACACCAAGCTACCTAGGGTCCGAATACAACCGCTCCGTTCAAGGGTTCCGAAAACCATTTGCGCAAGACTTCTAACTTTCAAATAGGGAACGCATCCCAACAAACCACATATCACATATTATCATCTTTTCATAACTCAAGTGTTCGAAAACCCAATACCCACCAATTAGGTTTCCCGTTGAATTAAGTATTTTAAGTCAAGGTTAGTCCAACTAAACAATATAATAATATCCACATAAGCATGCATCCTCAAGATAAGAAAGATAAATAACATAACATGCACATACAACATCTTGCCAAGATATGATCATAAGCCATTAAACATTTTCATGAATACAAGGGCACAAAACATCCATACATAACAAATTTCCAGATTTAACATCACGTGAAGATTAATACGAAAGGACTACTTTAGATCATCCACCGAACTCGGTCTTCCTATGGTTCGTAGATAATTTGATCTAGTTTCTAGAACATTTTTCGGAAATGAGTTTGCTTTTCCAGATTTTAAGTTATTTAGAAAATAGTCCAGCGCTGTCCAGTATCTGTCCAGATCCGTCGACCGTTACAAAAACTTGATTTTCTTTCAAACCGCTTAATGTTTTTTGATGAAACCAATTTTAGTTGAAAGATAACTCCCTAAGGAAGGTTTTGACATAAAATAGAGTTCCAGAATATTTTTGTACATTTTTCTGGAATTTTTGAAAGTGGGCTGCAAAAACAGATTCTAAGATAGACTGTCCAAAACATGAAGATTTGTGAGAAAAGGGTTCCACCAAGTGAAAGTTTTCATTTATTTTGTGAAGAAAACATGCTAACTAACATATATTTACTCAGAAAGTTTGCTTGAAAGTGTGCCTTTAGAAAGTTGAGAGATTGGTAATAAAAGAAGATGGTTTTGTGCCAAAAAGGGAAAAAATACAAGAGAGATGGAATCAATACTCAAATCTTAGTATTTTTAACATAAGAAACTCTTTAATGACAGATCTGAAAAAAACAGTAGTTAGAAACATGTATTGAAAAAAAGGAAAATGAAAGAGAAGTTGTGTTTGTGCTTACTTGCTATTTTGCACAAGAATGCTCTTCTCTCCTCCCTCTTCTTCTCTAGACTTCTCCCTCTTGCTCCCCTCCCTCTCTCTAACCGAAATGTGTGTGTGAGTGAGTGTGTTGTGTGTGTTTGCAAGCTAGGGGTATGTGTTGATATTTATGGGCAATTTGGTGTAAAAGGACAAAAAGGCCCATTAGTTGAAAATGGATGGAAAAGTTAGGATCTTGCTTGGTGTCAAAAGGGATAGGAGTAACTAAGGTGCTAAATCATAAGTCTAGGCATCAATTAGTTGATTTTTAGTTGAAAGGTAACTAGTCTTGAGATTTGCAACCTAGGTCTAGGTCACTAGGTTTGGGTTTCCTAGAATTTCATAATCATGGTTCTTGAAAATTGGTTTCTCACTTTCTTCTAGGAAGGCTAGCCATAGGGAAGGGTGAAGGGAAATTTCTTTATTATTTTATGTCTAGGCACAGTCCTCTAGGTGTATATATGTATATATATATATATATTACAAGATTGATGGTACTAATAATATTAGGGTACATGTACTAGTTTTTGTGGTTATTTTGAATTTAAAAAAGTAAGGGCTTGGTGTTAAATACATGTAATTTATGTAGAATTAAATTAGGTTAGGGAACCTAATCCAGCTAGGAAAATTCCTGTTTTGAAAAAAAGAAAATAAAATTGCTAACCGACAAGATTCGAAATAATTCAAGTAATCGAGGGCTTTAAGAAAATAATTCAACATTAGGGTTTTTAAAGTGAATACATATTTTGGGGGCTTCACAAAAGGTGCCGACTGGCCATCAGTGATGCCGACCGGCCACCACTGATGGCCGATGGAAAGAAGGAATGGCCGATAGGCATTAGGCTTGGCCGATGGGTTGTAGGGCTGGCCCACAAGCCACCCTCTTCCTTTAGAAACAATGCCACAAGCTCTTGGTGCACAACCAAGCACAAAACAGATAGGTTGAGAGGCTTCATGGCAAGGCGCGCAGTCGAGACCTTCAGGAACTCAAAACGAACACGAGCATCGATGATCATCGAGTGTTCAAACGATGACGTCCAAGTCATGAGGACGATCAAAAATAGGATGCCTACAGTTGCCCGTCTTTGGCAGAACTCGAGAGTCAAGAAGTGACGGGAGTGAATGTCAAAGCCCAGAGATGACCCATTTTTGACAACGCCGAAGACTTAGACAAACAGGCAAGATAACAAAGAGATGCGCCTGCAGGCAGGGGCAAGATGCAAATGACATGCACAATGTGGAACATAACTTATGATTATGCAAAGAGGGCTGTAATGAAACATCTAAATGCAAATGTTATGCAAAGAAATGCTACAGCAAACTCGTACACAAGCAAATAAGTAAACACACCACGCGTGGGGATTACAGACCGAACTACATTTCATGCAGAAAGGATGTAAGAAAATTATGCAATCCTAGCAAACATGTGCGATAGATACACAAAAGTGAGCAAAGTGTGATAGATACACAAAAGTTAGCATGTGTGATAGATACACAAAGCGAACGTGTGATAGATACATAAAGTGAACATGTGTGATAGATACACAAAGCGAACATGTGATAGATACACAAAGCGAACGTGTGTGATAGATACACAAAGCGAACGTGTGATAGATACACAAAGTGAGCAAAGTGTGATAGATACACTAAAAGTGAACAAAGTGTGATAGATACACTAAGTGAGCATGTGTGATAGATTCACAAAGCGAGCGTGTGATAGATACACAAAGTGAGCAAAGTGTGATAGATACACTAAGTGTGAACAAAGTGTGATAGATACACTAAATGAGCATGTGTGATAGATACACAAAGCGAGCGTGTGATAAATACACAAAGTGAGCAAAGTCTGATAGATACACTAAAGGTGAACAAAGTGTGATAGATACACTAAGTGAGCATGTGTGATAGATACACAAAGCGAGTGTGTGATAGATACACAAAGTGAGAAAAGTGTGATAGATACACTAAGTGAGCATATGTGATACATACACAAAGCGAACATGTGATAGATACACTAAAGGTGAACAAAGTGTGATAGATACACTAAGTGAGCATGTGTGATAGATACACAAAGCGAACGTGTGATAGATACACTAAATGAACAAAGTGTGATAGATACACTAAATGAAGAGAGTGTGATAGATACACTATGAACAAAGTGTGATAGATACACTAAATGAACAAACTGTGATAGATACGCTAAGTGAAGAGAGTGTGATAGATACACTAAATGAACAAAGTGTAATAGATATACTAAATGAACAAAGTGTGATAGATACACTAAGTGAAGAGAGTGTGATAGATACACTAAGTGAACAGAGTGTGATAGATACACTAAGTGAACATGTGTGATAGATACACAAAAAGTGAACGAAGTGTGATAGATACACTAAGTGAGCAAAGTGTGATAGATACACAAAGTAAAGAGAGTGTGATAGATACACTAAATGAACAAAGTGTGATAGATACACTAAGTGAAGAGAGTGTGATAGATACACTAAAGGTAAACGATGTGTGATAGATACACTAAGTGAACATGTGTGATAGATACACAAAAAGTGAACGAAGTGTGATAAATACACAAAAAGTGAACGAAGTGTGATAGATACACTAAGTGAACAAAGTGTGATAGATACACTAAATGAACAAAGTGTGATAGATACACTAAGGTGAACAAAGTGTGATAGATACACTAAGGTGAACAAAGTGTGATAGATACACTAAGTGAACATGTGTGATAGATACACAAAAGGTGAGCATGTGTGATAGATACACAAAGCGAACGTGTGATAGATACACAAAGGTGAACAATCTTAAACGGAACTTCTCTAAATGAACCGCACATCCAATATCACCTGGTTGTGCCAGCTTCAAATGAACCGTACATACAATATCGTGCATGAATGAGAAAGAAACTTGATAGGAACAACGCAATACAATGCATGATGTTTAAGGAATGCAATAAACAAACATAGCGGCGCTTTAGAAAGCACCTCATGGAGTGAGTGGCGATGAACCGCTCTACTCTAACGGGGATCTCCCCTTGTGTGTTCTTCGAACTCTTACCTTCAACTCACAGTTCAAAGGCTCTGAAATGCTGACAGGGGTTCTTCATGTAGAACACTTTGGATGCCACTTTTCTTCCTGATCATATTCACAACTTTTCCTATTCTCCAACGGGGTGACAGACTAGGTTGGTTTAGTATCCAAATTGAGGTGCATACACGCTATCTCAATCTATGGGGCTTCCATACAGATTTCAAGCCAGGGATACACCCCTGGGTATTTAAACCAGACTTTAGTCTCAGAAATCTCGAACCTTTGCGTTCTAGGCAACAGCCATTCAAACTCTAGTTTCCATCATCGCAGTTGGTCTCCTATGAACTCATTGCAAACACAGCCAAGATGCCTGGCAGGGACTAGTACTCAGGGAGAGCACTTTTGATCGCCATTCTGGCTTTGAAGCAGGCTTGAACTTGAGCTTGAAGTAGAGGCACACTCATACTTCGAAGCATTGACAAGGCCTGAAAAGGTACATCTGGAATACAATCTCAGAACTTGCTGAAGTTAAAACAAACTCAGATGCTCCGATTTTCCTTATTTTCTTTTGTTTTGCAGTCCGGAACCTATATAGCTTCAGATAGGTCCTTGTTCTACTGTTCTCACATGACCTGGGTTGAACTCTGCGGTTTATGAAAGAAAGGAATTCTGTTTTGCACATATGTAGAGAACGACACAGCACTCTGAGCACAAAATGATTTATTTTGAAATTGAAAAATTGAGAAATGAGTTCTTAACCGGGTATTGAGCCTATGACTGACCACAGCCAAAACGACTCAACAAAGGGAAAGACAAAGGTAAAGCAACCTAACACATCTATTGACACTCGAAATGACTCAAAACAAGAATCAAGACAAACAAAAACACACACACAACGCTCAGATGTGTACCACCAGTGGGAGACCTCTCAGTTCACAGGGAGCCCACAGCTTCTTCGGGTATTGTTTCCCACCCTTTATTATTTGTGATTCTCACATCACTCTAGTACTCAATCTCTAACTTTCTGAAAAAGCCATTTTCTCACTTTTCTCTCAACGCACATCTCTCTATTCTTCAATCTCTCTTCTTTTTTATCCCTCCCCTGGGTGGTTGATGGATAAACAAGAAGTCGCGGGCTCCTACCCCTAGCATTCTGCTAGATTCTTCTTCTTTCGCTCACAGCCAGTGAGTTCTTCCCACAGAGGGGTTGCGCTACAGTTGGGTGTGCAGCAAATCTACAACTGACATCGGTTGATGACGCCCTTGGCCAGTTCGTATGTGACCAGACCTTTCTAGATGAGGGAATGGAATACCCTGCTTTATTTTCAATTCATCCTTTGCACTTGGTTTGATACCTCACTGCTTGGAGTATGAGAGAGCTTTCGGCCCTTTGCTGACAGCTTCAGTTGTGCCCTTTCTGGCGCACATGGTGCCCTTTCCGGCAAGTACGTTGATAACGGGAAAAAGACAAAAAACCTGACTCAACTGTGCCCCTAGTTCATCATTTTGACCATTTTTTGTTTTTGAGCTTCTGCTAAAACAATTTTGACCAACATGAGAGTTAGATTAACATACTTGTTCGATTTTCTGATTTGAAATCATGTAAGTCAGGTTATGAGCACTGAAAATTTTCCTTTTTTGGGTCCAAGAAATGGTCCAGTTTTGGAAAAATGGAATAATTTTCGAGAGAAAATTAGTCAACCTCATTAAAAATTCTCTAAAACTATTTTTGCAATTGGCCACTGCTCGACCAACACAGAATTTACTCTCAAGATGCACAACCTCAGATCCAAAACAATGGAAAATTGCCCCTTGTCTGAATGGCACTGCACGGCACCAAATCTAGCAATGAAAGTTGCCCCTTGTTTGAACAGCACCGCAGCACACTGTAACCAGTTCTCTTAGTGAAGATCACAACCGAACTCTTGGATGCAGAAATGACAAAGATGACCCGTTTAATCTCATGGACAGGATGGTTGAATTTGAATTGTTTTACGGCTGGACTTCAGAATGAAGTTGCCTACGTATCCCAAAGATAGGAATCAAGCCTGACATAGTTCCGGGGGTTAAGGTACACTCGTGTATTAACCTCCCCTTTTACGCTCTAACTTTTGCCAAGGCCCCCTTTATGGGTTTTCAACCTTGCGAGCTTTGTTTTTCTTTTCATTTCATTTGTTCTTCTTTTCTTTGTTCATTTCTTTTATTTTTTTTATCTTCTTTTTCTTTTTTTTTTCTTGCTCTAACTTTTGCCTGGGTCGCCCTTCCAGGTTTTCGTCCCAGCGAGCCTCTCAAGGGTGAAAGTGTAGCTTTGTCCATGTTGATCGGTTTGAGGTCTCGAAGCCATCTAAATCCAGGAGAATGGTTGTTGTTCGCTAATGATGTAGAAGTCCATCCAATGGGGGCTAAAGTGCCCCTACTGTTGTGGATAGGAACTCGATTGTCCTTCAGCAATACTTTCTTCTTTCCTCCATTCTGGGATTTGGCATTCTTGTCGATCTTCGTTAGCTTGAGAAATGTCCCAATTTTTGACTCTTCGAGCACATCTGACATTTTTTACCCCTAGTTCAAGGGCTGCTTCTCATCCAGCTTTGCAAGCTTTCTTTTGATCATATCTGACCTTCTTGCCCCTAGTCTGAGGGCTGCTTCGAATCTGGCCTGGCGGGCCTCCTTTGATGTCATATCTGGCCACGCAAGCCTCACATTGTGGTTGACCATTGAACATTTTGAATCCAAGTTCAAGGTTTGAAAGCAAAAGGGGATGAGTCTCAAGGCTGAGAATGATCCAATGCTGCACAATCTCAAGAGCGATTCCACACAGGTCTTCGCAGGACCGCGCAAAACATTTTTTTTTGAAATCTTTTAAGAAAACGACTAGTCGCTCACGCTGAAGACAATGCAGAACCAATCTGGAGAAAGCCAGGATCCTTCTCAGTACTCACATTAACAAACATGATCTCATTCATTAAGGGCTTAGCATGCCTCTCTTTCTCTCAATTGATCAAATTTTGCAAAACCCGAGGAATTCCTCCCTCTTTGTTTTCATCACAATGTTCAAAAAGTTTTGAAAAACTTAGGTCAATGCAATGATTTCAAGGCACAGAAAAGTAGGTGAAAAGCACTGCCGTTTCATTCAAATCTTCTAGCACAACTGGCTCAAGGCAGAAACAAATGCAAAGAGGTGAAAATCACTGCTGTTTCATTCAAATCTATTGGCACAACTGGCTCCAAGGTGGAAACAGACTCAAAGGAAAGCGAAAAGACAAACACCAAACAAGAAAGTGATGCCCGAGGTAACACCCCCGAAATCACCTGACTCCGACACAACAAGATTGACTCGATACAACAAGACAGACTCGACTGACTCAGTACAAAAAGACTGACTCAATACAACACAACAAGACTGACCCAATACCCAAGTCAGAAAGTAAAATTAACAGTATTTGCACATTGCTCAAAACAGGTGTGTGCCATCCCCCACATCTGGAGTAAAATGAGTGCTGTCCGCAGGTGGTTCATCCCCCGATCACATAATCACATTATCCTCCAAGTTCACTGATCCAGTGCCGATAGACTTTGCAGGACCTGGCACGACGATGACCTCGTTATCAATCAGATCTTGTATTTCGTGGCGAAGACGAAAACACATGTCAGTGTAATGGTCGGCTTGTTGATGGAAGGCACAGTACTTAGCCGAGTTGTGGGACAGAGGAAGTTTATTTGGTAATGGCCGCAGCTCCAGGGGTTTGAGATGGCCGTGTCCTATAAGGATTTGGAAAGCTTTGGACAAATTCATGTAGAGGGGATTAAAGACCCTCTGGCCTCAGGGTGGGTACTTCGAGGTTTGTGGAGTTTTGCTGGATGCACTAGCAAAGGGATTGGTAGGCGCTGATGGGTTTGCTGATCTCTTCCGAGTACAGGATTAGAGCTGAGAGGAACATTTCTGGTACGACATCCCTTTTTCTGGCTTGCCCCTTGATTCAGAGTGCTCTCATTCTGAGTGGCAAAAGTGTCATCCACAATTTTTGCAACAACTGCGAGCACTTGCTGTTTGTTCAGTCCCTCGGCTTTCAAAGCCTCAACAGCCCACTGAAGGTGTTCATTGGGACCAATACCTGCCCCTACCTTGTTCTTATCACTCACCTCCACTTTGCCAAGGGATTGGCCTTCTTCCAGTGCAACTCGTCCCAAGATTGGGGAGCCTTTTGGCGTGGAACCTCTGGCATGTGATGTGGGTGATGACGGGGCTGATATCCCAAAGGACAGATCTGCCACTGTTCTCTGAAGATCTTCAATCATTCTCATCAGCTCAGGAGTAGTGGGTTCACAGGTTTGAGATGATTGGGGTTCCGAGACTAGATGTGTGGTAGGTGCTCCAGTGGGCGTTGCATTTCGACATTGGTCTCACCCTGCACGGCGATTCCCTGGTTTAATGTCGCTACTATGGCCACAACTTCTTCCGGACTCTGTGCCATCACAGTCTGCTGAGTTTGAACAAAGGTGAGGCAACTGGTGACTGTCGGATCAGATGAGCCGGTGAGCCCTAACTGGCCTTTCTTTGCCTTGCTTCAACGAAGGAACACTGGTTTCCCTTGAATTCAATCCCTGACCTGACAAAGTCTATCAACACAAGTCCAATGTACCCGGGGGATATTGGAGCCTTCTGAAGCTATAGTTCGAGACTACCTAGCAAAAGAGAAAACAGGTAGCATCTCAGCCCAATTTCACCAGAACAGATATAGCATAGCTGAATGACTGTGCTCCCTACAGAATTCTGCTCAAAAGTCTGCCTGTAAACTAATACTCTCAGGCCGATACTCAGACTTGCAAACTGATACATACATTCCTGTAGAGGCACACTCCTAACAGCACATACCAAGCAAGTAAGAGCCAAAACACCCCTATGGTGGGGTAGGGTTTCCCTGTCCTATTTTGTCAGGAGCTAGGGTTTCACTACGCACGCATGCGGTTTCAAACAACCTACAATCGGGTAAGCAACCTGTCCTAGTTTGGAATGGTGACTATGGCTTCCGATATGCAACTAGGTCGAATGGTCAAAAAGGGTGCCTCGATAAAAACTGAGATTTGTGTTCCCATCGTGGCAGAGCCCGCAACCGGTCAGCCTTATGGCACGCTTTTCTAAGCAAGCCTCCGGTAAACCGTTCAGGAATAGCAGACGACAAACACGGTGTCCTAGGCGCACCAATGTAAATGCAATGCAAAGAAACACATAAGTGTAAATAAAACAACATATCATGAGTTCGAGTCAAGTTCTCTAAATCCCCAGTAAAGTCGCCAGAGACTGTAGACTGCCTGAACTCCGCTCCGTGCGTGAGGGCGCGAATTGTGTTCATGCTACTACAGTTCGGACTCCTGTCACGGTTCTGAATCTAATCTCACGAAGTGCAATGTAAGACTGATAAATCACCAAATAGTCCAAATCCGGAAAATCATTTTGGAAAATCGATTTTAATCAAGAAGTGCTAAACATGGACTGCTTTGCTAGATTTCAAGTCGCCATAAATATTTTATTTTGGGAAATTTAGGAAACCCTGACTCATGCCTAAGGCCACGTGTCCGTCATCACCTAAGTTGCCTCGGCTCGGGAACTTGGTACGAGAGGGGATGGTTCTGAAATAAGCACCCATGCTCGCCCGATCAAAGATTGGCCTTTACTAACATGATATGTTGTTTTTCAAAACACATCGGTTCTTATTCCGGTTTATTAACCTAAAATTACTATGTGATGCGCACAGTATACAAGTATAGACTCAATCACGCGGATTGGAACAGAACAACTCATGTTTGTTTTTGAAAGTGGTTTGAAAGTGCTACTCGCAAGTAGGCTAAGACATGGATTTGCCACCCTCAAGTGGGCTTAGAAAAACATGATTTTGCCACTTCAAGTGGGCTTAAAACTCACACTCATCGAATTGTTCCAATTTAGGCAATCAAACCTTCATCCACAGGCATTCATGCAGTTTAAACACTTAAGCAGTTAGCTTCATGGCAAGCATGCTCTCATGGCAGTCACTTACACACATGCAAGTATGCTAAAGCGTAAAAGGTTACCTACTCCGAGCCAAAAAAGAAGCTAGTTAGTAATCACTGCATGATCCTAGCTATGTTAAGATGCCTAATGCAACATATGCAAAAATGCAACTAAATAGGCTCGGCTATCCTAAGATGTCATGTGAATACAACCAGATAACATGTATTCAAATTGGTATTGAAATACAATGCAGTTTGAATGATGCGTCGAGCCCGGTGCATGCAAGTCAAATGAATGATGCACGCATGCAAGCATAAGTATGCTAATTGAAATATGCCCTAAACTAACCATCAAAAGCTGATAAGTAAAAGGGAGAAAGACGTGGGGTTAGAAGACATTCACACACACACACACACACACACACACACACACACACACACACACACACACACACACACACACACACACACACACTTATTACAGCATTTGCCCTCTCGACGGAGGGTCCGAATGAATTTAGCTAACTAGCTACGCTAATTAAGCTAACTATTACAAAATCAACTAATTAATTATGCCTAGCTAATTAATTACAAACCGAATTGAAACTAGCTATTCTAAGCTAATTATGTACAACCCAAATTAATTAATTAAACACTTAACTAATTAATTACAAAACAATCAAGCTACCGAATTAAGCAACTTAAACAATTTAAACAAATGGCCTGGGGAGGCGAGAGGGATATGCATGCTAGGTCGGCTTCGCTCAGAAATGCAGTACTGTGCCTCAAGATGCCTCTGTTTGCACTCTTTTATATCTCTGAAAATTGTGCCAACTTCCAGAATGATTCTAACCCATCTCAGGACCATGATGAGGGATGGTCGGCTATGAGGGATGGCCATCGGCCACTTCTGATAGCCGATCGGCAAACTTGGTGGTCGGTCGGCAGATTTGATGGCCGATCGGCCACTACTTGCTGTAATTTCTCCTTTTGCTGCATCAGAGCACAAACAGAGGCACGACAGTGTATTTGCAAGGAAATGTGTGTACCACCACACTCCTTATCATATCTCAAGCTTTTAGGAGTGTAGTGCTCGACTCTCAAGCCACCAATCACGCATCTCGATGCATGATGGCCAAAAAGTCAAGTTTGCACAATGTTGATGAATGCACAAACAACACATAAGACTCGATGAACCTCCACCTTATCATACATGATCAAAGGTGTCGGTGACCTAAGGAATGAGGCACGTTTCATCACTTTGAGTATGAAACGTCCCTCGTTCCTCGTGTTTGAATTAACATCCAATCCAAACACAATGTAATGCAACACACATGAAAACAACGTGAACATGGCAACAACGTGCAAACAACACGAACATGGCAACAACATGCAAACAATATGAAATGCTACCAATGTTAGGATGGCATACACAAGATTCTAACATATGAACAATGCATGGATGGCATGTTTGGAGGCTAAAGCATCAAAGCAAGTAAAGAGCATCATACAAGAGGCATGCAATACAATGCTTAATGGACTTAAAACCAACTATGGATAGAGTTCCACCATGCCAAAACAAAGGCCAAAACATGCTGAAAATGAAGTCCAAAAGCTTAGACAAGCATGCATACACATTGGCTCACAAACAAGGTAACGCTATTCTCTCCGACCATCCTTGTGGCTCAACATAAAAGACCAAACACGAACATTGAACAACACGAAATGGAAACAAAAACAAGAGCAAGAGTACAGAGTGGAATCAATAGGGCAGCATGTAATCAATTCCATTAATTGCTTGCTTGTGTTATAAATAAGAATAAATAAAAAGGAATCCCTGTGGTGGTTACACTCCACTTGTTAAAGGATAGAGCAATCGGGTAGTAATGGGAATTCTCTATCGTATCAGCCCAACAAACTTGATTTCGATACTCACTTTTCTGATGAAATATCCGGTGAGTTTTTTTTGCCTTTCTAAATTATTCACATGATATAAAGGGTGAAATTTATCACCCCAAAGATATATGTAACAGAGTCTGAAATTATATGAAGACATGTTGTGTTTGGTTTCTTAACCAAAATTTCTTTTGCAGAAGAGGTGAACGATTCTCCAATCGAGCAAGTCCGCCTCACGGTGCCAATAACAGATGATCCAACATTGCCTTGCTTGACATTCCGGACATGGGTTTTGGGGACTTTTTCATGTGCTATCCTGGCATTCCTGAACCAATTCTTTGGTTATCGCCAAACGCGCTTTATATTTCCTCTGTTTCAGCCCAAATTGCTGTTCTTCCCGTTGCAAAGTTTATGGCAGCATATCTGCTAACCAAGTCTATCCAAATCCCGGGAACAAAATGGACATTTTCAAAGAATCCAGGGCAATTCAACTTGAAAGAGCATGTTCTTATCACCATTTTCGCCAATTCAAGTTCGAATACTGTATATGCAGTGGGTATTATTACCATAGTGAAGGCATTTTATCATCGACAACTTCATCCTCTTGCAGCCATGTTGTTAACCCAAACTACCCAGGTGCTTCTCTCTCTCTCTCTCTCTCTCTCTGTCTCTCTCTTTTAGCATCTTCATTTACAAGTCTCTTTCTCTTTCAGCATCTTCATTTTGCTAAATTTTCTTAATGGTGTTCAATGGACTGTTTAGATGCTTGGGTATGGATGGGCTGGTATTTTCAGAAAGTTTCTAGTTGATTCACCATGTATGGATGGGCTGGTGCTTTCAGAAAACTTTCTGAAAACACCAGCCCATCCATACCCAAGCATCTAAACAGTCCATTGAACACCATCAAGAAAATTTAGCAAAATGAAGATGCTGAAAGAGAAAGAGACTTGCAAATGAAGATGTTAAAAGAGAGAGAGAGAGAGAGAGAGAGAGAGAGAGAGAGAGAAGCACCTGGGTAGTTTGGGTTAACAACATGGCTGCAAGAGGATGAAGTTGCCGATGATAAAACGCCTTCACTATGGTAATAATACCCACTGCATATACAGTATTTGAACCTGAATTGGCGAAAATGGTGATAAGAACATGCTCTTTCAAGTTGAATTGCCCTGGATTCATTGAAAATGTCCATTTTGTTCCCGGGATTTGGATAGACTTGGTTGGCAGATATGCTGCCATAAACTTTGCAATGGGAAGAACAGCAATTTGGGCTGAAACAGAGGAAATATAAAGCGCGTTTGGCGATAACCAAAGAATTGGTTCAGGAATGCCAGGATAGCACATGAAAAAGTCCCCAAAACCCATGTCCGGAATGTCAAGCAAGGCAATGTTGGATCATCTGTTATTGGCACCGTGAGGCGGACTTGCTCGATTGGAGAATCGTTCACCTCTTCTGCAAAAGAAATTTTGGTTAAGAAACCAAACACAACATGTCTTCATATAATTTCAGACTCTGTTACATATATCTTTGGTGTGATAAATTTCACCCTTTATATCATGTAAATAATTTAGAAAGGAAAAAAAAACTCACCAGATATTTCATCAGAAAAGTGAGTATCGAAATCAAGTTTGTTGGGCTGATACGACAGAGAATTCCCATTACTACCCGATTATAAATAAAACATTAGTGTGGCATATTAGATAATAAAAAAAATAGATCGTCTTAATAATATTAATTTATAAAAGATGGAGATGGGTATTCAAGTCAAACAATCTACAACCACAATCATAAAACTTGGTAACGCAAGTTAGACATTAACAATCAATACCACTCGAGTGTATTTAAGGACTTCAAGAAAAGTCTATAAAAAAAATTATATAAAAAATACATTCAGAACAACTTAACGAAGATATTTTTAAAACAAAGAGTTATCTTAATATTTTTTAAAAATAATGACTCTCGTTCAACCACGTTATCAAGGAGTTGTCATGAGCACGTGTAACTATTTTGGATTATTGGTTCCAACTTGGTTATATTTGACAGAAAAAAATGCTAATTTGGTTTAACTTCATTTTCATGCTGTTCTAAAAAAACTTAATTTTCACACTATGAATTGACAACAGGACTTGGAGCAGTGTCTTGAAATTGGGCTTTACTAGGCTTCAATGGGCCGAACGCTTCCACTAAAGTCGTTGATTGTGGTTTTAAAAGAGGATTTTTGGTGAAAAATCCTTCTCATTAGACCTTTTTTGTGTGAAGCCCATGGAATAAAATAATGGTCCCAAAAGTCCCTCAAATTAAAAAATATGATGAAAAGACTGAAATATCCTTCCATATAAATGGGCAAATATGAAATGGTTGAACTGTTTTTGTCTCCTCTCACTCTGTTTCATCGCTTGAAAACCCTCCTCCGAAAACTGTCATTCAAAAACCCTAGCATCCGAAACCTTCCACCACCGCCGTAGCATCCGAAATCCTCCTTCCACTACCATCATGAGCATTCGAAACCCTCCTTCCACCACTGCCATAGCATCCGAAATCCTTCTTCCACCACTGCCGTGAGCACTCGAAGCCCTTCTTCCACCACCCATGTAAGCGATGGTGCCATCGAAACCCTTCTTACTAGGAGTCTGGGAGGTCGGCAACAAGTTTGTGTTCGGTAGACCTTGGTTTGAGGTAGTAGACATAGCCTTTTTCTAATTTGAGGCCACACATGGTATAGCAGTATTGAATGTCGGATAAGGTCACTCTAGCTTTTTCTCGGCGTGCTAAGGCAATTATACCATTGATAACTCGATAAGAGTTAATGGTAAGCTGCATCGGGTTTAATTTGTAATAGTGGAGGACTTCTCGGAAAAGGATGTCTAGTGGAAGCCTAAGTCCACACTCAATGAAGGCGACGACAGGGAAGGGCATGGAGTTGACTGTGGGCATAATGGAGTTGTCCTCCCCAGCCAACCTAAGGTGAACGTCGGCTGGGATGGAAAACTCCCGCCTAAAGTATTCTAACTTAGTCGGGGTGTCTACCCTATGCTTCCACATACCCATGATGTCGGCTTGAGGGCAGGGTGTTAGATTCCAGATGGGTGTGCTTCGAGAGGGTTTGAGGAACCTCGGCAAAACCAAGAAGAATGCTGGGGCAAGAAATTCTGAGGATCTAAGGGAAATTTGTTTCAGTTTTTCCTAAAATTTGTGAGTTTTGCAACAAATCCCTGTAAGAGGAGCAAATTTAAACCCACTAAATTAATTAGGCCCAATAGTCCAAGGTTGGTGGGCCTAAATTTATCGCAAGTCCAAGATTGGTGAGCCCAGATTTATCGCCATCAAACGGGCCAAATCGCTCTAAGCCTCGAAAGGGTTCGGATCCATGAACTTAGAGACGTACTCGGGCCCGGACTCGAAAGGGTATTGAGCAAGCCTAGAGATCTGAGGCACTCGGACTCGAAAGGATTCGGATCCACGAACCTAGAGGTCCGAAGCACTTGGCTTCGAACGGATTCAGACGCAATCTAGAAGTCGCTCCGTTAATGAGTCCCATAACACTTGCGGGCTCGGAGCTTTCCGGGATCTACGTACCAGAATGGCGTAATAGAGTCCGAACAAAGGACCCGATCCCAAGGACGGTGAGTGGAGATAAATTCACTCTTCGGTTAAACTAGCCTATACCCGGGTCGAGGTGGCACGATCTAGGGGGTCCCTGAGACTCGGCAATATTTGCGGCAGGGCATTCTCTTGAACTACCCCTAACCCTTATACGGTAGGACGTCCTTTAGGACTACCCCTGACCCTTTGGGATGATTGGGGATCATTGGTTAGGTGTGGCTAAGAAGAAGGGTTTGCCGAGAGGTTGATCTCCTCTTCGGGGTTTTCCTCATCCTCAGAGAGGTCACCTCCTCGGACAAGGTGGTTAGAGAGAATATACCCCATGTGCCTTGCACATGGGCTCCATCCTACATCATGAGGTGCCTATAAATAGCACCCACCCATAGCTTTACAAGGGATGGATTTTGGAGATTTAACTCTTGGGAAAGAACTAATTTCCCTTCTCCATTATCAACCTTGAGAGTGAAAGTGGAAGATCCATGGGAGAGCCTTGCCATTATTCTCTCTCTAGCTATTTTGCCTTCTTCTTCACCCAATCTCTTATCTCCATCATCTCCTTTACTCTTGTGTTCTTAAGTTGAGACTATTGAAGAATCTAAGCCTCTCATCATCTTCTAGAGAATTCGAAGTTGTTCTTCAAGGATCTTCGAAGATCTTCGAATTTTTCAACTACTTTCTTGAACCCTATCATACATTTGGCGACTCTGCTGGGGAGGCGGATTGGTTAATGGTTTCAACGAGATCTAGAACGCATACAACACCGGCAAAAATGGCAGATAATGAGACTCATCAACAAGGCTCTTCCAATTGTGGTGATGAAAGGACTCAAGTTCAAGACTCACCTCTCATCCTTGAAGCCATTCAAGAACTCCAACACACTCAACAAGAGATTCTCACGACCCTTCAAAATCTCACCCACACCACGTTGGTGATGAGTTCGAATTTTGCACCATCAGCAACAAATGGAGGTCAAGTCGGCACCGACAAGCATCAACAACTTCATGGCAATGTTGGAAATGGTCAAAACCATCAAGATCCACCCCAAATTCCCCCTGAAGTTGTACAAAATGGTGTGCAGAATCAAGTGCTAGGAGGAACAAGTCATGGCCAACCTGCGGCCCGTGAAGCGCAAAATCACGCACCTGGAGGATCAAGCCATGGTCTAGCGGTGGTTGGAGGAGTTTCTGGCGCGACGAATGGTGTTCCAGCGGCTGTGGAAGTTCAAAGAAAGCCTACAGAAATTGCTCTACAAAATGGTGCTCCATCCATGCCTAATTTTGTTCCACCGATTGTAAATTCTACTCATGTACCGAGTGGGTCTCCTTTGGCTCCGATGCCGAGTTTGCAAGCCCAACCCGATATAGCCGTGGCGTACAACGGACTTTATGGGACCCAATGCAACATCCCATCACCAAATGGCGTGTCCATAGGTGCCGATGGCCAATATCATCATGTGTCTTCACCGATGGTGAATTCTCAACACCCAAATGGCCAAGTTGCTCCAAGCTCAGTCTTCGGGTCTACAAGTCAGGTTCCGGGAATACCACCATCAAGTTCTCTCCCTCAACAATTTCTCACTCTCGCCGATGTGCAAGCCATGTTCGATCTCGAACGGGGCAAGAGGACTTTACCCTATTTTCCTGATCCGGATCTCAAGCCACCATACCCTATCAAGATGTTGAATTATCCATACCCGAGGGGTACATGGTGCCAAGTTCATCCAAATCAATGGCAAGCAAGGAAATGCTCGAGAACATGTTGTTTCGTTTCATCGAGACTTTGCGATCATGGTGCAAATCATGTCCTCCGACTGAGAGAATTCTCCAAGTCCTTCACCGACCGAGCATATAGTTGGTACGTTAACTTGGCCCAAATTCTGTTCGAAGTTGGGAGGAGATGGTCAACAAATTCCACGCCAAATTCTTTCAAGTGGCCGAGAAAGTGACCACACTTACCTGTGTAAGGAAAAGCAATGAGAGAGTGAAGACATTCTCGAATATGTGAAAGGTTCCAAGACAAAGCCGTGGACTGTCATGAGGCTGTGGAGGAAAGCTACTTGGTCCAAATCTGTGTTGAAGGGGCATCCCTCAATAATTCTTCCTAATTTCAAAACATTGCTCACCAGCCCTCATTCTCCCAAACCAAATCACACGCATACAGATGCATTGTTACAAAGTTTTACGGTTTCACAACAACTTGTCACATTAATAAAACTTTAGAGCCACAACATGCTCCAGTCCGCCTAACCCAAGGAAATTAATAAACACAAACATATATATATAAACAAGCAGTTTTTGATGTTTCAACATTCCAAAACACATTGGTTACACAACAGAACCCATGATTTCAAAACGATAATTCACCGATTACAAACGGATTGGTCAAAACAAAACCATACTATTGGTACTACCACTGCTATCGTCCCCCACTGAACTGCTAAAGTTGGTCATTCTCAAACCCAAGATATCTTACGAGTTTACAAGCCACGGATAAGAACTAATTGGGGCTTGGGAACTCGACTCTCTTGAGGCCCTCGAAATCTGGACTGATTGTCCCCCAAAACGATACTGCCCCTGCCCGGTCGAATAAAACTGAGCCCGGCTAGGTTGCAAAACCCCCAAAGAAGCCCCTGGCTGAGTACAAAAACGTTGGATATGACCCGACTGATTACACACCCAACAAGTAAGCGGCTCCCGAGCACGAGACTGGTTCAAAGTTTGAGCTGATGAAGACCCCAACGACTGCTTCCCCACTGAACATTCGATCGGCCCAAAACCTGGCTGGCTAGATGATTCTGGTGGGGCAACTACTGGTCGAACTGCCAACCCAGCTCTCTTCCTCTGTGGGCAAGCTGGGGACTTGTGGCCTAGCTGACCACATTTGAAACAAGTGACAACCTTTCGTTCACCCTTTCCCAAATCTAGACTCGGCACTGGAAAAGTAGAGCCAGGCTGAGCTCTCTGAAATTGTTGTGGATTAAAACCCTTTGCCTCTTAAAAGGCCTACCAACACTCTGAATCATAGGAGTCGCCGAAATGGCATCCTCCCTATTTTGGCCCATAGCTAGCACCGCTGCCTCCACATGAGTCGTAGCCCTAACAAGCACACTGTAACTCCTATGCCAAGACCCCGCAATCCTTTCTCGGATGTCGTCACACAGCCTACTCTCAAACTCCGAACAACACAGTTCCTCCGTCTCCACTAACTCTGGGGCAAACCTCGACAGGTTAGAAAACCATGCTTCAAACTGCACCAAAGGTGTAGTACCTTGGCGTAACTCCATAAACTGTTTCCGCAACTCTTCCCGTGTGGAAGGAGGGAAATCACAACTTCCTCATCTAGGCATCCTAGTAAAGGTAACAAAGATATTAGGACATTATCAAAGGTGCCGAAGCTATTTCACTCACGTGCTAAATGATAGACAACAGTAATTCACTCCACATAAGCACATAATCACATAAGCACTTACGAATCGCATTTCCGGATAATGACCGTCCCGCGGCGTTGCTAGAGTTCCAGTTAGAAACGGCAGTGATCAAGTGCCTTTCCAACAGGACTCCCAGAAACCCAAGGATCCAGTCAACATCCTAAAAACTAAATTCCATACCCATATAATCACATAAACATGTTATCACAAAAGCACTTAACATCATACATAAGTCTCTAATAAGCGAGACAAACCCAATGTGGTACTAACCACTTCCCGCATACCCAAAGTATTTGAACCGGTACGCTCTGATACCAAGTAGTAACGCCCCCAAATAAACCCATAATATCATACATTCAAGATATAGGAAAGAGATATATATTACAATCATCAGAGTGTTCTTACAAATGTATTACATATTGACAAAAAAGTATCGCCCTATGGGCTTACAACTTCCCAAGACAACGCTTGTTGCAAAAAGAGAGTGCAAACTCTATACAAAGAAAGCCCTTGGCTTGATATACATTGTAATACAACAAAACAACAAAAGGTGGTCTAATAGCCTCAAGCCTTCCAAGCTACGTCCTTGGAGGTGGCATAACACCTTACCTAAAAATGATTGTCCATATAGGGTGAGCCAACACCAGTAGAAATATGCTAAACATAGTATGAACAGTAACTAAAACGTAGCATTGATAAACGTTTAACTCTTACACAAACAACTTATAACACATTACAAATCCCATGACTAATATGTCCATGTTCTATTCCAGTTTCCATTTCTTATCAAATTCTCAATGCATAACTATGACTCATAACTTGGCCAACCAATTTAAACGAGATCACATCTCATATCAACAGTATTCTTTTCTGGCGAGATAATAACTCATTTTAAACATTTCATACCTCATAATAGATACACATTTTAGTACTGTATCAATCTCAGACAAAAACACTTCCATACTTCACAAATGATACACATTTTAGTGTTGTATCAATATCAAACAAAAACACTTCTATACTTCACAAATGATACACATTTTAGTGCTGTATCAATATCAAACAAAAACACTTCTATACTTCACAAATGATACACATTTTAGTGCTGTATCAATATCAAGCAAAAATCCGGTTTTAGAGGTCCATCCCCCATCTTCCAATAAACAGTGGAGTACATCCCCTATCTCCTCCCACACAAACAATGTATATAAGCGATTATCATGTACAAAATTCGATCAATCAATACAAAATTTTGATGTATTATACCAACCGCCATATTCAATAGCATACTCAACTGATTAGTTTTAGTTTGCCTAATCACCATGCATTGTCTACAACCCCGAGACTATCCTCCATCGGTAGCCCAAAACAATTATTTCTAAGCAGTAATAATTGTTATAACAGATAAATTGCATTATTTTTAAAGTGAATGATGAAAGTAATCCAACTCCACTGTTCCATTCTCATAATGAGCAATTTCATTATATTCAACTCAATTTCATATTTCCATATCTTCCAAAATTTATTATATAAATTAATTTATCAAAATAGGGCTTTTCTCCCCCCTTTTCCAATATTGACCCAAAGGCTCAAATATTACTAACAACATCAACAATCTCTATTTTAGACCCAAAACACGTACGGATGAGTCAAATAAACAAAACCCCTCTTTTCAAATAGCACATTTCAAACCCTAACTTCCCAAATCAAACCATTTAAACAAAAGCCCAACATCTAGGTTAAAGCTCATAAAGATGAGTAGGAATCCCTACCTCAAATGGAGAGACCAAATGGAGAAGATGAAGGATTTTGAAGGTGCTCCAAACCCAATAATTTTCGAATCAAAATGAAGAGCAAGCCATCCCTTCTTCTTCCTTTCAAGATTTCTCTCTTGTTCTCCTTCCTCTCCTCCCTTTTGAAAATGCTTACTCTCACTCTAAACACTCTTAATCTAAACTCAAAATCTAAAAAAATGAATGGAGAGAGATATGGGAAGAACCATAGAAGTTGAGAGGTGAGCTCAATTTATAGGCAACTTGGTGTAACATACTAGTTGGAATTTGAAAGGACAAGTTTGAATATGAATGGACCACTAATAAGGATAGTAAATGAACTACTAATAAGGATATTAAATGAACAAGTTTGTAACCACTAAATAAGGATATTAAATGAACAGTTTGTAACCACTAATAAGGATATTAAATGAACCATTATGAAAATTTAATGGACACTAACCCTTGGTTTCCAAACACAACCAACCTATTTTAAACCTACCCAACACGACCCAAGACTCATATACAAAGAGTAAAGGATGGAAACGAGAAAAAGACAACAACACATCCACAAAACCGAGTCTGAAATACAATTAAACAATGAAGGGAAAACCTGGATCGCTATAGCACTAATTGAAGCATCCCGGAACATCAACATACCTCAGTCTCAGAAGATCGGGTTCAAGACTAGTTATAAAACCAGCTTCAAGTCATCCCGAGGACCTTCTGTCACTGCGGCTTCTGCGTCTTCTACCCGAAAGTCGCAGGGGGAGGAATTCAGAGTCAGAAGAGGAAAAAACTGCGAAGATGACACTCCTTTTCCATGTAGTTGTTTGAGAGGTGAAGGCCTTAGTTAAAGAATGGGTGTCAGATGAGGAACTGAAGTTGCCTCATATCGAAGAGCTTTTGCCGAAGAAGGACCATAAGGGCCCTAATTATTGTGTTTTCCACTGATCACTAGGGCATCCTACAGAAAAGTGTCAGACACTTAAGAAGATCTTTAGAAAGAAAGTCGAAGCAGATGAGCTAGAGTTCAAAGGACAAGGGCCCCAGGATATCTTAGAAGACATGGCTATGATGGTGTATGACGGCCACAGCCCGAGCAGCTAGTGAAAGCTTTCCAAATGACCTTTCAGCTCTAGGGGCAAATGTCAACATTCCGCAAAATAAGTCTATCTATGACATTTACAATTTGTATTTACTGCATTATCCAAGAATTTTCTATCTTTCTTTCTTATGTTACGAATAAATTTATTTTCTCTATATTGTGTATCTCCATTAGAAGTTATTTTCTCTGTATTATATATCTTCATTGTGTTATGTTGCTTGAAACAGTTTTTAATTTTTGTTGCCCCTTGAAGAAGAAAGAGGAATAGTAGACTCGGTTACCAACCTGAAGGGACTTTTCTTGACGCAGTAGAAGTGTACTTCCACTCAGAGAGGGACAACCTTTGCTTTCATTAGTTGGCAAAATAGAATGTTGCACCCAGTCGGACCTCCAAAGAACAGCCATTGCTTCCTTCAATGCAAGCTTCGAGGGTCTTTCTTGCTAAAGTAGAGTGTTGCACCTACTCGGACCTCCGAAGAACAGCCATTGCTTCCATCAATGCGAGCTTTGAGGGTCTTTCTTGCTGAAGTAGAGTGTGTGCTCTTACTCAAACTTCTGAAGAATAGCCCTTACTTCCGTCAATGCAAGCTTCGAGGGTCTTTCTTGTTGAAGCAGAGTGTGTGTTCCCACTCAGACTTCCGAAGAATAGCCCTTGCTTCCATCAATGCGAGCCTTGAAGATCTTTCTTGCTGAAGTAGAGTGTGTGCTCCCAGTCAGACTTTCGAAGAATAGATCTCGCTTCCGTCAGTGCAAGCTTCGAGGGATAGCATCTGCTTTCATTGATTGCCAAAGAAAAGAGTGTGCTTCTACCCGGACTTCCGAGGGACAGCCCTTGCTTCTATTTGGACTTGCAAGGAGCCAGAAAGGATCTTTTTTGCCAAAGAAAATAGTGTGCTTCCACCCAGACTTCCGAGGGATAGTTCTTGCTTCCATTTGGACTTCCAAGGAACAAACCTCGTTTTCATCAGTGCGAGCTTTGAAGATCTCTCTTGTTGAAGTAGAGTGTGTGCTCCCACTCAAACTTTCGAAGAGCAAATCTCGTTTCCATCAGTGCGAGCTTCGAGGATCTTTCTTGTTGAAGTAGAGTGTGTGCTCCCACTCAGACTTTCGAAGAACAGCCCTTAAGACTCGGTGGCCTATCAGAAGGGATCTTCTTGCCAAAGTAGGGTGTGTGCTACTATTCAAACTCTTGAGGGATAGCCTTGCTTCCATTTGGACTTCCGAGGGATAGCTCTTGCTCTCATTAGTGCGGGTCCGAAGAACAGCCCTTGATTTCATCAATACGAGCTCCGAGGATCTTTCTTTTCAAAGTAGAGTGGACTCTTACTCGAACTCCCGAGGGATAGCCTTTGCTTCCATTAGCTGCCAAAGTAGAAGTGCGCATCCACTCGGACTTCCGAGGGATAGCCTTGTTTCTGCTCGGACTTCTGAGGGACAACCTTGTTTCTGCTCAGACTTCTAAGGGACAGCCTTGTTTCTGCTCGGACTTCTGAGGGAAAGCCTTGTTTCCACTCGAACTTCTGAGGGACAGCCTTGCTTCTGCTCGGACTTCTGAGAGACAATCTTTACTTTTGTCAGAGCAAGCTTGGTAGACTCGGTTGCCTTCCAGAGGGATCTTTCTTGCCAAAGTAAGATGTGTGCTATTTTCGGACTCCCGAGGGACAGTTTTGCTTCCGTTCGAACTTTTGAGGAATATCCCTTGCTCTCATTAGTGCGAGTTCTGAGGGCACCGAGGTCGTGGAGTTTGTACAAAAATTTATTTGCCTGAAATAGTAAAGCCAACAAATGAGATGCGCAATGTTAATTTCATATCTAGATTCAAGCATTATCAGAATGGGGCAACATCAACAATAGTAATGAGCAACTTATGTTACAATAATTCTACTCCTCCGAGCAAGTTCGTGAAAATGCAGCAATCAATTATTGACAACAAGATTTATTTACAATATGAGGGACTTATTTCCTTGGATTTCATTTGCCACATTAATACTCTATCTATGTCAGATTTATCAACACAAGGTCAAGTTTCAAAACATGAATTTCAAGACTACATTTCTCATACAAATTAAGATTCAACAAGGGTTTTATTTCCCTCAATGACCAAGCACTAGCTACTCAGAAGTCAAGAACACAGATTCCAAATATGTATTTCACAAACCCAGGTTCATGAGCAACATATATATATATGTATGTATATATTTTTATGTATCAGAAAAATCAAAAATTCAAGAATGGGTTTCAGCGAACACTTGCTCACAAACCGAGAATGACAGCGCGGGCATTGGGCAACTGGGCAAACCAGCATTGCGCTGAGTCGGCGGCATGGTTGGTGTTGATTAATCACGGCTAGAACCAAGGGCGATGAATTTCAATGGGTGTGAAATCAAGGCCAAGATCTGGGGGTTCGGAACTCTGAAAAGTGTTGATAAGCTGAGATGGAGGACCGGTGATGAGCTAAATGGCGTCGGGCAAGAAAACGCATGTCACGTTGAACGGGAAACATGCGTAGTCGGCGTTGGACAATCCGAAGCCGGAGGCAGCAGTGGTGTCGTAGAGGAGTTGGCAACCACACATGTAATATTGAATGGGCAACGGTGTGGTCAGCTCTGGGCAGTCAAGGCCAAAAGCAAAGTTGCAGCAATGGTGATGTCTCAAGAGCAGGACAAAAAGGTGCATAGGTCATGCAAGCTGGGCAGTCGTGTATGCAAGGCAGGGTCAGAGCTACTCTCGCAAGGGCTGTCGGAGTGTTGCACAACGCTAGGAAGGTTGGACAGCGCTGCTCCGTCGCATTTGAACCAGTGGTGGTGCTATTCGGCGGAGTAAAACCGAAATCAGACACCTCCAAAGCTCTGAGTGGATGTGTCGTTGGGCTGAGTTGAAGTACCGACAATGGCGAGGTCTGGAACTGCAGCAATGAACAGCGTGCAAACTGAAAAAAATAAATAAATCCTTCAGTAGTGAGGTAAGGAAGATGAAGCACAGAAAAATAAATAAATAAATAGAAAAGATGTCGTGGATGCAAGGAGTTGGTGTCGGCCTCTGTTATTGCAGAAACAGAGCCTCTCTGAAAATGTTGAAATCTGGGTTTGTCCTGGAGAGAGAGAGAGTCAGCCGCATGGATTTCAGAAAGAAAAAAAAAAAAAAAGAAAGCTGGTGGTCTCGGCAGAGAGAGATAGAGCTGAAACGGCTGTGGCAAAAAGTGTGTGAGGAATAGGGTTTCACCTTTCTTTAAATAGAAATAAAAGAGAGGTATAATCCTTGGAATATGCTCTCAAAAATTCTGAATATATATGTGTACTAGTGTATGCCCGTGCCTGAAGGCACGATACAATTAACGATGAGATTAAAATATAAATCAAAATTAGAGAGGAATGTATTCAAATTAATAAAGCTTAACATATAAATTGCAAGATCAATTCCACCAACAGAAATGATGATCAATACCTCAATTCCACCAACAAACTTGAAGATATATCACTCTTGGGCCAAACAAAAATTTGGCTATCGTTAGAATTAGAATATAACCCGTGCCTTAAGATATATCACACCTGGGCCAAAAAAAAAAAAAAGTGGAAAAATACCAAATAGAAACATACCAAACAGATAAAACTAGATAATCATTCTGTTTTGGAGAGGTTATTTTCGAATTGGGTAAGAGAGAGAGTAGTAGAATCTCATATAAGCTTATCATTTAATTTTTTATTTTTTAGACAAACAAAAAGAGATTAGTTTTTGGATATAGAAATGGTAAAGACTAAGAAATTGACTACAGAAAATATAACACACATCTATTCTAGAGAGGTTGATAATGTGGGTGGTTGTTGTTGTTGTTGCGGCGGCCGCGGTGGTAGAGGTGTGTTGGTGTTGGGAAGAGGACATGAGGCAGAGGAACACTGTAGAGACCATGATATTGACAGAAGATGGTGAGGAGGATAAGGCCAATTGACAAATTATGAGTTTGGCTATCGTTAACATTCTGCTTTTATCATCCATGGGCATGCTGCACCACAATTCATGACAGAATGAATGGATATCTTATGCGGCAGAATGGTAATGTCATAGCGATCTGATATGACCAGAGATGAAAGATTAGGAGAGGCTACTTCCATGAAAAGTAAAGCATGAATAGGGATTTTCATTACAACGAATACTAAGTCATGATTATAAAATCGATCTAATTTTTCTTATAAAAATGGTCGCCAAATTTTTTTATATAATAAAATATTCAAATTATAAAACCAGACTCATAATAGACCGGCCATACAAAGGTCTTAATATTTTCTTAAATTCATATTTGAATAAGACTGAAACAACTGTATTCCTCGTGTATGAGTATGACTACTGCCTCTCTTATAGCGTATGCCCGTGCCTAAAGGCACCGTGTAAATAATATTAAGATTAAAATGCAGTTATAAAAATATATTTAATAGACTGTACTCTACAATTCCAAACAAATCAAATATAAAAAAAATTAAAATATCAAATAATGCACACCAGCCAGTGCTCTGCAATTTAAAAGAAATTAAAACTTAAATGCACACCAGTTAGTGCTACTACTGCTAATCAAATTATAACTACATAAGAACCAAGTTTGACTGACAAAAATAAAAATAAATAAAATAAAATCCCAATCAACAAATCCAATTGTATAATTGCATTGTGTCATGATTTAGAACCAAGTTTGACTCAATGCAACACCACACCTCATTACCAAACTCTGGATACTAATCTTAAAATGCAAGCTCCCATAGAGAGAGTGAGAATATTTTACAAACATCAGGGACATATTTATAATTTACCCTTTTTTAAGATTTTGTGAAAATTGAGAATGGAGATTTAGAGGGCTGCAATCCATCACATTCTTACAGTATATTGGCATAGTTTTTAAATTTCTTTTGTCTGAAACCGACCAATAACAATAGACGAAAAGATAATCAAGTGGTTTACTATTAAATCTAGGATTACATCTCTTTTTAAGACAGGTCCCTAGGTAATCAGTGAATTTCAATCAAAGAAGATAGAGAAACAATTGCTGGATATGAGTATCCTAACAATTGTTAAATGCAAAGCAAAGCACTAACCAACAAACTCAACTTCAGAGAAAGTTTCGGATGTGTAATGACTTCACATCAACCATCTCCTCATCCTTAAATTCCTCCCTGAAATATATTGAAAGCATTCCATCAATTAACCATAAAATAATAATAATAATAATAATAATAATAATAATAATAATAATAATAATAATAATAATAATAATAATAAAAAATAATAATAATAAATGTATACAATAAATGTTAATGGTGTAAACAAATGCATAGTAATTGAAGGGAACACTAACACACTGGGTATAATAACAATTGGTAGAGACCCAGCCTTTCAAAGCAAGGGTCATAGGCTTGAAGCTCTATTCATGGGGCTATGGCAGTGTAAAAATGAACTGGTGCACGGAGCAATATGCTATACTATTCAATTCACTTAATTCAATTCAAAGAAACACATAAATATCCCATAAACACATAAGTAACTTGACTTTCAATATATTAAGAAGTTTTAACGTTGTCCCTCTGTTAAATGCATTCACACAAACCTAACTATCTTGGCTTTTTTAAGCATTTTAGGACATCAAAATAACAATGGGAAGAGTCTAAATAACATCAATATCAACTGCACAAAGAGGAAACAGTGGATTACTCAACTGTAAGGAAGATGGCTTACCAGGAACAACAGTACCAAAAATGCTCGATTGAAACTTTGCAGAATTCAGATTGCGATTGAAAGACGACACCTGAAACGAAATAAAACAATAATAATAACAACAATGAGAGCAATTTCCATGTCGCACATTGCAATTCATGAGTAGTTAAAACTAAATGACATAATGTGGAAACAAAATTAGAACAAAAATAAATAAATAAATAAAAATAAAAAATACACATACAACAGAATTAGGTCAAAATTTTATTTTTGACAGTTATTTTGATGTTAAAAAACAAATTCACTCTAGATTGAATGCAAGGCAACAAACCAGAGATCAGTGGGAAAGTCAATTTTGAAATATAAATGAGTGGTCTTCTAGAAATGATAAGATGGAATTTTTAAATGATGCCAACTTCTTTCAGATCTGTCAACATATGCAGAAGCAAAAGCCCCATCCATGAAAAAGCAGTTCCCATCATCTACCACCACCACAAAATTATGGTATATGCCAGCATATCAATACAGAGCACTATCAAACCACAAATGGCGGTTCAATTTTCAAATTCAAATGAGACAGTTTTCTGAAAATGATATTTGGGTTCAATTTTGAAAGGATGCCAACTCTGGTCAAGCCGCTAGTAATGAAAACACGGTGATAACAATATCTGGAGAAACAACTACACACAGTCACAACACAAACAGAAATATAGGGTAGGAATTACTGGAGAGATCGTAGGCCAACAAACTTCTTCATGTGGCAATTCATCTCAACACACGTCACGGTATTTGAGCAATATAAATGTAGGGAGAAGTGACCTTTGATTTTTATATAGATAGAAATTTTTTTCCATGCAAAAGTTAGTTCAGTTGTAGTCTAATTCAGTGCATTTTTCAATATTATTGTCTGTCTACCATCTTAAATATCAACACATCATGAGATGATACTCACCTAATGGTCTTAAATGCAAATCTATAAGAAACATGCACACAACAGTGCCAATGAAAATCATGTCAACATTATTACTACATCATAATTAAGACGAATGGTAAGCCTAGCATATGTTCTTCTTTGGGATATGTTTAACTTCAAACCTAACTTCTCTCAAAGTTAAATGCATATAAAGAAAGGGGGGAAGGGCCTTTCCAGAAAAATAATTATGGTTAGCGCAGAGACTATAACAGAACAACAAAAATATTTCATCACATTATTTGAACCTCCATAAAGCAACAAAAAGTTGGAGTTTTTCAATAAACAGAACCAAATAACCACCAAACATGAACTTTGTCAAATAAAACTACACGACAGACAATTCATGTTACAATTAGCTGAAAAACACCCGAAAGCTATAAGATCAAATAAATCTTCAAGACTTACTCTTTCAGATTATAAACCATTTGAATCCAGATGAAAGAAAAAAAGCACACCCAGAGGCATGAAGTAAACCAAAGATTGAATGCATAATTATATCTCCAAGAGGCATGAAGTAAATTATTGACTGTCCATCATGCTTTGACAACAAAAATTGTGGCCAAACTTTCATGGTCTGCAGAACTGCTCTTATTTTAGACAATTGAACACTATTTGAGAAGGGGGGAACATTGAACATTATTATAATTTTTGTATAAAAAAAAATGGTAAATTCAGACTGTAATTTAATTGGTAGAGAGCACTTACATGTCAATGAGGAGATATCTCATATTTGAATCAATAGAATAGTTTCAACGTACTATGATAATCTAATTCTATTAACTACCATCTATCTTATTATCTAAGATATAAAATAAAAATAACCCCAAAGAAATTTTTTTTAAAAAAAAATGAAAGGCCACATAATAAAATGGTAGAAAACCAAGCACCAAAGGATAGGAAACATTTTTCCATTTGAAGGAGGAGAAGAAGGAAGAGGTGTAGAGACTAAAGTCTTGTTCTTTCCCAATCAGGGAGAGTAACAATGTTCACTCATCATCTGTCACTCACTCACTCACTCACTGGTCATTACTATCATCAACTATCCTACAATTTCTCTCTCTATTTGTTTGTTTTTTTTTTTTTTTTTTTTTTTTTTTTTTTTTATTTTGTAAAGTAATTTGTTTTTTGAATGTAATGTGATAGTGCTGTAAGTTACAGTAGTGTGTATAAGAACAGTGTCTCCAAGTGTGTGTGCTATTTTGACAACTGAGAAGAAGCAACTTAGAAGTCTCTCATAGGCAAACTATCAAACATGTTGTGGCCATGGCAGTATAAGCCAACATATCAGCACTTTTCTTGGCCAAACTTTCATGGTCTGTAGAACTGCTCTTATTTTAGACAATTGAACACTATTTGAGAAGGGGGGAACATTGAACATTATTATAATTTTTGTATAAAAAAAAAGGGGTAAATTCAGACTGTAATTTATTTGGTAGAGAGCACTTACATGTCAATGAGGAGATATCTCAGATTTGAATCAATAGAATAGTTTCGACGTACTATGATAATCTAATTCTATTAACTACCATCTATCTTATTATCTAAGATATAAAATAAAAATAACCCCAAAGAAATTTTTTAAAAAAAAAAAAAATGAAAGGCCACATAATAAAATGGTAGAAAACCAAGCACCAAAGGATAGGAAACATTTTTCCATTTGAAGGAGGAGAAGAAGGAAGAGGTGTAGAGACTAAAGTCTTGTTCTTTCCCAATCAGGGAGAGTAACAATGTTCACTCATCATCTGTCACTCACTCACTCACTCACTGGTCATTACTATCATCAACTATCCTACAATTTCTCTCTCTATTTGTTTGTTTGTTTGTTTGTTTTTTTTTTTTTTTTTTTTTGATTTTGTAAAGTAATTTGTTTTTTGAATGTAATGTGATAGTGCTATAAGTTACAGTAGTGTGTATAAGAATAGTGTCTCCAAGTGTGTGTGCTATTTTGACAACTGAGAAGAAGCAACTTAGAAGTCTCTCATAGGCAAACTATCAAACATGTTGTGGCCATGGCAGTATAAGCCAACATATCAGCACTTTTCTTCACCCCCATTGCCATTCTGCTTCTCATATCTAACTAATGTACTTGAAAAAAAAATAAAAAGAAGTTAGCGAACCCTAGATTCCAACTCTGTTCCGAAACCGAAGCCTAAAACCGAAGCCTCAACTCTGATTGATACAAAAATTAGCCCTAAAACCGAAGCCTCAAAGAACTGAATAAATGTAAAATACCTCTGATGTTGGGAGGGTGGGAGCCGAGAGAGAGTGGGTGTCAATCAATGGCGACGGTGATGATGAGCAGCGGCGGTGGTGGTGAGCCCTGTTGAGACCACCATCTCTGTTTGAATCAAATTGTTGGAAGATGTTTCTCTGATCTGCTACCTCTGTTAGCCAGTTTCAGAAAAGAAAGAATTTCGAACATGAGAGAGAGATCATAGAGGGAGTTGAAGAGAGAATGTGAGAGATAATGTGTAGAGAGGGAGTTGAAGAGAAGGTGTTTGGGCAGACATAGGAGAGAGAAAGAGAGCAGAGAGTGTTTGGGCGGGAATAAAAGTGATCTCAACCGTTAGATAGTATATAGGAATCATCTCAACCATTGAATCAAAATGTGTCTCTGATACATTTTGATACATTTTCAAAAACAGTTTTGTTTTATTATATAGATATTAATAAAGTTTGTTTATTTGTCAAAAAAAAAGAGGATGCACATCATAAGATAGTTACGAATTTTTATGATGAAAATTACCAATGTGTGGTGTGTTAAAGTCAATTTGTGTGTGTGTGTAAATTCCATCGAAACATTTTATCAAACACTTAATAAGCAAGGACGATAGAATGGTTATCAAACATTTTTGTAACAACCAAACAATAGTAATGGCACAACAACCATTCAATAGAGTAACTCAATACAATAATCCCACAAATTTCTACTAAATCAAAGTAAATGGGTTTCGTGGAACCCAACCAACTCTTCATATATATGTGTGTATATATACATAGATAATATGTATGAATAAGAAAAATCAACAAAACCCATAAAAGTATACCCAAAATCCTATATGCATCTAGAAAATTAAAGAAAAACAATACTCACAGTGAAAAAGTTTGATAAAAAGTTTCATAAAATGTTTGATAAAATCAACAATCAGAACATTTTATTAATAAAGTTTGGTTATCGAACATTTTAGTAGAATGGTTATCGAACATTGAAAAATTCTTTGATACACATGGTGGTTTTGGTTATAAAATAAACATTGAAAAAATGTGTAACATGCACCAGAATTCTAATGATTTGTGGCTCTTAGTTATAAGATTTTGTGATGTTCAAATTTATGATGAACTTTGTAGTGTTTATGGTTATAACCCATGGTGGTTTTGGTTATAAAATTTTGTGATGTTTAATTATAAATTTAAGTGGCCTTAGTTATGAGGATTTATGATATTTTTTTAAGATTATGAACTACTGTGATTATAACTTTGGATGCATATCGTTAAAAAGCTTTTGGGGTGTATATAAATTTAATATGACTTACTGGGTCATTCTATCAAAGACTTGCAATACATGACTTATTGGGTCATTCTATCAAACACATGTGTAATGATCGTAATTGATTTGAGTCCAGTAAACTCACACCAAAAAATAAAAAAACAAAACAAAAAAACATGATTGGTTGTTCAGGAAATGGGTTCTAGTTGTGTGCCTATATATATTCCCAAAATCAAAATAAAGAAAACTTATTGGGTCATTCTATCAAACACTTGCAATACATGACTTATTGGGTCATTCTATAAGATGAAAAAGATGAACAAAAAATAAGATGAAAAAAAAAAAAATATGACAACACACTAAGGGTTTGGTAATGCCACAAGCCATGCCTAGTAATTTATCTTGCTCTGAGTATACATATAACATATAGACATACATACATCAATACAAACAAATGTAACATGTTTGTATAATTACAGATAGATTTATGTAAATATAGTTCATTAGAGAGAGAGAGAGAGAGAGAGAGTATTTTTATCTCATGAAGATGAAGGTAGGATGTGTTTCTGCATGCGCATTTGAGCAGTCCATTAAAATAAGCAGGTACGATAGTTTCTGCTGTTTGGGGCTCTTAAAAAGACAAAAATAACAGCATTATCAGCTCATTTACTTCTCCTACCATTTATTGAGTTGGTATATCATTTTTTTTTATTATTGTTTAAATTCTTCAATTATCTTTGTTCAATAACACCATTATTTTTGTTTAATTACTTTTTCTTTGGGGTTTATTTGGCCATTTCATAGTGGTCTTGGGTACCACTTCTTTTGCTACATGTAGAGATCATCTTCGCACTTCTAGCTTCTTGAACTTAACATAGAGGTACTGCTTGGCTTACCTTTTAAGGTATCATATTTGCTCAAATAGTTTGAGGGTTTCAACACATGTTAGTTCCAATATCTGTTATTAGAATCTTACCATTCACGATCATGCATAAATATTTGGATGAATCTATTTTGAGAGATAATTGATTCACAGGAGTCACAATTTGATTCATAGTTTACAATTCATCTTATTCTTGAAACTATCGGTTTGGATAGATTTCGATAAGGTTTACTTTTTTTCTTGGTGACAATGTCATAATACAACTTCTAAATGTCTTTACTTCGAGAATAACCAATACTTATGCATGTTTCAATATCATTTTGGCAATGAGAGGGTTTAATAGGATCCAATCACATCCTCTCAGAACCAACAGGTTTTTAACATTTTTTTTCTTTCGAAAATGTCAAAATACATCTTCAGAGGTTTTGAGCTAAGCATACACACACTGCAAATTGTTTTAGGTTTTAAAATAAAGGGTACCCACTTACTCTTTATTCATATTCTACTCTATTTAGTGTTTCTACTCTATTTAATGTCAAGAGAATATATTATGTATTTAAATAACTTTATGTTTAGCAGGATTTAGACCCACATCTCTTGCTATGAAGGCAATGTCTTTCTAATTAGAAGTTGTAATTATGTCTTATAAGAACTATTGTAAAACATGTGTCAAATCAATTTATTTTATTTATTCATATATATGATTGTTTAACATCGTCTTTGATTCAATCCATGATTTGCAAAATTCGAATTTTGATTTACAATGCAATTCTTGATTTGATAACTATTCCAGCTAAAAAATATGAAATAGTATAGCCTTACCCAGCCCAACATTAAGTGTATGAACCTATAAATATTAGTTCAAACCTAAAATGTAGAAAAAAATTTGAGGCAACCCAAATTATCTGACCCAAAACAGAAATAAAAAAAACAGAGCTGTCTAGATTAATATGGTAAAATAGACCCAAAAAAAAAAATAATGGCAAAATAGGCAACCAAACCTTCCAACCAAAACAAAAAATGTCTAGATTAATCTCCAAAAAATTGTCCCATTTTGATACAAAAAACTGTCTAGATTAATCCCAAAAAGCTATCTAGATTAATCTCCAAAAATGTTCGATTTGTTGATTAATATGAGAGAAAACAACAAAGAAAAATTCTTTACCTCTGTGGATTTGGAGGAGGGTTCGCAGATCTGACTGTGGTCTTCGGATGATGGAGAGAAATTTTTTACCTCTGTGTCAGAGCCAGAGAGATTGAGATGGGTTTGTTGGGGCGGTTCAAAGGAATGGATGAAGAGAGAAGATGAAGAGAGCAATGTAGAGAGAGGGATTGAGATGGGTTTGGGGCGGTTTAGAGGAATAGAGAAACAGAGAAGATGAAGAGAGTAATGTAGAGAGAGAGGGAGACGTCTGTGTTCAAAATTTGGAAGAGAGTGTTGAAAATTTGAGAGGATTGTGTGTGTGAGAGAGAGAGAAACTGTAAGGTGATTAGATATTGTGAGTCATTGGATTGGATTCAATCTAACGGTCTATGTATTGACAAAGGGACAAAAGTCCCATCAGAGTAAAAATCTGAGCTTCCTTATTATATAGATGTATGGGCTGCTGTCATTCTCCGAATAAAAAATCAATAATAAAGAAAAGGGAAAAGTTTTCTGATGGCCCTCAAAAGTGATAAGGCTATGGCTATATATATATATCTATATAATAAGGGAAGAAGGTTTTTGAAAATGTATAAAATGTATGTGAGATACATTTTAATTTAATGGCTGAGATTAATCTCAAGTTTATACCAATGGTCCAGATCAATAGATCTCCCGCCCAAAGACTTCTCCCTAAGCATCGTTGTCGCTTTCCCACCTACCCACCTGCCTTCTCTATCTCTCTCTCCCTCTCTGTTCTTCTTCTTGAATACATCTCTCTCTTCCTCCTCTTTCCAGATCTATGGTGTAAGAATCTAGATCAAAGCCTAAAATCCAATTTTTACAAAGCCTAAGCCTAAAATCCTCCTCGACCAGCGAATTAACCTCTCCTCGACCCGATCCAAAGCCTAAAATCCAATTTGTTTAGGTTTTATTTGGCAATCCCGTTTGACAAGGATTTCTTTAAGAAATTGATTTTCTTCCAAAACTAGGATTACTTTTGGATTTTCTATAAGTAATTGGATTTCTTCCAAAACTAGGATTACTTTTGGATTTTCTATAAATAGTTGGTTTTCTCCAAAACTATTAAGCCCTCCAGATCTTCTTTGTAGATATTAGGTTATATTTGGGGATATTTTGTTATTTTTCTTTGATGTTTTATTGAGTTTTCAACTCATGGTTTAAAAAGAATACATAAAGGTTTGTTTGTTCTACAAAAGAGAGAGTTGTTCTTCGGTGGATTCTGAAGAATTCGAGCCTGAAGCTTTGGTGGATTCCGGGGTGGCTCATCATAAAGACAATTCCGAGGTAAAGACGGGTTGGAAGAGACACATAGAGGTTAGTTCAATTAGGCGTGGACTCGCTAGGTAATTGAGAGTATACCTGTGTAATTCCTTTAAATCTTCTTAGTTGATTGTTTTGTGGCTGTTGCCCATGGTTTTTTAATCACAGTTGGAGGTGTCCAATTGTGGTTTTTCCACGTAAAATCGTTGTGTCGATTTGTCTTTGATTGTTTGATTGGGATTGTTATATTCTGCTTAAAATTGGTACATAATTACAAATCAACATCTAGGGTTTCTAGATTTTTCAATTGGTATCAGAGCGGGTCGTTCTATTTTTTTTAAAAAAAATTCTTTTAGAACGAGATCTTGTTTGATTTGTGATAATGGATTCAATTCGTGAGGATGAAGAGCTTGAGCAAGCTTACGAAAAGTTGTATAAGGAGTCTTTTAAGTTATTCAAATTAAATGACAAACTCACAACGAAACTCAAAGCATGTGAAAGTGAGAATGTCAAACTAAAGGAAGAGATTTTTGAGGCTAGGATTGATGCCATCAAAATAGCTAATGATCGACAAGCTCTTTGTGCAAAACTCTTGACTTGTGAGACAGAGAGGAATGAGCTATAACCAATTTATGCAACATGTGAAGAAAAGATTGAATCTCTTGAGATGTCTCAAGTTGCTTTGGAAGAACTAATGATCAAGAAAGAGGAAGAACTCAAGTGTGCTATGGCAACCATTGGTCTTTGGAACAGAGGATCAAAGACTTTGGACAATATCATTGGGTCTCAACAAATTTGTTCTGACAAGAGTGGCATTGGCTTTGGTGATAACAAAGAGCAAAAACAGAGTGCATCTACATCTCATGATATAAGAACTCAAGGAAAGGGAGAACAAAAAATTCAACATGAGGATGGACTTCTCAAACTTCCTAGAGTGGTAAGGTAAAAGAAAAAAGGTACACCCTGTACATCCTGTTTTTATTTGTCATCATTGTGGTATGCATGGTCATATTCGCCCTTATTGTTATAAGTTGCATGGGAGAGTGTATTTGCCTAGACCTATGAATAGGAAGTTGGAAACCATGTCCAGACGGGTTCTCATTGAAAGGGAAGGGAACCACAACGTCAAGACACCACCCAAAAACCGCAATGCTCACAACTTTGTTTATACTAAAGCGGTTTGGGTGAGAAAACTTGACTTGTGTTAATCTGTTTATTTGTTTTAGTTTTTGGGTTTATGTGTGCTTGTTCGTTTTCTGACTTGTTTTGTTTAAAAAAAAAAATGTGTGCATGTTTGTTTTTTTGTCTTGCTTTATTGTTGAAAGAGAGAAAAAAAAAAAAAAAACCCAAAAAGATTTTCTTGTATAGTTTTGCAAGCTTGAAATTTTTGAGCAGTCCTTGGTGCATATTGGAATTGATGAGAATAACCATTACATGTTAATATGTGTGTGCTTTCTATGGTCATTACTCATTTTGGAGTGTGTGTTCTTTGATTAGTATGTCTCATTCTGTACACACTCTTGGATTAGCAAATTTTGGAGTCTTCCGCCTTAGTGATTATTTTTCTCTATGGACTTCTGGCATTGTATCTTTTTCTTTTCTAGAGGAATTGACCTATACTAGCATATCATGGGTGATGTTGAGTCGCTTAACCACTGTAGACACCCCATTTTTGACCGTCCTCTAGACTTGGTTGTGCTTGTAGGTACACCCAACAACTGGTTCGATTGCTCGCCCAGCACTCGACTGTCGCGGCGAAACGTCACCGGTTCGAGCTTCCCGGACCCTGTATCCTTTCTGCCTCTTTTTTGGACCTTGACTAGGTCCTTTCAGAGTGGCCCTCCTGGTGCACTGCCGGCCATGGCATGGCACTGCCGTCCATGGCTTTGTTCCTGCCGGCCACTGATGAAGCCCTGCCGGCCATCAGTGTGCCACTGCCGGCCATTACTGATGGTCGGCACCCCCCCTATCTCAGCTGGATTTCCTCCAGATCTTTTGAGCCAGCTGGATTTTTGTTTGCTCCCCTCCATACACGTGTATGGAGGGATGAAGGCCTTGCAAAGCTTCTTGAAAAAGCTTTGGCTTTTCATTTCTCTATATAAGGAAGAGGCTTCTTCCTTACACCAGGTTCTGAGTTTTTGAAGAGCAAAAACTCCCTCTCTCTCTCTCTATATTGTTGCTAAATTGTGCCTTGAACTTGATTTTTCCTGCACTTTTACACTACAACACATAGATATACACCACCACCATTGGACTAAGCTTCTTGGGAGGGATTCTTGAGCTCTGAAAACTGGTTTCCACCCCCTGAAGTTGCTGGTTTCAAAGAGGGTCTTCAAGGGTGAGCATTTCCCCAATTTTTGCACTTTCTTGCACCTTGCTTTAGCCCTCTTTGCATATTGTTTTAGGCTTTGCTTATAACTGAAAAAAGTCTTGTTTTTAAGTGCTTTTTAAGTTTGGTTAAGCTCATTTTGTTGTTTGGGGTGTGTAGCCCCCTTGCATGCTTTGTTTGGCTTTGTTTTAAGCCATATTTGGAGGCCTCCGAGCTAGCCTTGGTTTGGCCTTCCCACCACTGAAATCCAGTGGGATTTCAGTGGTAGAGGTGTGGTTTTGAGGTCCTAAATCAGAGGGGTAGTCCCCCTCTTTGTGTTCCTCTTTGCTTGCATTTTTGGCCTTCCAAAGGACCATCCCTCTATGCATTTTTGGGGTTGGTCCAGGCCTCTTTTTTGTGACTTCTAGGACTTGCCTTGGCCCTGTCCAAGGCTGGTTTGGTCATGTCTTGCTTGCATCTTGCATGTATAGTGTAAATCCATTCATAGCTCATCAAAGTAGCATGTGTGCATAGTCTTTGTTGAGTCCATTTCAGTCCATTTTTGGTGATGTTTTACCATGCCATGAACCTGATTTGGGTTGGTTTTGTTACTCCATGCTTGCATGATGCACTTGTAGTGCAAATCCCCTAAACTAGCTTCATATGCTCCATGCCTTGCCATGTCATTTTAGCTTGTTTGGTTTACATTTTAGCATGTTTTTGGTCATCATTGGGCATGTCATGACCTTATCCATAGTTGGTTTGACCATCCTTTGCATGCTCCATATAGGTGTAGAACAAATCTTGTTTACTAGCCTTTTGTGCATGACGTTTTGACTCATCATACTAGCATATTTTGGCTTTGCTCAAACATGATTTTAGGCTTATTTTGGGCTGTCTTTGGACTGTTTTAGGCTGCCATGGCCATATCACTCATGCTTTGTATAGCTAGAGTGTAAATGCTTAGGCTAGTCTTGGGTTTTGAGGCCTCTATCATGTCGTACATGTGATGTTTGCATGCTTTGCCCTCATTCCACATGCTATTTCAGTCCATTAAATGTTGTCATAGACTTGCATTTGACATGCCTTGAATGCTTTGTATAGCATGTGCTTTATGCCTCAAAAATGGACTTTTGTGCATGCCACTTAGCCTAAGCCTTTGGCTCATCATTTCAGTGCATTTTGGGTCCTAATATACCATGATGTAACTCTGTTTTTGGTTGTCCAAGTCATGCCATGATTGGTTCTCATAGGTGCAGTGCATTGCCTCTTTAAAGCCTTGCATGATCCATGTTTTTAGCCTTGTGTTCTAGCCTTTGTTGGCTAGCTTTGAGCTTGATTTTGGTCTTGTTTGGGCCTGCCCTAGGACTGTTTTAGGTCCCCTTGGCCCTTTGGGGCTTGCCTTATATGGCCATGGCTTAAGTCCCTTTGCTTACTTTGAGCCTTGAGCATCATAACATGCTATGCTTGCATTGTTGAGTTGATTTGGCATCAATTTACATGGTATTTGAGAGCTTACCTCATTGCAATATATCCATGTTTGTTGCTCCTTAAGTGTGCTTAAGAGTTGTCCTCTTTGTGCCTTAAGACTTGAACCATTTGGCATGCATGCTTGCCTTGCCTTTCCATGCTTTTCATGCCATCAATTTCATCACTTTGGCTACTGATTTGGACCTAGTTGAGAGCCGTCCATCTTTGGTGTAAGCCCATCTTACCATGTTGTCGCATGCTTGTTTCATTTGGTATGTTGTTGCATACTTGTTTAGCTTTGCATACCTTGCATGCTCACATGTTCATGTTGCATGTTGTCATGTTGTCCAAGGTTGTTGCCTCACATCATGCTTGTATGCTTGTTGCATGCTTGGGTTAGTTGCATGTTTGCACACTTGGGTCATATCGCATCTTTGCCATGCTTATGTGTTGCATTGTTTGGATTAAGTATTAATCCAAGCACGAGGAACGAGGGGCGTTTCATACTTCAAGTGATGGAACGCGTCTCAATTCTCGGTCGCTGAAGCTCTTGATGATTCATGATAGAGTTCTAGGCTTTACTTGCTTTATTTGTGCATTCATTTTCATATTGATTTGCACAAGTCGGATCTTTGGCCATCATGCATCGGGATGCGTGATTGATGGTCATGGATCCGACTAGGCCTCTCCTTTGATGTTTTGAGGTGATTTGGAGTGCCATGGTGCGTACATATCCTTGGGAAACCCTCCATTTTCTCTATTTTGTGCTTTGTTGTAGTTTGGTGTCACAGCACACCAGTGGCCGGCAGTGTGCCACCCTTGGCCGGCAGCTTCTCATCATTGGCCGGCAGTGCTCTGTTTTTGGCCGGCAGATCTCCCTCCATGGCCGGCAGGCCACTGGTGACTTCCCCTGCAGTGTTTTCGTAAGTTTCAGCAACAAACACTGGAAGACACCCTGCAAACAGAGCCTCTAAAGAGCAACCGGAAGGCGTTTCGAGGCGAAGAACCGAAGCGAGCATGCATGTCTCCCTCTTCTTCAAACAGAGCTGGAATAGCACCATTTACTGCTTTCCCTACTTGCTTGTTGTTATTTGTAATAATTAATTTGTTGATTAATTAAGTTGTGTAATAATTAGTTGTAGCTAGTTATTCATAGGATTTTGTAATAATTAATTAGCTTGTGAGTTAGTTAATTAGGTGGCCTGTATTATTCTTTCGGACCCTCCAAGCGAGGGCACAATTTTAATAAGTGTGTGTGCGTGTGTGCATGTCTTCCAACCCCCACTTCTTTCTCCCTTTTACTTACCTGCTTTGATGGTTAGTATTAGGACATGTTTACTTTAGCATACCTTATGCTATGCATGCGTGCATCATTCATCAGTATTGCATGCACCGGGCTCGGCGCATCATACTAACTGCATAAGTATTTCAAATCTAACGTGAATACATGCTACTTGTGCATTTTCACATGTCATTCATAGACTAGCCGAGCCTACTCTAGTGACATTCCGTATGCGTTGCATTAGGCATTTAAACATGGACTTGGATCATGCATGATTGCTAACATGTTCTTGTTTTGGCTCGGAGTACAATGTAAGTATTTATGCTTTAGCATCTCACATGAGTGTGAATGTTAACATGACAACATGCTTACCATGTGGCTATATGCTTATGTGATAAACTGCCTGAATGCATGTGGGTGAAGGTTGGATTACTTGAATTGGGATAATTCATTGAAATCCGTATTTTAGCCTACTTGCGAGTAGCAAATTTCAAAACATTTCCAAACAAACGGATATGCAATGCTTCATTCCAAATTAGGCAATCTAGTCTATACTTTTGTGTTGTGCGCATCACATAGTAATTCTAGCTAATTAACTGGAATAAGAACACATAACGTTTTCAAAAGAGGATATCATGGTTAGTAGAGGCCGATCTTCGGATCGGGCGAGAGGGGGTGCTCATAGCTGACCTTCCCCAATCGTACCCAAGTTCCCGAGCCGAGGCAACTTTGGTGATGACAGACACGTGGCCTTAGGCAACGAGTCAGGGTTTCCTAAATTCCCCCATTAAAAAATATTTAGGTGGCGACTCTGTATCTGGCAAAGCAGTCCATGTTTGGCACATCTTTCAAAAAATCTGTTTTCAAAAACGATTTGCCAGATTTGGACTCTTTGGTTCATATTAAGAACTGTGACAAATCGAGTCTGAACTATAGCATGAGGCCCAAGGGCGCGTCTACAACCACCTTCCATCTTTTTGCATCTCCGTGGCTTTCCCCTCTGTTCTTTGTAGTCCAGCCATGAGGAAAAGGCTACCTCAGAGTCACCAACCAGGCCATCCTTATTATCTCCATGCTTCTCTGGTTCGGTTTCCATACTCTTGAGCGTGTCAGCTGCCAATGAGTGTGCAAAAGAATAAGAAAAAGAAAAATGTGAAAAAGAAAGAAAAGAAAAAAATGTGCAAAAGAGAAAGAAAAAAAAAAGGGATTCATTGATTGAGGGGGAGCCTCCGTCTTTACTCACCAAATACCCCTTGATTCCTAGTGGTTTGACTTTCCTTAGTTGTGCTTAGATTCTCTTGTCGGAGGTCCAGCTATCAGATCACTACTAGGATTTGAATCTCGTGTTTGTCGAACTCCAAGAGTCACACACACACTTTTCTCATGGGATCTATGCTTTTCACATAATGCATCACTTTCTTTTATGAGGAATTTTCTAAAGGCTGTGCACATTGTGTTTTCAAGTAATTGTGCTTCTTGGATAATCTTGTGTGTTTCAAGGTACAAATCTGAAATTTCTTGCTTGCTCCACCATATTATTTTTGTCGTTTTTTTTTCTTGTTCATTGTTTTTAGTGAGGGGGAGTTTGGTTTATCATTGCAAGAGTTTGTTAGCATGAACACTTTGTTTTGTTTGGTACGGGAGATTGACATTAGTTGGTTTGCATGTTGCTTTGCATTGGCTTCTTTATTGTTTGAGCTTCCTTTGTCAATTCGTGAAAAAAAGGGAGGGGGGATTAATGTTGTCCAGTGTGTCTTAGGATTTCATGTATTCATGTCATGTGTCGGGTGCATAAGTCTTAGTTTTCATCCATCCATGCTACATGTTCTTAAAATCTTCAAGCCGCATCTATTCATGTTTTCCATCTCATGCTTCAAGATAATCTTGTCATATGTTTATTGCTTTTTCATATACTCTTGTGGCACTAATAGTTGTTTTGGAGATTGTGGCACTAATAGCTGTTTTACAGATCTTAATCTTGAGAAAGAAGTTTGTGTTTGTTGGTTGTAATAGGTTGGGGTGATTAGGATTTTATTTGTTAGGTGTGTTTTGTCACGGCATTGCCAAAGGGAGAGATTGTTAGGTTTTATTATTGGCAATCCCGTTTGACAAGGATTTCTTTAAGAAATTGATTTTCTTCCAAAACTAGGATTACTTTTGGATTTCTATAAGTAATTGGATTTCTTCCAAAACTAGGATTACTTTTGGATTTTCTATAAATAGTTGGTTTTCTCCCAAAACTATTTAAGCCCTCCAGATCTTCTTTGTAGATATTAAGGTTTATATCTGGGGATATTTTGTTATTTTTCTTTGATGTTTTATTGAGTTTTCAACTCATAGTTTAAAAAGAATACATCAAAGGTTTTGTTTGTTCTACAAAAGAGAGAGCTGTTCTTCGGTGGATTCTAAAGAATTCGAGCCTGAAGCTTGGTGGATTCCGGGGTGGCTCATCGTAAAGACAATTCCGAGGTGAAGACGGGTTGGAAGAGGCACATAGATGTGGTTCAATTAGGCGTGGATTCGCTAGGTAATTGAGAGTATACCTGTGTAATTCCTTTAAATCTTCTTAGTGGATTGTTTTGTGGCTGTTGCCTGTGGTTTTTTAATCACAGTTGGAGGTGTCCAATTGTGGTTTTTCCACGTAAAATCGTTATGTCGATTTGTCTTTGATTGTTTGATTGGGATTGTTATATTCTGCTTAAAATTGGTACATAATCACAAATCAACATCTAGGGTCTCTAGATTTTTCACAATTTTTACAAGAATTCCAATTGAGCACAAATTCAAGAGAGAGAGAGAGATTTAGAGAGAGAGAGAGAGACCTGTTGGGCGGCATCGGAGGCGAGAAGGAACTCGAGGTTGATGGAGAAAGAGCGCTTCTCGATGGTGGATCAGAGGTTGCGGCGGACCTGGGGGTTGTTGTCTGTGTAGAAGCTGGAGAGAGTGTTCAACGACGCAAGTAGATACAGGTCCTCCTCTCTCTGGTTTTCTCTCTCTTTCCCTCTCATTATTTATCAATATTATAATGAATGGAAACACAAAGAATGTGAAAAATCAATGTGAGTTGTTGGGGGAAATGGGATTTACTTATAAATAGCCCACTCTTAACCCTCTCTATCCTCACTCAGATCTTCTTCTCTTTTTCTACTTCTTCACCTCTCTCTCTCTCTCTCTCTCTCTCTCTCTCTCTCTCTCTCTCTCTCTCTCTTTCTCTCTCTGTCAAACTTAGAATACCCACCAAAAATCTCTCTTTTTTCCTCCTTCAAGATCCTTCATTTTCATGTAAGTCAATCAAACAATCTCTGTTTCTATTTTTATTTGTGATTCAGTTATTTGTATATGCCATTGCTTTGATTACAGTTCTACAAAATTAATAATTGACAACAATTAGATCTCACAGAAACCTAAATGGTATTCGTGCTTAATTAATGTTGTTCCTGTTAAACTTCTTTTTTTTTTAATGTGTTAATTTATTGTCATTAATGTCTTTTAATCTGGTCTGTTTCTCTTTTTCTGGGTTTTGTGATTGATGTATGCTTTTGCATTTTATTTGTTTTGTTTTTTCAATGTGCTGGGTTAGTTTTATCTGGAATCAACGAATATATTTGTCAAACTTTTCATGCTGGTTTTGGATTGGTCTTTTAATTTGGAATGAACGAATATATTTGTCAAACTTTTCATACTGTTCAATCGAGATCCGTGTTCAATAAGGGTTAGACTTTTATGATATGATTTTGGAGCCATCTGTAACATGGCTTATCACATTTTTAGTTGAGTAATGCTAGGAATTTTATAAATTCTATCAAAGTTTTTACATTTGGTAGAAATTTTTGGGGTCTCTGGCATTTTTATTTTTAGTTTGTTAATTCTTAGATCTGACAAACAGGATGTGATAAGTAAAAATGTAAATCTATGTAAAAGATGAACGGCTTAAATCACCCTTAACATATTTTAATAAGGCATGGACCAACATCATGTGGATTCCATGTTGGTCCATCACCCATGTGACACATTTGGTAAAAACCTTAATAAAACATTTGAGATCCCTACCATTACTTTCATGTATAACAACTGTAAGACAATCTTAACACAAAATAAGATAAATCTTAATTTTCTTTAATGTTATATGTCTAACTTATTTGTTTCATAAGAGAACAATGGATATTCTAAAGACCAATGATTTACTATTTTCTTTGTAAACAAACAAGGAAACAACAAAGTAATGCCAAAAATATTATTATATTCTAGAATTCTATTAGATTGCATCTGGGATACTGGTCATGATTTAAAAATCCATGCATCTTTCTTGGTAGTTAATTATATCTAATCAATTAAAGAAATAAAAAAAAAAGAAAAGAATATAATTTACTTGGACGTTTTCTCGACAGTTAAGATGATAATTAATTAGTCTTTGATTTGAATGTGTTCTCCATGTTAATTTCTTTGTGTAATTGTGCATTTCATTGCATTATAAATACATGCTCTGCTCTCTATTCTTTTTGTACAAATCCAGAGCTACAATTTGTTAATTAGAGTAAGTTTCTTCCACTCATCTGCGACAATCGATCGTGATTTCTTTATTTCCGCATAAATGTCAAATATTTGGGTTTTTCTGATTATTTAGCTGAAGAACTTTTCCATCATCATCACCCTTAATTACCCCTTTTTTTAAAAAAAAAATTATTAAATATAAATTGGAATTCTCACTGTTGTTATTGTGTTTCTGTTCGGTACACAATTTGATATATCATATCTATGCAGAAAAGAGGTTTTATACCTTATTGTTGATATCAAGAAAACCTTGATGGTACAATCTTTTAATATATATGAGAAAAACAAAACCCATTGCTAACTGATATATAGATTTTCTGGGTTTTGCAGCCTTGGATTGCTGATTTCTACGCGTGATTGATAGTACAATTAGCTGGGTTTTTCTAATCAATTGATGGTGAAAAGTTTGAGAATTGTGCATTTATATAATCATAGATTATGTATATGTATAGATGTTAGAATTTCTGTTTCTTTATTTTATTACACGTAACTTCTTGGAAATCACCATTTTTAACCTAACATAAGTAGATGATAGATGATACAGATGGAAATCACCATTCTTCGAAATCACCATTTTGAGAATTGTTTAGTAGTGATTTATTTTAATAACACCATTTTGAGAATTGTTTAGTAGTGATTTATTAATAACACCATTTTTACCTACCTTCTTGGAAATTACCATTTTGAGCTTCTCGCGAGGTTGTTTTTCTTTTTGATTATTTGTTTTTATTGATTGATTAATAACATATTTTGTATAAGCTAATTTTTTTATTATTATTAATAGTTAGTATAGAGTACGTGTGTGTTCAAATTGTGAGATGGGTTTTTATATTTGGTTAAACATTCTGGAGAGTAATTGAGTAATTGAGTAATTGAGGAATTACTGACTTCTTTCAGTTAGCAATGGGTTTAGTTCTGAGTTTTTGAATTTTGCTTCGAAGCTCTTGCAGGTTTGATGATCTTCACAATCTTCTCTTTGTTATGTTTCTTTTTCATTTTTTATTTATGTAGCTTTCAATTTATTTGGATTGGTGTTTCTAAACCTTAAACTAATATGTATTTGTTTTTCTTCGGCCTCCTATAATTTATTTAGCAATGGGTTTGCTTTTCCTTAAATGGGTTTTGTTAGCAATGGGTTTGATTCTCAAATATATATCAGTTAGCAATGGGTTTTGTTTTTCTTTGGATCACCTATAATTTATTTGGATTGGTGTTTCTAAACCTTAAACCTTAAACTAATTGTGAGATGGGTTTTTGTTTTTCTTCTGCGCTGAAGGAAAAGCAGCAGCAGCAGATGCCCAGCTCTTCGGCCTCCTCTCCAATCTCCTCCAGCAGGTATGATTCCTGACATATATAATATCCTTATCTATGTATTTGTACCGTTTTTGTTTGGTAGATATGAAATTATAGAAGTGGCAAAACATGTGTAATGATTAAGTTCTAATTACTTCTGAATCTTTGATGAGATCTGTCATCTTGGTATTTGAATTTGATAGATTAGGTGATCTGGGTTTTCTCTTTTATTTATCATTGAGTTGGGTTTCAATTGTTAGGGTTAGATTCTCATTCTCAGTGTTCCTTTTGCTGCCATTTTATTGTTACAATCCAGAGGCTTCAATGTTATTTTACATTGTTTATGGGTCATTTACATTGGGCTCCATACTGTTATTATTAGAATTCCATTCTCCCAAACCCACAATTTTATTAATTAAACTCAACTCATCTCAATCTAATACATTTTATCCAAGCACCAAGAACTACATTAGTTTTTGAACTGGTTGTGGTGACCATTGAGTGTAGAACACCATTTAGTGTACACTGGTTAGTTTTTTATTTTGTTGTACACTGGTTAGTTTTTTCATTTTTTTGTAGAACACCATTGACTGCTTTTTTTATTACCACTGGTTAGTTTTTTATTTTGTTGTACATGGGTGATCCTCCTGTTGTTATCATAGCAGCCACAAACCTGGGGTGATCCTCCTGTTAAAATTAGAATTGGGTTATTCGGTGTCGATTAAAATTAGAATTTTCTTTGATTAGAATTAGAATTCTAAAATTAAAATTAGAATTATTTGATTCAATTTCAGTTGTTCTGTTATTGGGTTTTGTGAATTTGCTTTTTGTTTCAGTGGCTTCAAGGTTTTGATAATTGATCTGTTTTTGTCTGATGCTGCTCTCCAGTTCTCCAGTCCTCGATTTTTGCATCTCGAACTTTGCTCGCAAGGTAACCTTCATCATCTTCTGAATTTTTTGGGTCTATCTTTGCGCCTTCTTCCAATGTATTCATTCCCTTTTCCCACCACTTCGAATTGTGTTGATTGTGGACATTTGACGAGTTCTTTGCATTTTCTTTGAATTATTTGATTCAATTTCAGTTTCTTTGCATTTTCTCTGAATTTTGTTAATGGGCATTAGTTTTTTTGTTTCAATGGCTTCAAGGTTCTGAGACAAATTAGATCTAATTTAATATAAATGGTGTTTTTTTTTTAGAAATTAGAAACTGGGCAAACCCTTTGAGATCAAACCCTTTGAGATCACAGCCATTCCCATAATATAATTTTGATTTCTGACAAACATATAAGGTATGTGTACAGTACTTTTGAGATCACATAGTATGAACAAATATCAAAGTTCCGTTTCATTCAAAGCTAGAATAAGCTCCTTTTGCTTAGGATATACATGTTTATAAACCAAATTCAATATTATATCACATAATTCCTGACCATATAGTCAATTTTTTGTTAGGAACAGAACCCCAATTCAAAACAACATTATGCCAATAGGTGTTTAAACAATCATCTAAATATCGCTGACCTCTAATTCCAGTTCTATATGCCACGTTGTTTTGGGAGATAATGAGCAGAAACTGGTTCAATGAGAGAAGAATGGTTTTGGCATTGGAGTGAGAGGATGACTTATTGAGAGAGTTCATGAAAAGGCAAAGAATTGGACATTAGTTAAGAATTGTAGGCAAGTAATCTTATTGACACTTTTTTTTTTTTTTCCTTTTTTAAATGTTGTGACTGAGGAGGATGAACCAGACACTTCCTGCTATTTTTGGTCTCAAAGGTACTGACTCAACACACACACACACAGTTAATGAAATGTTTGATTCTTTAATGAGAAATGGGTGTTAATTTTTTTATTCATAAAATGGGTTTTTCTATATTATGAGTTTTTCTATTGTTTGCTAAATACTCATAAATATATACGGATCTATAAATACTTCTGAGTTTGCTAAATACTCTTTAAATGCTGATATGGATTTTCCTATATTTATTGGGCTTTTTGTGTTTTTCTATTTTTTTCCCCCTTTATTTGGGAGTGGGGATTGGTAAGTTGTGATAATATATATATATATAGTTTCAGCATTGCCTATTATTTTTTTAATACCCTATAAACAATTGTCCCCTTACTGTATGCTGTTGATTTGTTGTTTTATCCATTGAATTTTATTATATCAGTTTAGTCTTATAGTTTATTTAATTTCAATCTAAATTTTGTTGGCTGTTGCCCATGAGCTTACCAAATAGATCCAAAGGGGCTGGTTTGATATTTTGCTTATGGTCATGTATTGCTCTACAAATATTCAAAATTTATTTAAGGTTGGAAGCAAAATGAATCTGAATGGGTGTAGGTGAAAATTGAAGAAGATGATGGAGGGTTACATACACAAAATTGATGGGACTAAACTGATATAATAAATGGCTTTGGGTTTTTGGAAGAAAATAAATGGGGTTTTTAAGTTGTATTGATTTGTAAATGATGGAAGAATTAAGTTAGTTAGAGTTTGTTGTTGAATTACCAAGCGAAGAGTTTGCTTTTTGAATTTTATTTTATTAAATTCTTTCTTAAGAACACGTCTTTCTTAAATTTTCCCTATAACCTTATGTGATCAATTAAAGGAAGTTCCAAAAAGAAAGAGTTGAAAAAAATAAAATCCAAAGAAAATATTGATTGATTTTTATAAATTAATATTTTTATCAATCATTAATTTGTATTTGTGTTGATAATGTGTTGTGTTTGTTCATAGTGTTTGCATTGGGTAACCAATTATTATTTTGCAACAATGTATGTGTTTGGTTTGAATTGGGTGGTCTATAAAAAAACATTTCATTAGTGTGACAATGTGTGTGTTTGTTTTGAATTGGGTAGTCTCTTTTAATTATCATATTGGCTTTTTTTCTATTTTACAGGTGGATGAACACTACAAGCGAATGGTAATATTGACTGCCTTTTTACAAGTCTACATTTCTTCAGGCTTAAGTTTTTCTTATCTCTCTAATGATTTTGTATTTATTGTTGTATAAACTAAACGTGCACTTCTTTGATTGATGAGTGTTGAAAGAGGGGCAATCTCGAGTGAGCAACAATCTCGAGGGTAGAATTTACACTATTTTTGATTTTATCATTGACAAACTTTGAAAATGATTGACGTTGTATAAAGTTAAAGATTATGGCAGATTGACGTTGTAGAAATTTATATAGATTTTGTTTGGTTTGAGAGGTAAACATTTAAAGGTGTTTCTTATTTAGATTTTGATCAAGAATACTATTTTCGTATTGGCATGGTGTGCTCCAAAGGGAGAACACCATTTTGTTGTTCCTTTTATTTGAAGTTGTGTTTATAATAAAGGGGATCCCCTTGCTCAAATGTATGTTATCTATTTATTTTTTGTATGTCATGGTAAAACAGATTAGGTATGCTTGATTCTCTGTGTTCCTAGCTTAAGAGAGAATGACATATGAAAATTATTCAAACAAAATATTATTTACACCGTGCCTTTAGGTACGGGCATACACTAGTATAAATATATAATAGGCCACTAAATATTCTAAAGAATATGTGGATTTGAAATTTTATAAGTTGGCTCAGATTTGATTCTAATAAAAAAAATGTGTGTAGCCCTTATCTCTTCAAGAAGATTGGGTGCTTTATTTATTTTATGTTTTCACATGTTGTAAAAATAAATCAGTTGCAAAAAAAAAAAAAAGTCTAAAAAAAAAAAAGTCTACAAAAAAAAAAAAAAAAAAAAAGATGTTCATTTTTTATTATTATTATTTTTTTTTTTAATATTACTTGTCGATTTTATCTGTAAATTACGGTGAATCCTCAGCTTTATCCTTAGACTCTGTCAAGGCCAAATATTCCCGAAGACATAATGTGAAGCATGGCTGACAAGGTGAAATTATGCATGTCCGAGAAAACTACAATTTCTCATACACGCAAGGGGCAAATGTAAGAGGAGCAAATTTAAACCCACTAAATTAATTAGGCCCAATAGTCCAAGGTTGGTGGGCCCGAATTTATCGCAAGTCCAAGATTGGTGAGCCCAGATTTATCGCCATCAAACGGGCCGAATCGCTCTAAGCCTCGAAAGGGTTCGGATCCACGAACTTAGAGACTTACTCTGGCCCGGACTCGAAAGGGTATTGAGCAAGCCTAGAGATCCGAGGACACTCGGACTCGAAAGGATTCGGATCCACGAACCTAGAGGTCCGAAGCACTTGGCTTCAAACGAATTCAGACGCAATCTAGAAGTCGCTCCGTTAATGAGTCCCAGAACACTTGCGGGCTCGGAGCTTTCCGGGATCTACGTACCAGAACCATGGGCGTAATGGAGTCCGAACAAAGGACCCGATCCCGAGGACGGTGAGTGGAGATAAATTCACTTTTCGGTTAAACTAGCCTATACCCGGGTCGAGGTGGCACGATCTAGGGAGTCCCTGAGACTCGGCAACATTTGCGGCAGGGCGTTCTCTTGAACTACCCCTGACCCTTATGTAGCAGGACGTCCTCTGGGACTACCCCTGACCCTTTGGGATGATTAGGGATCATTGGTTAGGTGTGGCTAAGAAGAAGGGTTCGCCGAGAGGTTGATCTCCTCTTCGGGGTTTTCCTCATCCTCGGAGAGGTCACCTCCTCGGACGAGGTGGTTAGAGAGAATATAACCCATGTGCCTTGCACATGGGCTCCATCCTACATCATGAGGTGTCTATAAATAGCACCCACCCATAGCTTTACAACGGATGGATTTTGGAGATTTAACTCTTGGGAAAGAACTAATTTCCCTTCTCCATTATCAACCTTGAAAGTGAAAGTGGGAGATCCATGGTAGAGCCTTGCCATTATTCTCTCTCTAGCTATTTTGCCTTCTTCTTCACCCAATCTCTTATCTCCATCATCTCCTTTACTCTTGTGTTCTTAAGTTGAGACTATTGAAGAATCTAAGCCTCTCATCATCTTCTAGAGAATTCGAAGTTGTTCTTCAAGGATCTTCGAATTTTTCAACTACTTTCTTGAACCCTATCATACAATCCCAAACCTAGATCTATGAAAACAAAGGTTGAAGGCAAGAATCTAGAAAAGACACAGAAAATAGAAAACAAGAACGTGTTTCAGAATCGAGAATGGTGATGAAGCCATCAAGAAACACAAGACAAAAGTTTGCACAGGTGTGTCAGGCCAAGAATAGTGGCAGAAATCAACAAGTGTGTGAACAGTGTGTATTCAAGAAATGAATTGGGCAAAAATAGAATCATGAAACAAGCGTGTTCAAATACATGATGGAATTCATGATACAAGTTAAGATACCAAAGATATAAGCAGGATTGCAGAGGCAGCAGGTAAAACAATGAAGTTCAGTATAGAAAAACAAGAAACTGAAACAAGAAGTTAAATCGGGAAGAAACAGTAACTCACCGAAGAAAAGTGAAGCCGGTGTTGAGTACACCGGAGTCAGATGATGGCAGCAAACGGAAAAGATTAGCAAGAGCCTCGCCGGAGAAGGTAAACGGCGATGGTTGCAGAGCTTGATGATCTTAAAACAATGGCGAATTTGGGAAAGGAAAGAGAGAAAGTTTGCACGAGAATGAAGATGCAAAAGTGAAGCGACGAAGAGAGAAGAACTAGTTTTTCCAAAAACGCAAAGAGGCGGCAAAAATGCAATTGATGTGCCTAGAACAACGCATTTGTCAGACGGCGCACGCAGGCGCAAGGTAACTTAATGACACGTATCAGTCACGGTCCAATGGGTTAAAAACGCGTGGCAGAAACGGTTGAAATGTTGTGCATGACAGCTCATGCGCGTGATAGAACTCTTGGAGTTCATGATTTAATGAAGTTAAGACCTCGGCGAGGAGGGTGATCTCGGCTAAATAAACTTGAACAAACTAGGTTATTGATTCTAAAGCCTTGATGAGACAGATTACAGGTCCTGGTCGTGTGAAGCCGACGAATTATGACCTCGGTAATGGATGATAGAGCAAGATGACCAACATGCCATACGATGTGATGATATAGGTTCCATCACCTCAAGATGCCGAGGTAATAGAACCTAGGGGGCAGTTGTGGGGACATAATTTTTGAATGACAACACGTGGCCGAGGTGTCACCGAAGTGCCAGCCGAGGTGCCACGTGTCCTGGTCATGACGCCGAGGTTATCTCGGCTAGGCCGAGGTTATCTGCGAGAATACCGGAATCTGGGATAAGCGGATAAGGGGCAAGAGTCCTGGATTGGGAGAGGACTTCAGTTTGTGTAAAGATAAGACTCTTAGAGAGTTTATCCTAATCCTTCTGGGAGTCCAAGATTAGCAGTAATCCTAAGTCCATTGAAGCTAGACTTCTATTGGGATTAGGTTTGTGTTGGCTATAAAAGAGAGGCACCCTCATGAGTCTAAGGTACGCTTTTTATGCCCTGAATAGTGAATTGAGCACTTTTTCTATCTTTGAGAGATAACTGACTTGACCATTGGAGTGCCCCCGAGTAGACGAACCACCGCCGGAATCTCTTCTTTCTGTTGCAGGTCATTTAGGAGCCATCTATTCCGCCAGTGCTCTCCAGTTAAATACTAAGTTGGCAGTGTGGTCAGAAATTCACCCACACAATTTTTAATGCTCGCCGCGTGATTTTTACACACTTGGTTCGAAGCGCCTGCATGGTAGTTGATGATGAAAGCTCCCTAGTTAATCATCACATAAGTATTTTAAAAAGATAGTTAAAAGTTAATTTTTTAAAAAAAATATGTTAAAAATATAAGAAGTTATGTGACTTAAAATAAATTAAAAATTGACTTTTGACTTACTGTGTTACCAAATTAGCCCATATTCTAACTTCTTCTTTTTTTTATTATTTATTTATATTTTTTTGAGAAACTCTCATTGAATATTATGAGGGGATAAAACTTATTTTATGAAATATTATTAAATTTACGATAATCACTCAATCTCAATGTAGAGTTAATTAAAAGAGTCTTAGAAAACTTGTGGCCCAAGCCAAGTCCATGCCCTGTAGCATGTTGGGCAATCCGAATAGGCCTTGGGTTCAGGCTACCTGTTGACGCTCGGTCTGACGATTGGCCTGTAAAAGTTAAGCTTAGAAAAATCAAGAAAAAATAAAAAAACATAATTATAAAAATATATAATAAAAATAAACTCAAAAGTATCTTACCCTATTTGGTTTATCCTGCTTAACATGACTTGAGTTTAAGATTTTTGACTAATCAACATATATGATTGAACTCAAACAATAATTAAACACGTGATCAAAGCAAAACCTCTAAAGCTTGATCACCATACTTGCATAACAACATAAGAGGTGGAACCACTTTTCAAATCTGCAATCAATTGACAGTAAAAATTTACTGTTAATCAAAGTAAAATTTTACTATCATTATAAGTCCAAAACACAAATCACAGAAATACACAATATTAGAGTAAAATTTTATTGTCATTCTATCAAAAAATAAAAAAATAGAACTGACAACACCAGAGTAAAATTTTACTCTCATTTTATCAAACAAAAATAGAGCACATATCAGAGTAAAATTTTACTCTCATTCTATCAAACAAAATCAAATCATACACAATAAAAAAAATAAAAAATAAATAAATAAATCAATATACATGATTGAACTCGAACAATAATCAAATACGTGATCAAAGTAAAACCTCTAAAATAAATAAAAATATATTTTAGACATTTTATATATATATATATATATTTATATTGAGGTTAGTTTGAAAACACATATTACATGACAAAGTTTCAATCCTAATTGGGAAATTTATTCAAAAAAATTCTTTGTAGTACTTGAATCCCAATTAATTCATAAGATATTCTTATATTTTAATAAATTTTATTATTTTAGATATTTGATTCACTCAATCTTAATTTTTATATTTAAGGTATTTTATAGACAATTTTAACTTTACAAATATTTTTTTAAATCCTTAACAACTTGGTGATGTGAACATTTTTATTAATAACTAAATCGAAAATGATATAAAGTCCACATGCTAACCATAAAAACTCTTAAAATCACTCTCTCCCTCGTCTATAAAACTAATTTAAAAATGATTATATAATATACAATAAAATACTATAAATTAATTTAAGAGTAAAATTTGTTTATTATATTTCTTTCATAATAACTAGCATCGTCGAAAATAGATCGAATATTTTGTGACTTCTCCAAAAAAAACAGATATCTGATTTGTTTTGAGTTGCTCTCTCTCTCTCTCTCTCTCTCTCTCTGTGTGTGTGTTCCCTCTCGATTTCAGCTTTTGAAGGAAGAGAAGATGAAACCCTTGTTCTCATCAGCAGCAACCAAAGTTGGTGTTGTGCTGATGGTGGTTATGGTAACTTCAGTGGTGGCCAAGGGCGGTGGTGGAGGAGGCGGTGGCTGTGGTGGTGGAATGCGGCCCTGGGGTGGCGAAATCGGTGGAGTATGGCCTCATCATCACCATTCAAGCGCCTCCTCATTCATGCACTAATATCATTAATCAGATAACGCACCTCTCATTTTCGTTACATTTTTTCACTTAATTTAATTGCTTGGTATATTATTTTGTGAAATATGATGTAGAATAGCATGACCATTCAATTAATTTGTGGGTTATGTAAAATACTTGTTGTATATTCACATTTTTTTTTTTTTTTGCCATACTATATTTCTAACTCACTCAAACCAAACCCTGTCCGTTTTGAAGATAAGTAATTCTTACATGTAAGAGAAGCACGCCTGATTTTATGATCAAATTCTGTGTACATGAAAGAACTGTTTGCAGAGTTCGTTTGTACACTTAAGCTTTCTCCTCCATTTTTATTGGTTAATTTTGGTGTTGTGGCAACTGTAGGGCCTTACATGATTCTGAGACTAGGCCTAAAGGAGGCCTAACTAGACTCCAATTCTACATAGTCCCCAACTACCTCTTCCCATCCATAACCGCTCTCTCCTTCGTCTGCTGGATATGGAAAGACTCTGTCACTGCCCAACAAATCGGCTCAGGTCTCCGTGGCCTTGGCATTGGCTCATTCGCTCTTGACTGGTCCATAGTGGCTGGTTTTCTGGGAAGTCCTTTGGCCACTCCTGGTTTCGCCATCCTCAACATATTGGTTGGATACATAGCAATTGTGTACGTTGTGATTCCTATTGCATATTGGAGCAATTGGTTTGAAGCAAAGCGATTTCCAATTTTCTCAGCCCATGTGTTCAATGCTGATGGAGGGTTGTACGATGTTTCGAAAGTTTTGAATGAAACAACGTTCGCATTCAATAGACAGGGTTATGAGAGTTATAGCAAGATTCATCTGAGTATCTTCTTTGCGTTTACTTATGCTCTCAGCTTTGCTACATTGGCTGCTACATTGTCTCATGTTGCACTATTCCATGGGAGGTATATCTTTTCCTCTATTCTCTATGGTGTTTCCTTGTCAATTAGACAAGTTTAAATTTTTATTTTTATTTTTGTGTGTAAAAAGCCCCCCCCCCCCCCCCCCCCCAAAAAAAAAAAAAAAAAAAACAAAACATGTGGGTTTGGCATGTATAAAAGTCTTGAAAACAAATGATAGTAATAAAAATAAACAAACATATTTGATGAGTTGCTGAAAATAATAGGCAGAGGAGTTGAAAATCAGTTTGTGGTCAAAAGTCTATAATAACACAAGGAAAATCCTACGTTTGATGACTATATGAGGCAGGAAAGTGTAAAGAATGAACCCCAAAAAATATATATATAAATAAAAATAAAAACAACATGGGAAAGATGAAAACTCTATGAATTTTTTAATTTTTATTAATCAATCACCAATGGCCTAGCCTCAAAAGTTTACAATCCAATTTATAGTAAACGCTGACCAAATCACCATTCACACCCAAATTATGCCAAAATTAGCAGAATTAATATTTAAATTTAAAAAAACACTTTTCAAAATAAAAATTTAATTTTAAACGGATTTGTCTAGACCCAAAATTATGCAATGTGTTTTTTCAAAAATTGTAAATTTTGTAATTTTGAGACCTTATCATTTCACATTTTTTTCGGATCAAATATGGATATTTTGAGGTTGATCCCACAACTTTAAAAAGATTAACAAAATTATGATTTTGTCATCAAACGATCTGAAAAATCTAAGTGATTCGTGATTCAGACTTGATTAATTGCACCAATTCCCAAACAATTAAAACAAACAATCTAAATCATCTAGCATATACGAAAGTGGTTTAGATTGTTGCTTTGAAATCAATAAATTGACATAAATGATTTTTACGTGGAAAAATCACAATTGGAGCACCTTCAATTGTGATTAAAAAAACTACGGGCAAAACGCCATAAATCAATCTACTATGAAAGAAAGAAAGAATAAAAATATACCAAAACAAATCACTCAAACGTAATCAATTTGTTTTCAACAATTTATATATCTTTCACCACCGCTTTCACCCCGGAATTGATCAGCTTGATGATGAATCCACAACATCTATGTCGAACCAACGACTGCGCACAACTTCGAACTTCTTCAAATGCTCCATGCTTGAATTTTCGAATTCCACTGAAGAAGAAGAACACTCTCGAAGTTGAACAATCAAACTCGTTGATGTATGCTTGTCAAGACATGAGTTTAATACTCAATCAAATATAAAAAAAAACTAGCAAAATAGCCCCATAAGAAAACCCTAGAACCCTCAAAGAAGATCTGGAAAACGTGCCCTAGATTTGAAGCAAACTGCAGTTTTATAGCAGTTGGAATCGCGATCTCCGCTCGAGCGCAGGATTTGCCGCTCGAGCGGTGTCACTAAAACGCGTGTGACAAAACAGGGTCTACGCTCAAGCGCTAGAACTTATGCTTGCGCGTGAAAATACACCTCCTAGTAGTTTTGTAGACAGGCCAAACTTTTGAGAGTATGAAAACTCCGCTCGAGTGTAGATTTTTCCACTCGAGCGGGAAGACCAAAAAACAGGGACAATTTACAACTCAATTAAATCAAGCTTGTTCGCAGAATTGGCAATAAGTAGGGACCTAACACGATCGTACTGCACTTTTTGTATATATACATCTCTAATCATGTAGAATTTTATAAAATTGATTTGCAGGACAATTTGGGAACAAACAAAGGCATCATTCCAACATAAATTTGGAGATGTGCACACAAGGCTGATGAAGAAAAACCATGATCCAGTACCACAGTGGTGGTTTTACACATTATTGGTGGTGGTGATTGGACTAACCATGCTCACCTGTGAAGGCTTTGGCACACAATTACAGCTACCTTACTGGGGAGTTCTACTTGCAATGGCCTTGGCTTTCGTCTTCACCTTACCTATTGCCGTCATTACTGCCACCACCAACTAGATATACTACATACACGGCCAACGCTGAGTTTTCAGGGCCTAAGGCAAAATAATTTTTCGAGAACCTTTAAGATATTCATAAAAAAAGTCTCCATGTTTGGTTTAGAGTTTTCAAGAATAATTTTCTGAGTTTGCAATTCTTATTTTTTTTATATACATATTTTGTATTTGGTAAAATTTTTCTTAAAAAAAATTCACAAAGATTATACTTTTTAATATATCTAGATTAGGTGTATTTACAAAACAAAAACAAAAAATTACGTAAAGTATAAAAAAAATTCCCTAAAAAAACACATAATTGGGCCATAAAAAGAGAGTTAAAAAAAAGGGGGGGCCCGAATAGAATTGGACTAACAACTAATACATACATATATATATATATATTATTTTATTTTTTTCAATTTGGCTAACAATTAACACTTAAAAATATTTTTCAATTGTGCCTTTTATCAATTGGGCCAAACAGAATATTTGTAACCCTTTAAACTGGCCTATATTAATAAAATAGAATTGAATCATTTTGAATTTTTAATATAATACATGACTAATAAATTTGGGAGCCTTTTCTGAGCCTAATTTTTTGGATCCTAGGCACATGCCTTATTAGTCTTAGCCGAGGGCCGGCCTGACTACATATTATTTAATTATAATAATGGTCCTAAGAATATGCTATATATGTTATACTTTATTTTTCTACTTGTGTCTCCAAAATATACAATTTGTTATACTTTAATTGTTGAAATTAGTGATGTTCAAAATTAATAACGGGAGTAAGGGTAATTTCAAAGTTTTATATATATTATATATATATGAAATCTCAACAAAATCTGAATGACCAAATACTTTCATGGTCCTTCAAGTGTGAATTTTGTTGCATTGTGATCCCTTGAATATATGATTTCTTTTATTTTGGTCTCCAAAGTAAACACTTTGTTGCATTTTGATCCTTTTTTTTTATATAAAAAATAAAAATAAAAATTTAAGTGCATATTTTTTGTTGTTGTTGTAAAGTTTAGAAAAAACCCTTAATGCCATATTGATGTTGAATAGCTGATGCTAGGGACCAAAGTGTAATAGATCATATATTTCGGGGGCCAAAATAAAAATAAAAAATTACAATATTTGAGATTCAAGTGTAATAGATTATATACTTTGAGTACCAGAATGAAAAATAAAAAGATTGGGAATAAAGTTCAATAGGTAGCAAAAATTAGGGACCATGATTGTAATTAACCTAAGTATATACATACCCTATATATATAGTTATTCTACTATATAAAATACACAACTCAAAACATTTTTAAATTTTTGTTAACTTTTTTCTTTTTTAAGGATACCCATATTATTAACTGTTAATAACTGCCACCAGTTTTCAAACGCAACTCATTTTGCTTCATTCGTCAAATTGCCAATAGTTTGCATTTAAAATAGCAAGGACATCATATTTGCACCAAGAACTAGTATACATATAACCAACTAAGCCTAGCTTAGTTGGCCACCATGACTTTCCTAAGAATATGGAGGCGGTCATAAATTCAACCCTCCCTAAGTGAAGTTGAATTAAAAGGCAAGTACTTCGTGTTTTGCAAAGGTGGAGAGGCGAACTTTTATTGGTGCTAATCTAATAATTAACAATTGAGTTTGACAGATTAAAAAAAAAAAAAAAAACTAATATATATACACACACCTTCCTACATAATCAGTTTCTTGTTAGAATTTGTCCTAAATCACATTCTGAAATCTTAATTTGTGGAAGCCAGCAACCAGGACTAAATGTCATCACTGAGCTTATCATAGGCTTCATGTATCCGGGGAAGCCTCTTGCCAATGTTACCTTCAAAACCTATGGTTACATAAGCATGACCCAAGCAATCATGTTTCTCTCAGATTTCAAGCTAGGCCATTACATGAAAATCCCTCCAAAGTCCATGTTTGTTGTTCAGGTAATAACCACAAACCCCTCCATTCTCACTCATTCTCATTGCAACCTATGCTATGCCTAAAAACAGTTCTGAAAACGAAACTAAATAGAGCGATTAATACTTATCTATGGTTGTTAATGAAGTTAGTGGGAACGGTAGTTGCATTCTCTATCTACTTTGGCACATCTTAGTGGCTCCTCATCAACACAGTGGAAAACATGTGTGATCCAACAAAATTGCCTAGTGGAAGCCTGTGGACGTGCCCTGGAGACGATGTTTTCTATAACGCGTCGATTATATGGGGCCTCGTTGGTCCACTTCGCATGTTTGGAAGTCGAGGCTTATATCAGAAGATGAACTATTTCTTTCTCATTGGACTTCTTGCACTGGTGCCTGTTTGGATATTCTCGCGCATTTTTCCTGAGAAAAAGTGGATCCAGCTCATAAATGCGCCGATTTTGTTAGGTGCTGGGGGGAATATGTCGCTTGCCAGGGCAGTGAACTATGTGTGTTGGTTGTCAGTGGGCATTTTCTTCAACTTTGTTGTGTACCGGAGGTTCAAAGCGTGGTGGGCGAGGCACAACTACATTCTGTCTGCTGGGCTTGACGCGGGGGTTGCGTTCATGGCAATTTTATGCTATTTCACATTGCAAGTTAGAGACATCAATGGTATTAAGTGGTGGGGATTGGATTTGGATGATCATTGCCCTCTGGCAAGTTGCCCTACTACCCCCGGGATAGAGGTCAAAGGGTGTCCTATTTTCTATTGAGATGTTGGCGTCAACATCAATTAGTTTCGTTCTGTATGCAATGTTATAGCTTTGATAGATTGAAAATGGAATATGAGATGATTCATAACTCAATAATGTAGTAGGAATGACTACAACAACCAAGAACAAATCATGCTACGGAAAATAAAAATAAAGTAAATTCTAATCTCCCTATGGGTAAAGCTTGCAACTTGCATTGATACCGCCATCGTGATTGGGCCGAGCTATTAAACTTTGAACCGACCTATCAGTACAGTGGAATGAGGAAAACCAGAGTCACCGACTTCCTTTTAGAACCTTCCCTCGAGCCAGACCCCACACTTCCCCAAATCAACCCAATTCCACTCACAAAAGAACAAGAAATGGCCAAAAAGAGGGCCGTGCAAGCACTCATCACCGAGCAGACCTCTAGTGAAGTGCCAACTGGGCTAGAGTCATTTGGTCAACAACGTGAAACCGTGGTCACCCTTCCAACTGTTAGGGCCACCACATCTTGGCCGAGCAAGTGTGCATGCACCTCATCGACCGAACCGTAACGCTTGATCGATGAGGAGGACACCATGCTTCCTAAAGCTATGCTGTTGAGCCCAGAGCCCAAGCACTCCAACCGAGCAAGCCCTTCAGAATGGGCACCATCAATAACTTACAAGAATCGTGCTATAACCACCACGGATTCAGTGGTTGCTGACAAGGACCACACGCTTGCCTTCAACCTCCCCAAAAGTGTTTGTCTGCCACCAGACATGGAGCACCATGACCACTCAACCGAGCTAAAGGCCATCCTCTCGACAACCAAGTCGATGGTACTTGTAAGTTCTCCCCTCTATCTGTTTCCATTTTTCACCGTCTGTTTGCTCGGTTTTAACATAATCACTACCTCTCCTATTTGTATGCTTTGCAAAAAAAAACCATGTTGCCCATAAGCGCGTGTTGGAACTTCGCAAGACAGCGCGATCGGCCGTGGTAGATGCTAGCGCTAAGTTGGCTGAGCTAAATGAGGCCAAGCAAAGAATGGCCGAGCTCGAATCCGAAAACGCACGGCTCACCGAGTTGGTCAACACGACGGAAGCCGACAAGTAAAAGGCACTGGCTGAAAGGAAAGACCGCTACCTGCACGAACTAGCCAAGCTGAAAAAGAAGAAAGATGCTGAGCTCACTAAGATGAAAAAGAAAATGGAAGATGTCAAAGACCGAGGCTACAAAGAAAGGGAGGCCACCTATGTCTTGCAGTGTGAAGCTGCTAAAGACATCTTCTTCAAATGCGGATGGAAGGCGGCTGTTGTCAAGCTCGGTCAAGGGCAAGACACCGAGATCTTCCAGAACCCTCCCCCTCACTTAATTCCAAGTTATATGGCAGACTACGCTAATGCCATTCAACAGAAGCTTCTCCAAGAAGAGGAGGAGGAGGAAGAATCCCCTGATCCAAACAACACCCCGCCCGAAAACAGTGATCACGGCCTCTAGACTCTTCAGACAGCCCAAGTGGAGCCACGCAGCCAACCGGTGCAAAGTACAGTCGATGGGGCGCCTCTAACCGACCTACCCTAGGGAGAACCCGCTGAAACCGGCCTACCGAGTGGCGAAGCTCGGGTTGATCTTGATGCTGATTTGGACGATCTCTTTGCCTAATTTTTTTTTTATTTTTTTATTTATGCTTTCAACAAAGATGTAACTAGGCTATGAGCCCCTTCTCTTGTACTGAATGTTTCAAAAATGAAATGAAATTTCTTATTTTGCCCAAACTTTTTGTTCGGTTAATATACTCTTTCTTAATTGTGCCAACTTTCTACAAGCCTAGCCGGCCTAAATTAGCCCGGCTTTCCCTTATCCTGCCCACCTTGTTTGGGCGAGATAAACATCTTGGCCAGACAACAAATTTAGGTATTTAGGTCAGTGTTGATCAAACTTATCAACTTTTTTCAGCCTGGATCCCTATCTCAACTGAAGAAGGAAACTGAATGTTGGTCAAACCTGGCAACCTTCTTCAGCTTGGATCCTTATCTTGGCTGAAGAAGAGGATTAAATGTTGGTCAAACTTGCCAACCTTCTTCAGCTTGGATCCTTATCTCGGCTGAAGAAGAGAACTGAATGTTGGTCAAACCTGCCAACCTTCCTTCAGCCTAGATCCTTATCTCGGCTGAAGAAGAGAACTAAATGTTGGTCAAACCTGCCAACCTTCTTCAGTCTGGATCCTGATCTCAACTGAAGAAGAGAACTAAATGTTGGTCAAACCTGCCAACCTTCTTCAGCCTGGATCCTTATCTCAACTGAAGAAGAGAACTAAATATTGGTCAAACCTACCAACCTTGTTCATTGCCCCTAGCTGGCAATAACAACTTTTACAGTAGAAAGAATTGTGCTCGAAAAAACTACTTGCTTTATTTGAAAAAAGAAAAATTACAAGTATTTTAAGAAAAAGCAAAAAATAAAATAGTTTGAGATTGGCGGTGTTCTATGGCTTGGGAATAGCTTTGTTGTCCATATCTTCCAAGTGATATGCCCCTTTTCCTACTAAACCAATCACTTTATATGGTCATTCCCAGTTAGGTCCTAACTTGCTGTCTCCAGGTACCAAAGTGTTGCCCATTACTTTGTGCAGTACCCAATCTCCAATCTTGCATTACCATGGGTGCACTATTTTGTTGTATTTCTTGGACAACTCTTGTTGATATGAGATGATGTGCACCAATGCCCTTTCTCTTCTTTCTTCTCCGAGGTCGAGTTCCAAGGTTATGGCTTCACCATTTAGGTTTGGATCAAAATTTTCGCTTCTCATAGTGGGGAGGCCTACTTCCAGTGGGATTACCGCCTCCATGCCATAGGCCAAGGAAAAAGGTGTTTCTCAAGTTGATCGCCGAGGTGTGGTACAGTAAGCCCATAAAACATGAGGAAGCTCCTCAGCCCACTTGTCTTTTGCTCTTTCCAACCTCTTCTTCAAACTGTCTAAGATGACTTTGTTGGAAGCTTCAGCTGGCCATTCGCTTGAGGGTATACCAGTGTAGAATTGTAGAATTCTATCTTGTATTCTTCGCAAAAGCCCCTGAAGATTTTGCCATCAAACTGAGTGCCTTTGTTGGATATTAGAGCCTTGAGTATGCTGAATCGAGTTATGATGTTTTGCCAGACGAACTTCCTAATGTTTTTCACTTTTATAGATGCGAGTGCTTCCGCCTCCACCTACTTTGTGAAATAGTCTGTTGTTGCGAGAAAGAACTTTCTGTTGCCGGGCGCAGTTAGGAGTGGTCCCACTATGTCCATGCCCCACATTGCAAAGGGCCACGGGCTAGTCAATGGTAGAAGCTTTTTGGTTGGTTAATGTATTTGGTGTGCGAACTTCTGACATTTCCCGCACTTCTTGACATATTTCTCTGAATCTGCTTGCATGTATGGCCACCAATATCCTTGTGAAGTTGCTCTGTAGGCCAATGATCTTCCCCCTTGGTGGCTTCCGCAGACGTCTTCATGTATTTCGAACAAAAATGCCTCGACTTTACTGGGATGGACACACTTCAGGTAAGGTCCTGTGAAGGATTTTTTGTACAATGCTAGTGATGGAGAGAGCCAAAATCGCTGTGATTTTGCTCTAATTTTGTTGGCTTCTTTCTTTTCTTCAGGCAAGATGCCATCTTTTAAAAATACTATGATAGGGTCCATCTAGGAAGGGCCTAGTTCAGCACAACATGCCTCGGCTGCTTCGGGTTCTTCAATACTTGGTCTGGGTAGGAAGTCGATCAGCAATGGGTGTGGGATAGATGTATCTGCCATTGATGCAAAACTGGCCAGCTCATTTGCTCTACTATTTTCCTCTCGGCCGATTTGTTCTATCTGGACTACTTCGAACTTCATGATCTCCTTTCTGACCAACTCTCGGTACTTAGCCATCCTATCATCCTTTGCCTCGTAATTGCCTGAAATCTAGTTGACTACCAGCTGGGAGTCATTGTACACTATCAGCTCGGTGGCCTTCATGTGGAGTGTTGATTTTAAGCCTGCTAGCAATGCTTCATACTCCGCCTCATTGTTGGATGCTGGGAAGCCAAGGTTGACCGCATATTCAATTGTTAGGCTATCCAGTGAGATGATGACTGTGCCAAGTCCTGCATCGTGCCTATTGGATGCTCCATCCATGAAGAGTTTCTACATCTCTCCGACGTATAGCTTAAAGCAAGTAGAGGGATCGGGGCTATTGCTGATGTTTTCTTCCAGGTCGATGTTCGCTGTCGGGCTTTGGTCTTCACTTTCTAACTACCTCAAGTCTTTACTTTTTGGTGAGTCCCTACTGAGAATATCATGGTCTGCTTCTTCTTCCCTATCCTCAAACCTGTATGGCTTGCTATGCAGCTGGGTGTCCTGCTTTGGGGGCTACGCAATTCCTGTGGCACTTTCCTTTATTCTTTCGGTTGCCCCGGTCAAATCGATTGGGCAGACATGATGAATTTCTGGCGTGAACTTGGCCACAAAGTCTGCCAAAGCTTGGGCTTTTATTGCGGTTCTTGGTTGAAACTTAATATCGAACTGCCCCAACTCCACTGTCTATTTCAAGATTCGTCCAGAAAAATTCGCCCTCTCAAACAAGGCTTTTAAGGGGAAAGCCGTTAGGACAATCACGGTGTGGGCATGGAAATAGTGTGACAACTTTCTTGAAGCCATCATCAAAGCTAAGCCCAGCTTTTCCAATGGTAGGTACCTTGTTTCAGCGCCCAGCAAGGTCTTGCTAACATAAAAGATAGGTAGGTGTTGTATTCTTTCTGTTCTGACCAACACTGCGCTGACTGCATGCTGTGAAACTACTAAGTACAAAAAGAGCTCTTCTCCTAGTACTAGGGTTACTAACAACGGAGGAGAGGTCATGTAGTATTTCAAGCTTTCTAGGGCGCGGTCACACTCATCATCCCACTCAAATTTGGCCTTCAGTGCCTGGAAGAATGGTCAACACCTGTCTGACGACCGACTTTATGAACCGATAGAGGGCGGCTGCTAGACCAGTGAGATGCTATCCTTCTTTGACTATGTTGGGCCTCTCAAGATCTTGGATGGCTTTGATCTGAGAGGGATCAGCTTCTATATCCCGGTTGGTCACTAGAAAGCCTAGGAATTTGCTTGACCCTACGCCGAATGCGCACTTAGATGCGTTTAGATGCAACTTATGGGACTTCAAAATTTGAAACATTTTATCTAGGTCCCTGAGATGGACCTTCTCATCTCTGCTTTTGGCCACCATGTCATCTATGTGGGCCTCCATTGTTCTTCCTAACAATGGTTCAAACATTTTGGTGACCATTCGTTGGAATGTAGCCCCTGCGTTCTTTAGGCTAAAGGGCATGACCTTGTAACAGTATAGTCCTTTGGGTGTTGTAAATGACGTGACCTCCTGGTCCGGTTTGTACATAGCGACCTGATGGTAACCCCGATACGCATCAAGGAAGCTAAGTCGGTTATGCCCTGCTGTCAAGTCCACCAGTTGGTCTATCCGTGGTAGGGGAAAACTATCTTTTGGGCATGCTTTGTTAACTGTTTTGTAGTCCACGCAAACGCGCCATTTGCCGTTCTTTTTTGGCACTATTACAGTGTTGGAGATCCACCTAGGATAGTGTACTTCTCTGATTGCTCCTGCCTCCAGCAAGTTTCGCACTTCCTCCGCCACTATCTCAGTGTGGTGGAGTGTGAATCGGCGAGTTCGCTATATAATTGGTTTGACAGTTAGATGAACATTAAGTTGATGACAGATGAAATTAGGGTCAATGCCAGGCATGTCGTACGGTGTCCAGGAAAACACTTCGATGTTAGAGGTTAAAAATTCCATGATCTCTATTCTCTCAGTGTTGGACAGAGATGAGCCGAGCAAAAAGAAATTTTCTAGGTTCTTTTCATCTATTCTTACCTCTACCAAGTCTTCCGCCGCTTTCTGTTCGGCTGCTTTGCCGACATCTACAAACAGTTCATAGCTTTCTGGCTCCTCCACCATTTGCACAAACCCTTTCGCAGCCCGACTACCGTTTACTGTGACGAAGCACTGTTTTGACATGATTTGGTCTCCTAAGACTTCTTCAATCACTTCGGTTTCGTTGGGGAACCACAATGCTTGATGGTAGGTTGATGCCACCGAACGCATGGCGTGCAACCATACTCTTCCCAAGATTATGTTGTAGATGGAAGGGACCTTCAAAACCCAAAATTCCACATGTTTCGTCATTGTTCTTACTTTGATTGACAGAATTATCTTGCCAACTGGCCATTCTGGCATTGAGTTGAAACTGACGAGGGGAGATGTTGTAGGTGCCAAGTCTTTGTCCTTCAATTTTAGTTGCTTGAAGGTCTCGTAGTACATTATCTCGCACGAGCTTCCTTGGTCAATCAGGATCCGCTTGATGTCGAAATTCTTGACACGCAAAGTGACCACCAGCGCGTAATTGTAAGGGCAATGTAGCCTTATTAGATCCCTATCAGAGAAGGAAATGACGTTCTTTGCCTCCGTTTTTCCCCTTTTGATGGTGGGTTGTGCACTTAGTACCTCTCTCAAGTGCTCAACCTTTTTCATCATCCCTCTGAGCTCACATACCCGCTCAGGTTCGACGATCCCATGTATAACGTTGATTATGCCTTGCGGCCACTAACTCCTCCAAATGTTGCCTCAATGGTGTACAATTTTCAGTTCAGTGCCCCTTTTCATCATAGAAGGTGCAATGGTACCTCTCATCGTAACCTCTCTGTGCTTCTCCCAACTTGGCTGGCCGCCGAACGAAAGGTTCATCCCGTATCTCACTAAGAATCCGATAGATAGGTTTGTTGAATAATGTGGTAATGGCAGTGCGGACTCTTAACTTCCTTGTTTGGGGGTCCTCTCTGTTGGCTCGTCTGCCTCGCCCATTTTTGCTTGGTTATTCTACTGTGTTGACTTTTGCTGTAATCTTTTTATTTGGCAATGCTGTTGTGCTAGATTTTGCTTTAGCACGGGCGCTATCTTCCTCTACCCTGATATGTTGATGCACTCTTTCCATTAGGGCCTCCATCGTGAGGGGTGCCATCATCGTCATCGAATCCCTCAACTTGTTATCGACCGGTAAACCCAGTTTGTACAGTGCGATGGCGAGGTTTGTGGGGGCAATCCCCAATCTGGTTGAAAGTCTCCCAATAGCGACTGTTGTAAGACCTCAATGTTTCCTTCTCGCTCATGTCAATGGAGAGTAGCTAGTCAATCTCCACTGGTGTCTTGGTATTAGTTCTGAATCTAGTCAAAAATGTCTCTGCCAACTGCGCCCATAAGGCTATGCTACCTTCTGGCAGCCTTTCGAACTATGTTACACCCAGGTCACCAAGGCTGGAAGGAAACAAGATACACATTAGAGCCTCGTTTCGCTGATATACTGCCATAACCTAGCGAAAGTGGCTTAAGTGCATGTAGGGGACTTCCCCTAATAAGTAATGAATTTGGGTTGGTGGAAGCTTGAGGGTAATGGTGCGTTCTCTATCGCCGGAATGAACGGCGAACTCTGCAACCTTGCTAGCGCCTTGTTAGCTGGTTCATAGGCAAGGTGTGGCTCTGGCTTTCCAACCTCAACACGCCCATGTGTCCTAGGTGTCAATCGTTGTAGTGCAGAGACTCTGCGGGGGTCGCGCGCCCGAGTGTCTTCTCTCATTCGAGCCCTTTCCTCAAGCACTGTTCTTACGTCCGCCGACCTTGGCAACTCCGTGTGCCTAGATGTCGTTTGGTGCGATTGCGAGGGCCTTTAACTGCTTCCTTCCTTGTAAGACCTTTCAGTCCTCGTTCTCGCAGACCTGGAGTAATAAGTCCTGGAAGTCCTTGATTGAGTGTCACCTGTTCTGAGGCTTCTACTTTCAACTTGTGATAGTGTGACTTGTCTGTCACGATCTTCCGAGTGGTAAGAGAGCGTGTTGCCTTTGTGCCCCTCTTCCGTCGCCACGCCTTTGCCCTTTATCTGGCGTTTCATCGTCTCCATGTCTGCCGCCATCCTTCTTATTAATTCGTCTTGCTTCCTCACGCGATCCTCCAGAACCTGAGGATCCAACCTTCGCCTCTGCCTTTTAGGACTTTGAGAGCGACGAGGACTAGAGCCTCATCTCTCCCGTGTGTCCCTCCGGGAGTTCCGTCACTGGGGGACTAACTCTGCCATGGATGGGATAAAAGGTAAGCCTTCGCGTCTCCCGCCCCCCTCCGAGGTTTGTCCATCAATAGCAGATTGCGATAAATCTTTATTGTGTGCCATTGATTTCAACTAAAGAGGAAAACTTCGATCAAAAGGTTTTGTTCTTCGTGTCTTCCTACAGACGGCGCCAATTGTACGAGCATGAAACAATCTTCTTGTATAATCCTGTTGATCAAGTTTGCACTCTTCCAAACGTCATAGCTTTACTACCTGAAAACACAAATGTGAGCTAGCCGGCGGGTGTGTGCCAGAAACCTCTCCGATGTCTAAGCCTGCAAATAGACAATAGACACAAAAACTCTGTGTATTTGAGAGTAAAAATTGTAATATCTGTACATAGGTCATGTCATGAGCTTTTATAGATTCTGCCTGGCACAATCCTAATAGGACTCCAATTCTCCTTATAAGAGTCTCCCTAGAAATCACACTCCCAAGGATAATACCCATCCTGATAACACCCTACTCACTGCTTAGTCAAGTGAGATGGCTTAAAACCTCCTTAGCTCGATTTAGTAACAGATCAACCAAGCTAGCATGGTCGCGGCCTACGCCAAACCATGCTTACATAGCTCGGCACTACTGTAGGTTACTCCACAAGTCTTTACTATTTAGACGACGTCCAGTAAAGCTATCATATACCTCAGTCCTCCCACCAACAATACCCCGATTCATAACGACCAGACCAGGCCACTGGTAGCCTGCCTCTAACTGAACTATCGAGATAAAAGACCAACCTTTTTTACCTCGGCCCATAGTACAACCCAACATCCAGGGGGTCGCACCTAGCTCAGTCCTTTTCAATAGTTGTACTTAGCCCGGCCCGTTTCAACAGTTGTACTTAGCTCGTCCCAATTTTCACATAAATTACCCAATCACTCTCATTTATATAAGCAAAATGAGATTTTTGATAAGAATCCTTATGATTAATATCTCATACTAATATTTTTATTTTCTTAATTTTAAACAATTAAAAAAATTTCGATTGGCTAGCTTTTATTTAACTTTTATTTTACATAATATAAAAAAATTAAATATAATTATCATATTTTTATTAAATATTTTATTAGTTTATCCCGTACATAGCATGGATGATAAGCTAGTGTACTTTGAAAGAAAAGTAAAATTTTATTATGTTGTTGAATAGTTGTCTATAGTTGTGCTGAGCCTGTGCTTTCAGAGTAAAATTTTACTTTTTTTAGAGTAAAACATTACTTTCATTCACATAAAAGTACAACTTTACTGCATTTCAGAGTAAAAATTACTATCTTTTAGAAAAATTTACTCTGAAATGAAACTAAAATTTTAGTATGTTGTTGAATGGTTGTTTATGGTTGTGCTGAGCTTGATAGAGTAAAATTTTACTGTTAGACAGGATGTGAGTCCCATTGAAAAACATATGCAACTTGCACCTACCACAATACACAAACTCTCTGATGCCCATCATGCAATCTTTGTGTAAAAATAATCTAACTCCTCAACTACATATATTATCAAGATACACAAGTATAACCTGTATCATTGTATTCTATCCATAACAACGTTCGTTCCTAGTCAAAACAATATCCTTCTATAATAATGTATTAGTCAAAAATTGATGCACTATTGATACTTGAAAATTGTTAATTTCATCATCTTCCATGGACTTTGCAATAGGCTCATCTCTTATGATTTGACGCATGATATAACATACAATAATTTCGCAATCAACACTGTTAATACAAATCAAGATCTTGTTAGATTTACTTAAATTTGAATACTACCAATTCAAGCATGCAGTAGTAGCGTGAAATACTTACAATGTTGGGCGTCGTTGTGGATTATCTTTCACCGAAACCAAGTTTGCAAATTTTCTTGTACCTCTCTTCATTTTGTTGCCCAACTTGTTCTCCACATATGTTATCTAATCATTTCATAATTGTTTGGTCACGATTAAATACAAGAATAAAACACAGTAAGAAGGGTTTCGATGGCACCGTCGCTCACAACGGTGGTGGAAGAAGGGTTTCGAATGCTCACGGCAGTGGTGGAAGGAGGATTTCGGATGCTATGGTAGTGGTGGAAGGAGGGTTTCCAATGCTCACGACGGTAGTGGAAGGAGGATTTCTGATGCTACGGCGGTGGTGGAAGGAGGGCTTCAGATGCTAGGGTTTTTGAATGACGGTTTTTGGAGGAGGGTTTTCAAGTGATGAAATAGAGTGAGGGGACAGAAACGGTTCAATTGTTTCATATTTGCCCATTTATATGGAAGGGTATTTCAGTCTTTTCATCATATTTTTTAATTTGAGAGACTTTTGGGACCATTATTTTATTTCGTGGGCTTCACACAAAAAAGGTCCAATGAGAAGGATTTTTCACCAAAAATCCTCTTTTAAAACCACAATCAACGACTTTAGTGGAAGCGTTCGGCCCATTGAAGCCCAGTAAAGCCCAATTTCAAGACACTGCTCCAAGTCCTGCTGTCAATCCATAGTGTGAAAATTAAGGCTGTGTTTGGAACGCTTTTCAAACTATAATTCTACCCCTTTATTTGCGTTTGACGTTTGTTTACGGTTTTCCGAAGTTAATTCCACATTCAATTTTGAAAACTCTGTCTTAGGCGGAAAAATTTGGGCTAACCAGACGTCCCACCGGTCGTCTGGCCAGTTAACCGGAGCAGTAAATTTTTTTTTTTTTTTTTTTTTGCAATTGACACATTAATTTTTATATATTCGAAAAAAAATATTTTCGAATTTTTTAAAAATTTTTATGAGCTTTAATAGAATTTTGAGTTTTGTGTTTGGTTATGAGTTATAAGTTTTTGTATCAAATATCATATGTCACATCAAAATTCCCCACTCAATTCAAAACTCTTTTCAAAACTCTTTCACTAAACAATTTTCTACACTCAAATCATAATTTCAAAACTCATAAACTCAAAATACAACTCCTACTCTCAAATTATATTTAAAAAGTTTTACCAAATGCAACCTAAATTTTTTTGGAACACCATGAAAATGAATTAAACCAAATCTTTAAATAGGGTGGGCATAACACAAGCCTTCAATATAATTTGGTAGAGACAAGGTTTGATTCCTCATTCAATTGACCTTTCTTTTGTCCTAATGCTATCAAAATAGATGGTCCAATGTCAGCAGGCATTTTTTTCTGTCAAATATAACCAAGTGGGAACCAACAATCCAAAATAGTTACACGTGCTCATGACATCTCCTTGAAAATGTGGTTGAACTAGAGTCATTATTTTTACCACCGAGGGTGGTGGCCCAGTGGTGAAGGCATTGCCTTCCCACAACCATGAGTCAAGTTCGACTCTTAGGGGCGCAAAAAATCCTAAATTTTTCAGTGACTCTCTTCGGAGACCTCGCGCTGTATTCCGATCGAAACTTGGCCGTGGCTGGGGCGGTTGATGAGCTCCACTGGTGTCTCCGTGGTGGGTCCCTTCCTATGGGTTGGGTTAAATCAGACTGGCAATCGGCTACCCCGGGGCTTGAGCCTACGGATGTAGTGATGACACCTCAGAACATCCTTTTTTCTAGTTCAAAAAAAAAAAAAAAAAAAACTAGAGTCATTATTTTTAAAAAATATTAAAATAACTCTTTGTTTTAAAAATATCTCCGTTAAGTTGTTCTGAATGTATTTTCTATATAATTTTTTTTTATAGACTTTTCTTGAAGTCCTTAAATACACTCGAGTGGTATTGATTGTTAATGTCTAACTTGCGTTACCACATTTTATGATTGTGGTCAGTGGCGGAGCCACGTAAACCAAAGGGGTCACGTACCCCTTGGATTTTGTGATTTTTTTTTTTATTTTATAACAAAGATAAAGAAAATGTTTTAAATAAAAAGAATTACAGAAATATTATTAGAGTGAAATGTCAATGACATTTTAAAAATTATGAAAATAATAATGGTTATATTGAAAATGAAGAGACTACTATAAACCATATTATCTATGAAAATTTTAAATGTAACAGTGATGTCATTATTATTGACATGCAAGTATAAGTAATCTCACTATAAAGATAATAAATTTATTGGATTGTTAGTTATATTTGACATGTGAAGTTCACTCTCTATATGTTTATTTACTATTAGTTGGTGATATCGTATACTAATGATGACGTGATATTACCATTATATTGAATTTTTAATCAAATTTTGTATAAAAAAATAATTTATCATTATGTAATTTATTTTAAGGTTTATATCCATATTTTTTTTATATTATCCATGATACACTAATTATAAATAACATTATTTTTTTGATATTTCTCAAAATCAATTGTAAAAACTTGTGTGAAATATTTTTATAAAATTTTTTGATATTGTAATTAATAAATGCCATCCTAATTTAACTTTCTAGCTCCGCCACTGATTGTGGTTGTAGATTATTTAACTTGAATACCCATCTCCCTCTTTTATAAATTAATATTATTAAGATGATTTTTTTTTTTATTATCTAATATGTCACACTAATGTTTTATTTATACATGATGATCCATGTGGAATGCTCCAAAAATGAGCAGAGCCTTTTTCTGCTGTGTGTTGAAATGGGAAGCAAGGATCCAAAATAGCTACTCACACATCCACATGACATCTAGTAATACTATATATGGAAAAATTATACAAAAATGATGTAATTAAATTAGAGCCATTGATATGAAAATAAAACAATCATAAAGATGATCCTTAATTTTAAAGATACCATCATTACATCACGCTTATTTATATTTTTTTTAAAGAATAAAATTTTCCATAATACATAGTGCTATACTAGGAGTCCTTGAATATGCTCTGAGTGTCTAACTTGTGTGAGTAGCCCTTTCAATCACACTTGAACAAGTTGGCTCAGCATAATTACAGAAGATTAGTCCAAGGAAAGCACCATGTGATGCGCCTACATCATTTCATTTCGTTAAGCCTCTGTTCTTAGAGCACGTCTTAGATCACCCAATAACTTCTCTTTAATTAATGTCATTTTAGGTTGGGTGGACACTAACAATTAACAACAAATATATAAATTAAATTAATTAAAGCATGGGTCATGCTAATAAGTGCCCTTAATTCACAAGAAATTGACAAAAGATATGTCAATCCCGATAGATTTATTATTAAATTCAATATACATTTTATAGATTTCAAAATACTATATAATCTTTTTACGCTTTTTCTCACCTTCCCAATATTAACAAGTTCCATAGTATTTGGCTTAGAGCATCCGCATCAGGATCATTAAAATAACAAAAAACTAAAATATAACTAATAAATCATCAAATTCTGCTATCAAATTTATTTCTCTTCGTTCATTTAGTTTAATTTCCTTAATTCCTGCATCATTCAATATGTAGTTATTCTGTCAAATTGGTTTCTCAAAACTTTACTTAATCATTTCTGACAATGTATTCCAATTTTTCAATCCTACATTTTGTTATAAATATGTACAAAATATATTTAGCCTTGTTAAAAAAATTTGACAAATGTTTTGTTTTGATTTTTCAAAAATTATTTTAAACTAGTTTTCATTTGTCTTTAGTGATTTTTATTTGGGGGATGCACCAATAAATCCCAAATTTGTATCTTGTAACCCATTTGGTCCTATGAATTTTCTTATGAACCGTTAGGTCCTATCCCAATGTTAATGACCATTAAACATCATCCACATCAACTACAACTTCAACAACATCAAACGAATTTTGAGTTTTTAATGATCTCTATCAGATTCATCAGATTCAAACATCAAAACATCAGATTCAAAACATCAGATTCATTAATCTATATATATATATATATATATATGTTGATTTCACATTGAGAACATCGGACCGGAGAGATCATCAAAAACTCAAAATCCCAAACATTATTCATCAAAACAAATGAATCTGGGTGAACATCAACGTCCACCGTAACATCAATGGCCGTCGGAGTGGAGAGAAAAATGGTGAACATCAATGTCTGCAACATCGCAACATCGACCACCGTAAGGTGCGTGATTCACCAATCAATTAACCCTTGACGTCATCGAGATCGAGAATTGAAGAATTGGTGGCGGAGGAGGAGGAGGAGGAGGAGAAGGGGGAGGAGGTGGTGGTGGTGATGATGGCAGAGAGGTCGGAAGGAACGGCGGAGTGGAGAGGTCCGAGGAAAAAGCGGCGGCAGAGGAGGAGGAATTTCGGAGAGAAGACAATGAGGCGGTTGGCCATCAATTGGTACACCACGAATTAGCTATTTTTTCACGCAGGGAGTGGGATGTTTACGGATGATGGGTTGAACCTGTTTCGCGACTCTTTCTAGGATCTTCCTAGCCTCATCTTCTCCGACCTTCTTGAGGGGTTTGATTTCCCAAACCTTGTTGAGATCGCCCAGAATCATTTTTTTTTTTGAAGCAATTTATCAAACCAAAACCCTAGACTGAAAGTTTCTTCAAAACCCTAGTGATTTCAATTGGAAAAACAAGCGAATAAATTAACCAGCACTGATGGTTGATGTTATATGTCTGATGATGATGTTTAATGTTTAATGTTGATGATGATGTTTAATGTTGAAGAATAATGTTATATGTCTGATGATGATGATGTTATATGTCTGATGATGATGTTTAATGTTTCATGTTTAATGTTGATGATGATGTTTAATGTTTAATGTTTAATGTTTAATGTTGAAGAATAATGTTATGTGTCTGATGTTTGATGTTTGATGGATAATGTTTTGATGATGTTGATGATGTTGTTGATGTTATTGATGTAGGTAGTGGGACTAAATGGTGCATAAGAAAACTTTTAGGACTAAATGGTTTAACTTTTCAGAAAATAGGATTTATGAGTAAATTTTCCTTTTTATTTTTTCCATATTTTAATAAATTTTTTTTAAATGCACCTAAATCAAGATACATCTAAAAAAATATAATTAAGATATATAAAAATAAAAATAAAAGTTCACGAAAACACACAAAAAATTATGTGCATTTTTATTTAAATTTTTGTTTATTTTTAATGATTTTCTTTTTTATTTATTTTTAAATTTTTTATATACATTTAAATGTATCTATAAAGTAAAAATAATATTTAAAATATTTAAAAAATCACTATAAATAAATAAAAATTCATGTAAAAATAATTTTAAAAAAAGCAAAGTCATTTTGTATTTGGCAACAATCATTTTCGGATCATAAAGGCTTCGTTTGGGAAGTGGGCTGACTTTTTGATTTTTTTGATTATTTTAACTTGGGGCTAAAAAGCCTAGTTTGGGAAGGATTTTTAATTTTTTTGACTTTTTAAACTTTTTTGTGAAAGAAAAAATGTAATGATTATAGATTGGACTAGTGTATGCCCGTGCCTAAAGGCACATTGTATATAATATTGAGATCAAAATGTAATTGTAATTTGTACGTATCATATTAAAATTTGTAGAGTCTGTAGCACCTGATAAAAGATCAAGTCAGCACTCTTACCATTAGTTTGTGGCTAACACTTGATACACTGGTGAGTGTCATAGTATCCTGAACCACAAATATCTGATTGAAATAACATAATGCAGACAACATAAATGTCATAACCTGACAAATAATAGTTTTTAGAAATTGTTTATATATTAAGATACGGAAATCAAATATCGAAAAATAATTTTCCAATCAATCTGAAGAAAACATTGACACCTCTCTACATCGCGGAGGGATCTGCAACAAAAAATAGACAATCTATATAACAAAACGCACAAATTGTCATCTTAAAATAGTGAATTTTGCAATCAACTGTAAATTGAAAAACTAAATGCATCATATTATCAAGAAGAAATCAACTCTATGCC